>LR738710.1:759121811-759159778 GCA_902687465.1 Secale cereale
ATATATATATATATATATATATATATATATATATATATATATATATATATATATATATATATATATATATATATATAGGGTGGGTCTATTCTCATAACACCCCTTAAGACCTTATTCTCCTAACAAAAGGGCTTATTCTCATAACACCCCTCCCCCTCCACTCCCCGCCTCCTAGCGCCAGCGCCCCGACGTCGGCGTCCTCCCCCACTCCTCCCCGCCTCCTAGCGCGAGAGCGCCCCGCGTCCTCCCCCTCCCATCCCCGCCTTCTAGCGCGGGAGTGCACAGCGGCCGGCGGGCAGCGTCCTCCCCCACCCCTCCCCGCATCCTAGCGCGGGGGCGCACGGCGGACGGCGGCAGGCGTCCTTTCCCCACCCCTCCCCCGCCTCCTAGCGCCGGAGCGCACGGCGGCCGGCGGCCGGCGTCCTGCACCTCACCTCCACCACCTCCACCCGCCTCGTAGCGGCAGCGGAGCGCCCGCCAAAACGTCCGGCGATGCAGTCCGTCGGGGACGAAATTTCCGCGGCGGCGCTTAGGAAGCGACGCCGCACCTCACCATCGCCCCAACAACACCTGGAGGGTCCGCCCCTGAAGCATCCAGCCTCAGCCGTGCACGACAGGGGAAAGCGAACTGCAACGTCGACTACTACATCGCATTCGTCCTGGATGCGAACTGCAATGGTTCACGTCCAGCCTTCTCCCGCAACAATGGCCAAGGTGGAAAAAGCGCATGATTTCCTGCAGCGGAGGTGGACTGCAGGACAACAGCAGCAAGAGCTGCATCTGCAGAAGCAGGGAACTGCATATAAGGTAAGAAAAATCAACATACCAACCCCCCCATCCAGTTTGCAGTGACGTTTTTATACACATGCAGTCCCCCATCTTGCGTCGACTGCAGTAACATGTGTCTCCAAAAGTAGAGAATCAGAAAAGGATAGTTCGAAAAATAAAAGACGCAGTATGGATAAAAATTGCAGTCCACATTGACTAAAAAAGTAGAGCGCTGTTCCTAGACCTGAAGTGCATTGTTTCTTCACGTTAACTAGCAGTGCCCCTGCTGTAGAATGACACATTGAAAGTGCAAATCCTTACCGTTTGCAAAAATATAATGATATATAGAACGAAAGATGCAGTTCATTTCATTGTTGACATGCATAAAAAAAGCTTTGGCTTAATAACCTGCAGGAATTCGCTATGCCTCAAAAACAGAAGATGCCTCGAATCATTTACGACCCTGAGCCCCTGAACTGTATTGGAAGAGAAGAGTGGGAGATGCCTCGATGGATAACACCTGAATTACCTAGGGGTTTCTTTAACACGACAAACAGAACTGCCTACTCCGTGGAGGAAGATGTAGAGGATAAATATGAAAACAGCGAACCAAACATCATTCGAGAAGGAGAAGGCAGTGAAACAAGAAAACCGCAGGATGAAGAGGAGGACGACGACGATCTGGTCTTCATGGGTGAACAAGCGCAGAAACATGATGAGGAGGAGGATGATGACGAAGAGCAAATCATAACAGTTATGCAGCCAAGGTACACGCGTGTCTTTGAAACATTTGGTCAGCAGATCAGAACGGATGATATAGCACCTCCAGAAGCCGAAGTTGAAACCCAGCAAGTTCGGCAGATCCATGTGCAAACGATTCGTCTACAAAGGGACGGTGGAATTCCACCAAGGCCGCCTACTGCCCAACAAAAGAATCGGAAGCATAATCAAGGAGGGCCGCAGGCAACCAAGAAAGTAAAGTTCTCCACACTCCTGCCTCCTCGCGATCCTCAATTACACAGGTCTGTTGTCACCCCTCCATGCCCAATAAACATCGGTGAGCTGCAAACACCGTTAGAAGAAAAACAGTACACGCACGTAAGCATCCTTGCCTGACTACTGCAGTTCAGTTATTACGCATAGTTTCAGCTTGTGCATTCTCATTAACAAAAAAAAAAGAAACATTCCGTGTTGTATGTGTGCAGGATGAGAACATGCTCCGAGAACTTGTGCCCGTGAAAGGTATGCAGTTCACATCAGAAGATGCGGCGCGAGAATTCTACAACGCTTATGCGAGGCATGCAGGCTTCGGCACACGCAAAAACGGCGGATACAGAACAAACAGATACATCGTGTGCTCAAAGCAAGGCAGAAGCAAACAAACTGTCACTGATTATGACAGAAAGCGGGAAAAAACATCAAAGAGGACTGGCTGCAAGGCGGGGATGAGATTGAAAAAAATAAAGGATGTGTTTGTGATAGCAGAGATTGAGCTCAATCACAACCACAGGATGATTGATAGCCCGGCTATGCTTCTGCACATGCACTCGCATAAGATGGATGACCCGTTGCTCGATAAACTAGTGAAGGACATGCAGAGCGACAACCTCACGCACACGCAGATGATGTCAACCCTGTCGAGGATGTCAGGAGGCCTGCACTTTATGGGGCGCACCAGCCGTGACTGGGTGAACAGGTACGTTCACTAAAAAACCAAAAAAGATATCTCGTCTATTTCATGCAGTTCGCTTTGTGCATTTTCTGTATGTCCCTAATGCTGCAAGTATATTATTATTTCGAACTGCAGGAAGCACCAATTCGCGAGGGAGGAAACATAGGACGATGTGAAGAAACTCCTGGCTTTCTTTGAGAAGATGCAGCAAATAAACCCAGAGTTCTTCTATGATTACGACAAAGATGTCGATAACCGTGTGCGCAACATATTCTGGGCGAACGCCAGCTTCAGGGGATCGTACGAGGATTTTGGAGATTGTGTCACATTTGACACGACATACAAGACCAACAAGTTCCACATGCCTCTGGGCGTCTTCGTTGGAGTCAACCACCACCTCCAAAGTACAATATTCGCTGTGCCTCTCATCAGAGACGAAACAATACCGACTTTCGAGTGGGTGTTCCGGACGTTCTTGCGTTGCATGAACAACAAGCGGCCAATCTGCATACTCACAGGTATGCTGAAAAAAAAAGAGTCAACTTAAATAACAATGCAGTTCACTGCCAAGTTTTGTAGTACATTTCTTACATCCGATGAAAAAAAAAGAAAAAAAGCAGAAAAAGGATATGCAGTTCTCTCAATAACTCGATGCTTGTTTTTTTTTCAAAAACATGCAGATCAATGCCCCTCCATGGATGCCGCGATAAAAAGTACGCTCGTAGGCACGCTGCACAAGTTATGCCATTGGCATATACTGAAAAAATACAAGGATCACCTGTCCTTGCTGTACAAAGCCTATGAGAAATTCAAGGATGAGCTGACCTCCGTTCTCAACCACCCACTGATGCCATCAGAGTTTGAACGCGCTTGGCGTGAACTCATGGAAAAGTATAACCTGCAAAATGATGAGATTATGAAGGCGCTGTGGGCAGACAGAAAAGAATGGATATCGGCTTACTACAAGGAGGTGTTCTGTGCACGGATGACGTCGACACAGAGAAGTGAAAGCATGAACCGGATCTTGAAGAGGAACTTTGTCAAGGAAAGACACGACCTGCACATCTTTGCGTCCCAGGTGGACAGGTGCATCCAGACAAGGAAGGGCGTCGAGCACGCGGAGACCATAGCAAACGAGGTATATAAAACAGAACAAATTTTTCAGAGATGGATCAGCAATTAATAAAAACAAAATACTCGCTTTCTTGATTTTTGCTGGAAAAAAGACAACCACTTAACTAGTTTTCTTTGTTTCACAGACGGAGATAAAGACTACTACTCAGTTTGGATTCGAGGTTCAGCTCTCCAAGATTTACACCAGGGCGGTCTCTGCTGACTTCAAGCAAACGCACTACCGCAGCACAGCCTTCAGATCAGAGCAGTCCACTGACAACCCAACGAAATATTTGGTGCGCCACTACAACCGGTCTGATGATTTTGATTGGGCAAGACACGAGTTCCAGGTGGTTGCTGATGTGACAAACGGTATCTACGAATGCGAATGCAAGCTGTGGACACACACAGGTAAGTGATACAGGAAAAAAAAAGCACACGTAAAAACAAAATGAAGTTCACTTATTGCTCGTAGCAAAAAAAAGAGATTAAAAACAAAAAAATATATAGTGAGGTTCACTATAGCAGCAGACACAGGACCTATTTATAATGCAGTTCACAAAACCAAAAAAATTAAAAAATGTTGCCTATTTATGTGAAGTTTGCTGGCACGAGTAACCCAAAAAAATTTCTTTTGCTGCAGGCCTGTTCTGCGTGCACATCATTTGCATGTTGGATCAGCTGCGGGTGGACAAGATACCTGAATAGTACATATTGAAGAGATACACACGGAACGCACGCCAAAATCCAACTTTTGATCGCAGAGACTATGAGCAAACTGCTCCGGATGGGAGTTCGATGTTCTGCCGTAGGAGACTACTTGCAGAAACTGCAATGGACCTGGCGACCAGAGGTGTCAAGTCGGATAGAGGGTACAACAGAGCTTTAGCTGGGATGAGAAAACTCATACAAGAAGTGAACGTAATAAATGAAGAAGAAGAAGAGGCAGAGAAGATCATGGATGCACGGGGTGAAGTCCAAGGAAAGGAGCAGGAAAATGCTGCTGATGGTGCAGTTCATAATATGGATGACACAATTCTTCCCCCGCCTGTTTCAAACACAAAAGGGAGAAAGAAAGAGAGCAAGTCAGCCAATAAAAAAGCTACAGCAAATGAAAAAAGCCCTGGAAAAAATAGCAGGCCTGAGCCGGAACTGGACAGCGAAGGAAGACCACTGGGGGTAAGGATGTGTAAATCATGCAATAAGATTGCGGGACACAACTCAAGAACATGTGAGGAGAGGCTGAAACAAATCCAGGCTGAAAATGCCACCACAAATCACCAAGCTGACCAACAAGATGATACGCCAAAGAGAAGGCTATGTAGCGTCTGCAACAAGAGAGAGAAGCATAACGCGAGAACTTGTCCAAATAGAACAGAGGAAAATGATGAAGAAGAGGACGAAGAAGCGATCGAAGCTGATGCTGACAGAGAAGAGAGTGAGGAAGCGATCGAAGCTGATGAAACCGAGGAGGAAGATGAGGAAGAAGAAGAAGAAGACGAGGAAGAAGAAGAAGCAGATGAAGAAATCGAAGAACCATCATCAAAAACGAAGGGGAGAGACAGAACGCATAATCAAGCGCGTAGGCAAGCGTCGCGGTCGCACGGTCCCGTTACGAGGGGTAAAGCGAACAACAAGAGCAAGACAGTAGCAGCAACAACCGTTGAAACAAATGCAGTGCGCAATCTGCGAAGAAGCACCAGGAAAAGGGCGTAGATCAAAACACATATGCAGTTTTTGCATTTTTAAAAAACATATTAACTTCATCATTTATATATATCGTTATCGTGTAATAATATGCAGTTCTCTTCTATATGAAAAAAGAAAATAAGATGAGAATTCCACTCTCATAATGCGGTTCTCTTCTGTATGAAAAAACCGACATCGGAATGTCATTTTTGAGAATGCAGTTCTCTTGCTCGTATAGAATCTGACCATGAACGTGAATCAGTACAGAAAAGCAGATAGAAAAGAAAAAAATATACAGTCAGGCTAGGATAAACAATACACTGCAGTCCCATGCGTGGTGCGTTTAAAAAGCTTCAGTGCAGTAACCTTCGAGTACATAGTGCAGTGCGCTTAGTGCAAAAAAATGTAAACAAAAACGATTCCGCTTCTGAAGCGTTGCAGTTCACTTACGGCGGACGATTACGCTTCTGAAGTGATGCAGTTCGCTTACGGCGGACGATTCGGTTCGCCTGCCCTAAAATAAATGCGCCCACTATCGGCCGAAGCGCCCGCGCACCGCCCCTCCTCTATCCCGACGGTTGCACGCCGCACGAACTGCAACGATCATCACGAACCCACGATCGCCACCACGGTTGGGAGACGAGATCGTGGCCTCGGCAGAAGTTGCTGCCGCTCCCATTTAAATCCCGCGCTCCATCGAACAGACCGTCCCCACAAACACACGACGCTGCGCCTTCCTCCTCCTCTTCGTCCTCTTTGCAGCAATGGGGTTCAGCAGGACATACGACGCCGTGCATGCGCACGGGAACACGAAGCTGAAGGTGATCTACACCACCGACGTCGCCGCCATGGCGACGTACGTCGAAGACTTCAAGACACTACTCCAGCGGCGCCGCCAGAAGATCATCGGCATCGACGTGGAGTACACACCCGACCACCGCAGGGCGGCCGTGGTTCAACTATCCATCGGCAAGTACCAGCCAGTGCTTGTTTTCCAGGTATGTGGTACATTGGGCCAGAGATGCGTCAACTTCGACAGGTTCCTCGACGACCCAAGGTAAGCAATTCTCTCTGCCGAGTACGCGTTGCAGTTCTATATGCCCGTGTATGCAGTTCCTAAAGGTATAACTTACGGTTCACTTTCCATAGGTTCGAGTTCGCTGGCTTCGCCATCGAGCAAGACAAGCAGAAGCTCGCAGCCAGCGACCTCCACGTCGCCAACTTCGTCGACAACCAGACGAACTGGAGGGTGCCTGATGGAACGAAGCCACTGGACTCGCTGGGCGATGTAGCTGCTGCCATCATCGACGACGAGTACGCAGACATGAAGACGAAGATGACAGACCACGACCACAAACTGTGGATTTCCATTCTCAGCACCAAGCACGTCGAGTATGCTGCCAAGGACGCCTACGCTGCGTTCGAGATATGGAACAGAATCAGCACCATGAAGAAAGGCCTCGCGCGCGCTGAAACAGAGAAGACAAGGAAGCACCCGAGGTCCTCCAAGAGGGGGTGGGGCAAGGGGGCATCAACTTCCACCTCCAACTCCAACGGGTGGAACTGGTGAAGCAGGACAGATGCTGAAACCAAAGATTCCTGTCGCAAGTGCTCGATTTAGTTTCCTCTGCGTATGTAGATTAGTTTGCTTTCGTTCTAGTTTGCTTTGGGACAATGTTTGCTTGTGTTTCTTTAGTTTGCTTGATGATGTACTATATTAATTATGACCCCTGAACCGTCGTTTCTATCTATCAAATATATGCAGTTCTCCGTAGAATGTTTTCAGTATGTACATTGCTTTAAAACCGCTGCTGCATCTAGGATACACATAAAAAACAAAACTATCAGAGCAGTTCACATAGACAATTCTTTCACAAAACTGCTCCCTGTTAAGAAGGTTGATGCAGTGCTCTTTTATTAAAAAAACTCTAGTTCCGTATGTGGGTTAAGAAAAAAGGAAACTGCTGCTGCTCATAGGATGCACATGAAAAGACTATATGTAAAAAAGGCAGTTCACTTATACTCAGAATTCTCATGAGAAAAAACACTAGAAGCCACGCAAAAAAAATGTCAGATTATTACAACACAAAATGTCTCATGCTGCTGCTGCTCAAGCGAGACTGATCTAAAGCAAATTTAACTTGATTTCCAAACACTTTGCATGCCTAAAAAACATAGCCATCACAACATCCCCTGCCTGAAGACCAGCTTCCTCCACAAATTCCTTCCAGCCGTCTTTGAGAACCAAACAATCATCAGAGCCAACAGAATACATGACATCAACATCATGATATCCATCATTGCTGACCAACACCGAATTAACACAGCTTTCTGTTACCCTCACTAGACCAGAAGGGAATTTCTGCAAAGAAAAACAACAAGAAAAGAAAAAAATATAAGAACAACTAAGAAAAAGATTACAATCTTTCATACAGAAATATTGATGTCAACACGTAATAATATTGACTAGACAAACATTGCTGCTGCTCCTACAGTGTTCATAAAAAAACTACTACGGGAAAAGCAGTTCGCTTATACTTGGTAGCAAAAAAAATTTCTTCAGAAAACTAATACTCCTACAAAAATTAAGGTAGCGTTAACTACGAACAACACATGAAAAAAAAATATCCGAGAAATACATACCCATGAAACACTGACATCATCGTCAGTCAACTGATGGACGAATGGAGCCCGAAATCCAATACCTGAAGAATATAGAATAGAACAGAGAGCGCTGTGCCGCTGCTTCTGGTTCAGAACCAAACCTTCAGAAAAAACGCATGTCTCCAGCATCGGCTCCACCCTTGCCAGGCAGCCACACGCGCAATCCATTGCCAGGCGAAAAAACAGATCTGGTTGGGAGAAAAAACAGATCGAGCAGGAGTGGCGCCGCCACGGATAAGATGAGATGGGAGCCGCCAGGGATAAGGTGGGAGGGGAGCCAATTGACCCACCAGTATATATATATGTAAAAACAAACAACACAAAAAAAACGACGAATAAAGCAGTGCGGTTACATAACAAAATGCATTCCGCATTGCGTGTTGCTGCAGTCCACCCGCTTGACAGAAGCAAAAAAAAAACAAATCAAACTAGTACCCCCACGCAACCGTGGCTGTGATGCAGTTCACATAGGCTCGCATTGCATATTAATGCAGTTCGCCGCACTACAAAAAATTCAACGCGCATTTGCATATTACTGCAGTCCACCGCTCTTTGACCGCGATTCACAGACGAAACACACAGCATGCGATGCAGTTCTAACAACTATACAATGCAAAAAAACTCAAAGAACATCTTTTGATAAACGACCAGAGCCAGTCGCGCCGCGAAAAAACGTGGACAGAAATCTTAAAATTCTTCCAAAATAACAACTTAATCCGCTACAATTTTTACGGATAGATCAAAAGCAGCCCGTAAATGTCGAAAACAACAGAACATTACAAACAAAACGCATCAATTTCGATCCGCACTGGGGAGAACAGAGAAAACAGAGAAAGGCGGACGAACGGATGCAGATCCGCCAAAATCCAAGGATTTCCGTCGTTTTCTCGCAGAATTCAGTGCTTAACCGCAAATTAAATCAGCGCAAGCGCGAATAAACCAGCACAAATCAGTGAAACTAGCCAGAAACGATGCTAGATGAACGTTTCCTGCTGCACCTCTTTGTGGTGCACAGCAGAAGACGGAAGCAGTGCGCATAGTTCTCCAATGCATTTTTGCGATGCAGTTCGGAAGTGTTATGAGAATATTATTCTCATAATGTTATGAGAATAGACCGGCTGTATATATATATATATATATATATATATATATATATATATATATATATATATATATATATATATATATATATATATATATATATATATATATATATATATATGTGTGTGTGTGTGTGTGTGTGTGTGTGTGTGTGTGTGTGTGTGTGTGTGTGTTGATTATACGATCTTCTGTTTCCTTCGTTTGCTTACTAGCTAGCTAGCTAGCTAGCGTGTCTAGTCCTCTCTATACGTATGTGTAGTACGTAGCGTCGACCAAGCACGGACATAAAAGAGGACACTTCTCTCTATTAATTAGCTAGCTAACACAATATGAAACACCTAAATTAACCCCCAAAACCTCCAACCCCCCCTCCCCTTTCAAAAAAAAACAAAAACCACAGCCACAGAAATGCTGACGCGTGGATGCCTTTTGGTCCCGGTTGGTGCCACCAACCGGGACCAAAGCCCCTCCTGCCTGGGCTCGGCGCACAGGCCACGTGGACACCCATCTGCCTCAGTTCTGGATCGAACCAGGACTAAAGGGTCAGAGCATTAGTACCGACACTTTTGTCCCGGTTCAAGAACCGGGGCTAAAGGCCCTAACAAACCGGGTCTGATCTCCCTTTATCTACTAGTGTCAATCGCCCACTTCGCCACTCTGCCAGTAGCTTCCCTGTTCTGGATTATATCCCCCAATGGAGCTGAACTGACAACACTTATTGGGTGGCCTTGGAAATAATGCTTCAACTTCCGGTTTGCCATGAACACGCCATATACCAGCTTCTGCCAATGCGGATACCTTTGTTTGGATTCAATGAGAACTTCACTTACATAATAAACTGGACGTTGAACCGGATACTCCTTTCCTGCTTCCTTGCGCTTGACCACGATTGCCACGCTGACTGCCCGTGCATTGGCGACGACGTATAACAGCAATGGCTCATTATCAATAGGGGCAGCAAGGACCAGCGGCTCTGCTAGTTGCCGCTTCAAATCCTCAAACGCAGCGTTTGCCTCATCACTCCATATAAACCGGTCTGTCTTTTTTAGCATCTGATAAAGCGGAATTGCCTTCTCTCCCAGACGGCTGATGAACCGGCTCAACGCTGTAATCCGGCTAGCGATACGTTGAACATCATTGATGCAAGCCGGTTTAGTCAGAGACGTGATTGCCTTGATCTTCTCCGGATTGGCTTCTATTCCTCTGTTTGACACCAAGAATCCAAGGAGCTTGCCCGCCAGAACACCAAAAGCACACTTCTCCGGACTAAGCATCATTTTATAGGCCCGGCGGTTGTCAAAGGTTTCCTTGAGGTCCTCTATCAGTGTCTCCTCCTTCCTTGACTTCACCACGATATCATCCACATAGGCATGAACATTTCTCCCTATCTGCCCCTTAAGACAATTCTGTACACAATGTTGGTAGGTGGCTTGGGCACTCTTGAGCCCAAAAGGCATAGATACATAGCAAAAAGCACCAAAAGGAGTTATGAAGGCTGTCTTCTCCTGATCTTTAAATGCCATCTTGATCTGATGATATCCTGAATACGCATCCAAAAAATTTAGCCGCTCACATCCTGCTGTAGCATCAATGATCTGATCAATACGGGGGAGAGCAAAAGGATCGGTTGGACAAGCTTTGTTTAGGTCTGTGTAATCCACACACATTCTCCACTTTCCATTTTTCTTTAACACCAGCACCGGATTAGCCAACCACTCCGGATGAAAAACTTCAACTATGAACCCTGCGGCCAAAAGTCTGGCCACTTCTTCACCTATCGCCTTGCGCCTTTCTTCATTGAAGCGGCACAGATACTGCTTGACCGGTTTGAACTTCGGATCAATATTAAGACTGTGCTCAGCGAGTTCCCTCGGTATACCTGGCATGTCAGAAGGTTTCCATGCAAAGATATCCCGGTTCTCACGGATGAACTCGATGAGCGCGCTTTCCTATTTAGGATCAAGGTTAGCACTGATAGTGAACTGCTTGGACGAATCGCCTGGCACAAAGTCAATTTGCTAGGTTTCCTCTGCAGATTTGAACTTCAACGCCGGATCATGCTCTGTAGTTGGCTTCTTTACCGGGGACATATCTGCCGGATCAACATTGTCTTTGTAAAATTTCAGCTCCTCCGTAGCACATACTGCCTCCGCATAAGCAGCGTCTCCTTCTTCGCACTCCAATGCAATTTTACGACTTCCATGAACCGTGATGGTTCCTTTGTGACCCGGCATCTTGAGCTGCAAATAAACATAGCACGGCCTAGCCATAAACTTGGCGTAAACCGGCCGTCCAAATAGGGCATGATATGGGCTCCGGATTTTTACCACCTCAAAGGTTATCGTCTCTGACCTGGAATCCTGTTCATCTCCAAAGGTAACTTCTAGGTCAATTTTTCCAACTGGGTAAGCTGATTTACCTGGCACGACTCCATGAAACACCGTGTTTGACTGCCTTAGCTTCTTATCCGTCAGCCCCATGCGACGGAAGGTCTCATAATACAAGATATTGATGCTGATGCCGCCGTCCATGAGAACCTTGGTAAATTTGTATCCACCCACCTGTGGTGCTACCACTAAGGCCAATTGGCCCGGATTATCAACCCGCGGCGGGTGATCCTCTCTGCTCCACACAATAGGTTGCTCCGACCAGCGCAGGAATCGTGGTGTTGCCGGTTCAACCGCGTGGACCACCCGCTTTAAGATTTTTTATCCCGTTTGCACAAACTCGTAGTGAACACATGATATTGTCCACTACTCAGCTCCTTTGGATTACTGTGATATCCGGATTGCTGCTGCTGTTAACGCTGCTGATTGCCTTGATTGTTGTTATTACCCTGGCCTTGCTGTTGGTTGTTTTGGCTATTGTAACCGCCCTGACCATACTGATGGTTGCCTTGGTTATTGTAACCGCCCTGACCATACTGATGGTTGCCTTGGTTATTGTAACCGCCCTGACCATACTGATGATTGCCTTTTTATTGTAGCCATTATTGTTGCCATGATATCCTGATCCGGAGCCATTACCATGATGACCCGGACCATGAAACCTGGGGCCTGAACCGCCGCCCGGTGGCCCGTTGTTAGATCTGGCCTAGTTCATGGCCTCCATCATGGCCCGGCATTATCCCCAGGTATGTTTAGCCGGATGTTCCTTTGTTCCATGTTTCGGGCAAGGCTCGTTCAACTGTTGCTCCCAATTAATGAACCCCCCGCCATTTTGTGGAGGCGGTTTACCCTTGTTGCGTTGAAAGCTCCCTTGAACTTGGGTATTGGCTACGAAATCAGAACCATCCTCTGCCTTTCGCTTGCCTAAGAAGCTTGCTCCGACCGGATTAGCCTGCGCCGGTTTACCGGGCTTATTTGCCTTTCCAGATTTATCTATATCCGCTTCTGGGTACTTAGTGTTGTCGGAGTCCCCATACTTTACCAAAGCGCTCATGAGAGTTCCCATGTCATTACAATCCCATTTGAGCCGTCTCAGCTTCAACTTTAGAGACTCAAACCGGCAATTGTTTTCCAGTGTTACTATCGCCGTACTGGGGCTGATACCGTTCGAAGAGTGCAGGATTTCTGACACTCGCCGGACCCATGCACTCGTAGGCTCCTACTCTCCTTGTATACATGCCGCTAGGTCCACCACTGACATCGGCTGCTTGCACGTGTCCTTGAAATTTTTGATAAATTGGCGGCGTAACTCCCCCCATGATCCGATGGAGTTAGGTGGTAAACCCTTTAACCAGGTCCGGGCTGTACCCTCAAGCATCATGGTAAAGTACTTCGCGCAAGCCGCTTCATCCACGTCCAGCATCTCCATAGCCATCTAGTAACTCTCAATCCAAGCCTCTGGAGCCAAATCTGCTGTGTAGTTAGGTACCTTACGTGGACCCTTGAAATCCTTGGGTAACTTCACGCTCCGTAAAGCGGGAATAAGACACTGCACTCCGAAAGAACTCGTTGTGACTCCCGTTTCTACTGTGGTTGTGTGAACCGGCGTCGTTTTGTAATGCCCCGGATGTAATACTTTCCCTTTTGGGTATATAATAAATCTCCGGCTTCATCTATTTCCATTCCGGGTTCTTTGCCTTTCGGGTTTTCGTCGTTGTGTTGTGTGAGTGTGTGGCATTCATTCATATCATGTAGACTTGTGCATCGCATTGCATTTGTGTTATCGGTTGCATCCGGTTCCACGCGTTCCTTCCCGTTGTCCGTTTCGCGTTCCGGAGCTCCCTCACGTGTCCGTGACGTCCCGTAGGCCTACTTTGGTGTCTGGGCGTGTAACGTTACCGGTGTGCCGCGAGGTTGTGGTGTGTGTTGTTGTTTTGTTGTGTGTGTTGTTGTTTTGTTGTGTGCAACCCGCCTCTCAAATCTCGTCGCGTTTGGACTCCGTTGGCTATCCCATCAGTTTTTCGTGTGGGTCCAAAGTGCCTTCACTTCGTGTCCCAGAAACACCCCCACTGCAGTCCACTACCCTCTCCTAGGCCCATCTAGACTACCCTCGCGATCGGATCCGTCGGATCGCGATCGGAGGGCTCTTAACACCCCCAAATCCCCCCTAACCCTAAAAATCTGCTATTTATAGACCCTCCTAGTCTATTTTTGGCTTCCCTATCTTCTTCCCCTTTCTCCCCTATTTTCTTTTTCAGACCAGATCAGATCCACCAGCCACCCTAGGCCACTTGGCTTCTTCCCTCGAGCCAGCCGCAGCAAATTACTCACTGGATCGATCGGGGGATCAAATCCCGATCGGATCCTTCGATCCGCGCCAAGTCAACGCCGCGCCGCCGGTAGGAGTGGATCGAGGGCGTCCCTCCTTCGCACCAGGGACCACTTCGCCCGAAGCTCTGGATCGATCTGCCTCCCCGCTGGGCCTCGATCTACCGCCAGGAACGCCCTAGGCGCGTCGGGCCAGGCCGCCGGGTCCTCCCCAGCCTCCAGTCAGCGCGGGCCGCGCCAGGCTCCCGTCTCTCTCCAGCCGCGTGGGCCGGCCGCCTCCAGACCACTTCGCCAGGCACCCGAGCGGATCGCGCCTCTCCAGCATCGGGCCGGGCCGCCTCCACCGGACCACCACCGCTCCACTCGCCTCCCCGCCTGGATCCCGAGGGCACCTGGGCCTCCTTCGCGAGCCGGGCCCGAGCCGCTCCACCGCCAGTCCGTCGCGGGCCGCCTTCGCCTCTCCGATCCGGCCGTTTGACTTTTCCAATCTGAGGTTGTTTTCGAAAAAACCTAGATCTAGTCCAGTTTTGTGATCTGTGATGCAATATTCAATTGAGGATATCTTTTTGTGCGTAGCTCCGTTTTGCGCAAATAGCATGTCCAGACGTTCGTGGAGACTTGCTCTACGTTTTTTCTGTTTTTGTCATGCATGTTAGAGATCATCTAGGTGGTTGTTTTGCTGTTGCAAGAGTGCATCATGATATAAACTGCTGCTATGTGATGTTTTTATGCCATCTTTGCCATGTGATATCTTCTAGCTCGTTTGTCCGAATGATGCAAATGACATGTCCACGTGTTCGTCTTGCCATGCTCTACATGTTGTATGTGCTAGGTAGCATGTTAGATTTATTCTTGCCATGTTATCATCGTTGCAAAGTGTCATGTGGCTGTGATGTTATTTCACTTGTTATGAAATGCCATCTTGTTGAGCTCGTTGCTATCGTTGTGTTTATCTCCTTGAAGCATGCTTGTGTATTTCGGGATCACCTTCATGTGTACTTTGATGAGGTGCTTACCACTTGCCATGTTTAGTTTCGAGGTGACTTAAACATGCTTTTTTAGATGCCATGATGAAATTGCTGTTTTAGGACTTAGTGGATTTTCACTAAATCTGAAATCTGTAACGTTCCGATGCCATGTTCGTGTGATGTTCTAGGACAAAGCATGATAGTTTTGGAGTGGATCTTGATTGTTCCTTGTAGTATATATTGTTGTCTTTCCATTCATTTCCTCACATGCCTATTTGAGTGGCTGTAGCATATTTATCTTTTGCTCCAAAGTTTCAATAAAATTCTGCTGCCATAATTTTATTGTCAAGTTCAATATGTCCAAGATCATTGCTATTGATCCGTGGCTCCGTTGGGGGTGCACCTTTGGACTTAGTTGCTGTAGTATATGTCTAGTTTGTGTTCATGTCCTTTGCCATGTTGTTTGAGTGTTGTAACTTAATTATTTTGAGCTCCGAAGTTGCTATGATGCTGTAATTTTCAGCTTTCGCTCATTTCTTGTTTCGGGCATAACTTTTAGCCCGTAACTCCGATTTCAGCGAATCTTATATGAAACTTGATTGATTTTATGTGTAGATTAATAATATCAGATTGTTATCATGTTTTGAGGTGTTTTGCTTGAGTGCTATTTTCCGTGCTCCGTGTGCATCCTTAGTGCATCCATCATGCATTCATCTTTTTCGAGTGCGCATTGCATCTTGTTGATTGGTGCTTGGTGTGATTGTTTTGTTTAGAGCCGGAATCAGAGTCCGAGTTCGAGTACGAGCACGAGGTTTCCAACGAGGTTGAGCACGAGGACCCTTCTTACGATCCGAACGACTTCTCTTCAGGCAAGATGACCGAACCCCGATAACATTACTATCTTTGCCTATTGCTAGTAGTTCCGCTCTATAGTTTTGCCTCGATACCCATGATCTTCTTGTCAGCCTCCTACTTGTAACCCTTGCATGTTTAACCAACCTACCTATGCAAACCGTTGCTTGGCTAAGTACGCTTCGCTCAGCCCTTCTTATAGCATTGCTAGTTGCAGGTGAAGATCGAAGATGCTTGCTTCATGTTGAAGTTTGGTTGGGTTATATCACACTATATAAATGCTTAAAATGAAATCATCTATATATTGGCAAGGGTGGAAGGCTAAGCCTTTTGCTTGGTGATTTGTTCCACTCATGCCGTTAGGAACCGTATAAACCGGTGTTATGTTCCTTGATTATGCGTTCCTAACACGGTTGGGGTGTATGGGACCCCCTCGATAAACCGCTAAGTGCTAAGTCTTTTCCAGCAAGTCCCAACATTGGTACTATTTGCCTAATAACTAAATAACTTGCATAGGGAGTAATTAACCCGAGTTCTTAATCAACCACCCCGGGCCAGTGCTCCTCATGAGTGTTGGTCCGAAACGGGGAGTCTGCGGGGTCACCACGAGGAAACTCGAGGATTGATATAAACCTGTAGAATCGCCCATCCGGTCGTGTCCTGAGACTTAGATACGCGCGGCTACTATCAGGGTGTCGACACGCCGGGAGGATTTGCTGGATTAGCCTTACCTTAGTTCGGTATATCTTGAGCACGGGATTCCGAGAATACTCGGGTCTTCCCACTTTCGAGTTGCGACTCCGCGGATCGTGGGCTTGTAATGGGTCAAGTTGGAACACCCCTGCAGGGTTTGAACTTTCGAAAGCCGTGCCCGCGGTTATGTGGAAGATGGGAGCTTGTTAATATCCGGTTGTAGAAAACTTGACACAATGTTGCTAATACACTACCAGCGTGCGTTCCGTGACCGTCAATTTCCGAATAGGGATTCGGGAGTTGAACACGGAGGGGTTATGTTTGTTGAGCTTGTAGCTAGGATCACTTCGTGATCACTTCTCGTTCGAGGCTTTCTCTTCTCGCTCTCACTCACGTAAGCTAGTTGCTAGTTGCTGCTGCAGACACTTATTCCTTTCTTCAGCCTTATCCTTTTCCCAAGGCTTAAATAGTCTTGTTACCCGGGAACGGGATTGCTGAGTCCTTTGTGGCTCACAGTTACTTCACCACACCAGATGCAGGTCCAGCTGTGAGCTATCCAGATGATGGCACCGAGCTGGATTGGGAGTACGACGAGGAGCGTAGTCGGTACTATGTTCGCTATCCGGATGATCAGTAGTGGAGACTCCTACTAGGATTCGATCCGCCTGTGGTTTATTTATTTCAGTTTGGTATCTTGACGTTTGGATTTTGCCCTTAGAGGGTTGTGTTATTCTTAATGTATGATGATTGAGACATGTTATGTAATTGTGTGACGTGGCGAGTGTAAGCCAACTATTTATGTTTACAATCCCCTCTTTTACATGAGATGTGCAAAGATTACCAAACTTGAGATCATTCTAGGATGGATTTATGCCTTTAAGTCGTGCCTCGACACGTAGGAGGTATAACTCCATCCTGGGCATTACACGTTTGGCGGATCTCCTCGCGGGCCGTAGGTCTAGCCCGGTTCGCCGCCTCCTGGGCTTGTGCCTCTACGCCCGCCGGATTGTCCTGTCTGTGACGGTGTCGCCTCCGTTCACTACTGGACACCTCCGGTTCATCCCAATGCCTAGTATAACTCCGGCTGTGGCGGGGTGTTGAATGAAGCCTCTCCCTGCTGTAGGAGTACGCCTGTTGTTGCGTCAATGCCGTGTTGAGCAGATCCTTGACCCTGCGTGTTTCCATTGCCACGAGGGATGTCCCCTCAATGGGTAAAGCAGCTAGGCGTGAAGCGGCGGCGACAATGTTATCCAGGGGGTTTGAGTAATGGCCCGGAGGAGTGGGGATGTGGGACATGGGCATAATCCGTCGATCTTGCTCCGCAGCGGGCTGTTGAACCGGCTCACCCCTCCCTAGGGCTGCCCTCCGGTTTACCTCTGGATCATTGCTGGCTCCCGCTCCTGGCATCCCGAAAAGATTCATCGCCTCATAGACCGGCGGTAGATGAGACTGATACCTTCGATTCCTTACTCCCTGCGCAGAGGCCTGTTCCATCCTTAGCTGGAAGGCCTGAGAATCCAGCTCTGCCTGCCTTGTCGCTATCATAGCTTTCTCTGCATTCATATCCTCTCTTGCTTGCTCGATCCGGCCCCTCAGCTGAAGGAGTTCTGCATCGTGCTGCGCCTAGTCTGCTGGAGCCACCACTGCTACTGCCCGGGTTGTCAACTCCCCTACCAAGGCGGATAAAGCGTCAGAGGGCGAGGGGGCATGGCCACTCCCCCTGTACCAGCTTCTGCTGCCCCGTTCACCGTGGCCTGCGGCGTAGGTTGTGATCCGGCCATAAAGACAGCCACCCGGTTTGGCAGATCAAAGGGGTCCGGAATGCTGTCTCCATCAGACATACCCTCGGATCGGCCGTCCCGTAACAGATACAAGGATTCAGTCTCTCCAGATGAGGATTCATCGTCGGAATAGACAGCTGTCTCGCCACCAGAATTCGATCCGTCCTCGGCTTGGACTCCATGTATTGCTCCAACGAAAACGCGCTTCATGGCAGACTGAATCCGGCCGATCTCGCACGCTGAGCCGGCTCAACGATGTCGGTGAAGATGTCCGGCTCAGGTCCTGGTTCGCCAATCTTGCCAATGAAGACATGGATGCCGCCGAAAGGAACCCGGTACCCGTATTCGATTGAATCGGCCTCCGGGCCCCAGCCAGCGTCGTCGATGTAGATCCGGCCACGGCGACTCTTGGTCATCCGGCCGACCGCGTAGGCCTTGAGTCCTTCAAAGCTGCCCTTCAAGAACTCGAAACCATCGTGTGGAAGCCCCACGGTGGGCGCCAACTGTCGTGGAATTAGCACGGCAGATGTCCGGTTTAACAGACTTAGTGATGGAACCATCGCACGGGTTAGCTTGAAGGGGTTAAAAGCGCACAAAGGACACAGAGGGTTTA
This sequence comes from Secale cereale, assembly GCA_902687465.1. NCBI lineage: Eukaryota > Viridiplantae > Streptophyta > Magnoliopsida > Poales > Poaceae > Secale > Secale cereale. The sequence goes on from LR738710.1 coordinate 759,140,441, forward strand.
TACTAGTTCGTCCCCTTCGATGAAGGTAAAGCCTACGTCTAGTTTGGTTTGGTATTGCTTGGGCGTCGATGAACAGGGAGCTGATTGCTTGCCTGCGTCCCGACGGGTTGTTGCTTGTCCTTGAACCGTCGCCGGGTCGTCCCTTTATATAGGAGGTAACGCCCGGTCCGGTTTACAGAGTCCCGAGGCCGGCTCATAATTGTGTCCGCCTCGGTCTCTGCTGTTTCTTCCTTGTGTCTCAAGTTACATGATAAGACGGTTTACAAACCATAACTCTACATATGGGCCCTAAGCCTTCATGGGCTGTAATCTCTACTGAGCTTACAATTATATAACTATATCACCATAATCCGGTTTACCCTAGCCGGTTTACACCTGCTAGTAATATCCCTGACAGTTTCTGCAACTGAGCAGTTGTTTCGAGAAAAAAAGAGAATTTACAAGTGCCTGGCCTATCTTTGCAGCAGCGGTGACTCGTGCGGCTAGAGGGCAATGGAGGCGAGAAATCTCGCCAAATCCGACGAGGATGGCGCGCAAGCAAGCATCCGGGAGCCGCGAGGGGCGACGACTCGTGCGGCTAGGAGGGCGACGACGGCGAGGATTCCTACTCGATCTCGCCGGATCCGACGAGGACAACCCGCGGGAAAGTAGTGGGGACATCCAAGAGCGGGACGGGCTCGTCTCGACGTGGTCTGATGGGGTTGACGGTGAGCGTCACAGCAAGGACCTGCGACAGCAGCGGCTCACAGTGCTCCTGTGGTGGAGCATGTTTTTGGAACAAAGTTTTTGTTGCAATAATCAGTGGTGTTTCTTAAACAATACTCTTGTTGCAAAGAGAAACCATATACGGAGACGCTTTTGACAACGTCATCGATGTTTCTGAAACAAAGCTCTTTTCTGAAATAGTCAATGATGTTTATGAACAAAGCTCTTTTTTTTGCGAGAAAATTCCGATCTATTCATCTTCAATCATGGCAATACAACGAATACCAGAAATAATAGAAATTACATCCAGATCCATAGACCACCTAGCGACAACTACCAGCACTGAAGCGAGCCGAAGGCGCGCCGCCGTCATCGCCCCTCCATCTCCGGAGTCGGGCACAACTTGTTGTAGTAGATAGTCGGGAGGTCGTCGTGCTAAGGCCCCGTAGGATCAGCGCACCAGAACATCAACCGCCGCAGATGAAGAATAACGTAGATCAAAAAATCCAATCCAAAGACACACGAACGTAGACGAACAACGACGAGATCCGAGCAAATCCACCAAAGATAGATCCGCCGGAGACACACCTCCACACGCCCACCAACGATGCTAGGCGCATCGCCGGAATGGGAGCTAGGCGGGGAGGCCTTTATTCCATCTTCAGGAAGCCGCTGTTGTCTCGTCTTCCTAAGCAGGACGCAAACCCTCGCAAGACTGAAAGAAACGATTAAAAACGGAGCCCTCCCGCCGACCCTTGCCGATATCCACCGCGCCCCCATGGCCCTAAGGCCACCGGAGAGGAGGCGGACCTGCGGCGGCGGCGGCGGGATGCAAAAACCCTAGCTTTTTGTGGAGGAGGAGAAGGAGGAGGCGGCGGCTACAGAAGCTAATGACGTTGGATGCGGCCAAGGTGTGGGCGTTGTCCAGGCAGAAAGCCCGTATGGACAAAGCTCTTTAATTGCAACAGTCACGGTTGTTTCTGAAACAAAGTTCTTGTTGCAAAGAGGAATATTATGCTAAGCAACTTAAATCAGACGGCTCGCGAGGCGTCCGCCGACCGGCGCGTAGCACTCCCCGTAACGTTTAGACTAGGAATCCAATAAAATCCAAACGTTCGGATTTTAAGCATTTCGTCCCGAACGTTTTTACATGGCAACTTTAGTTCATGGGGATGGCAACTTTAGTTGATAGGGGATGGCAACTTTGTTCTTTTTCGTTTTTTTGTCAGAAAATTATCATGTTTTCCTAATCCGACGCAAACTAAAGTGCCATCTAAGACGTTTAGGTTGCCATGCTTAAATCCCGAATGCTCGGGAGTTATCATTACCGTTAGACTATCCCCAAAAATTATGTAACGGGGAGGGTAATTTCATCGGATATGAAATAAAATGCGCCGAGAGGCATTCGCGAAAAAAGTCAAAAATAGGCGTAACAAAAGGGCCATAAGCAACACGTTTCCAGAGAAGCAAGACGTAACCTTGCAACGTCTAGATATTTCCATGTACAGTTTGTCCTTTTCCCGACGCAGACAAAAGAAACACTGCGCCAACTCCTCGATCTGACCTGCCATGGTGCCGTTCACGATCAGCCATCACCCTCAACCCTCCTCTTTCAGCCTTTCCTGGCTTTTCCAGCGCTGTGCGATGCGATCGCGCGCAACGTCTGGAGGCACAGGAGATGTCGCGGCCTGAGGTGAGGCCAGCTTCGCGGTTCACAGCGGTTACAGTGGCGGCTTACACATGGCAACGATGCGGAGCCAGGTGTAACCGTGTTAACTGCCGTGACGCCGACTGACAAACGTGCGAGTCGATGAGCCGGACGGGGGACGAGTCGGGGGCCTGGCGACCGGCGACGCCCTTGTCGCCCATCGCATCTTGGCGATTAGACGCTAGCAACGCGGCACTCATCGCGCCGCCGTCGCTTTCACCGCTTTGCGACCGCAAAGGAGCGAGCTGAGCCTCGCGTCGCGGATCAAATTTCTGGCCGCCAGCTCTACACGGCTGCTGCCGTCGCGTTGCGCCTCACATATCAAATCGCATCTTGATTTTTGTCCGGGGCCCAACACTTGCGCCGGTGTGCAAGCACAGTTGACAGGCGTGGCCGATTTTCTGTCGCAGCATCGGCTGTGTGCGTGGATTGTGCGGGTTTATTAGGATGCTTTCGGTTGAAGGTGCCGTGAATGGGTATGGACTGTTCAGTTTTTCTTATGAAACCATTCAATTGATGTGTTTGCTGTATATAAGAGATTAGCTAATTATTTAAAATAGGATCACCAGTCATGCTCACATGATTATGCATGCAATGGGTGGCCATATGATTCGACCGATTTCTTAAATGGAGTGATACAGCATCTTCAGAGCATATTTTCTTTTTTTGAGTGGAACCATTCAAGTACTAAACATGTCTATTTTTGAAAGATCTCAACCAATCCCCGACCACCGTTGCAACCAAACGCACCTCAGTTTTCATCATCATATTTTGAGTGGAGTTTTCCGTACATTCTTTTTTCATCAAAAGAATTAAAGCATCTGCAACTGGACTTGTCAAATCCAGCACCTTGTACGCCCACGGACGTGTCCAGCCACGTCCGCGGTTATGTCCATGGGCAGTTTTTGAATCGGCACGTCCACAACCACGTATCTCATATCCGGCAATGCTATATCCATACAAAATCATGCAATGCAAACTTGTACTACGTAGATCATCAAACGGACAAAATCGACAGGAAACAGGTATATAAGCCAATAGCAAACGGACATAATTCACATATAAATATCACCAAAAGTGAATCACAGTTCAACATTCTGGCAAATTCTAACTAGATAATAGTACGAGCTAGATAACACAAACGGGAGAGTGCCGAGTTTCACCACTTCCTCGCCGGCCCTTTGCCCTTCTAGTTGACGACGCTGCTGTAGGAGGTGGGTCATCGTGGGAGCCATCGCTGTCGAAGTCAACGTTGAAGGAGAAGAGGAGATGACGATGTAGCCCTTCAAGCGCCGGACGATGCGGTCCTGCTTCCGCTTGAGCTTCGCCACCCTTACTGCCTCTGCAGCCTCCCGCTCAGGCTGCTCAATGTCGAGTCGGAGCCGTCAGGCTCCTGTCTCTATCGTCGTAAGTGATCGGTGGTAACCCAATGAAGGAGGCATTCCTCCTCCTCAGCCAGCGCTGGCATCACTAGGCGGCGGGAGGACCGCGAGGCCGCGTCTGACGTGGCCACCCTCTCCCTTGCCCTCTGCCTCTCTCGGCAAGCAGCGCGTCGAGTGCGCATCTACGACGCCTGAGGAGCGGGGCATTAAAACCCATCGCTGCCCTTGTGGAGCAACAGTCGGAGGGGGAGGATGTCGACAGATGGAGCGTCGCCGATTGAGCTGTCATCAAAGATCATCACGCAGGACGGGGAGGCCAGCTCTGGCGTCGGCGCCGCGACCACGGGCGATAGGTGGCGGCGCACCAGAACCGAAGCCGCAGCGAGCACTGCAGCGCGATGTGGAGGGCCAGCCCGTCCTCGTCTCTGGTGGCATAATGGAGGAAAATATCCCAATCGTAGTCGCCGAAGCCATCGGAGTGCTGCAGGTGCTGGACGTGGTCGCCGGAGATTGGGAATTAACAGATTGGAGAAAGGGGGGCGGAATGAACTGAGGCTAGGGTTCAATCCGGATGGGGTTTTTATGGGGTCACGATGAACCAGAGGTGGGTCGTGCAGACGTGGCGGAAGCGCCCGGTCCGCCTCATTTCCGTCCTACATTTGTGCTGGATATGAGGGGTACTGGTCAGCCTGGGTGTTTGAGACTAGTTTGAGGCGCCTAGGTTGGTCGGTTTTTTTTTGACATAAAGTCTGTAAGGGAACCCCCTACAGTACAATTGGTGCAACAAACCCAAATTACAAGTATCATGCCTTGAACCTCGATGGGTGGAAAGGCATCAGCCCCTTCCACCACCAGGCTATGCCTTAGTGTGCTTGGTCGGATTTTTTTGACCGATGTGTGATCGGTCCGTCCGCCCGGGCGTTTGAGGGGGGTTTGGGTCGCCCGACTACAGATGCTCTTATATCTATTATAAATATTCACCCGAAGTACAAAGCATCTCAAACATAATAGAAGCTAAAACATGATTTGGAGACCATTGAACGACCACAACTACTAGAGTCGGCTTGACCTTGTGAATGACAACTAGGAAGTCTCCGTGCATGTGTCCCTAAGGTCCAGCGTCATGAAGCCGCAGTCGCCGTCGCTAAACCCTTGCATAGATGTGAAACACCTATCATCAAATCTCATCATACCACAAGGTTCTAACCTCACCAATCTATGTTGGTGAGCCGTCAACTACGTCTAGATGGACGGACTTGAGTAGGATTGAAGTCTGAAAGACAAACTCGAAGAAGAAGCATTGCTATCCACCCGAGCGCCACACCTGCGATGACTAAAAGGCCTTAACCTAAACTACTAACCGGCACGAAGGCACCGGGATTCCTACCCCGCCTTCGGCTGGCAAAGCGGTAAGCAGAGGGGAGACGAATCACTAGCTCATCACTAAAGTCTAGAGGGGAGGGGAGGAGAACGAGAGCCCCCCCCCCTACTTTGTCTATATATTTGACTAACAAAATATAAGTGACATGGTACAAAAAACATGCTATTGGATTAGTATTAGAAAGTACTTGCCTATGATATTTTTTCTACGTATAACTTATATTTTATTAGTTACTACCTATGTTTCAAAATATAAGACTTTTTTGCGGTTTGTAAATTTCTGTCAAATTAAGACTCACCCGGATGGAGGTAAACCACACCAGGACTTGGCTTAAATGCATATAGTTGGGCCAAATTTAGTGCTCCCTTCGATCTATATTATTTGACGTTGGTCTATTATAAAGTTGTACCCGCACCATTCACAATTGTAAGATGTTGTGGACTGAATAAGTGAACAAACACTAACATATTGATACTAAACTAGCGTAAATTAATTTGGATCAAAGGGGGTTGTTAATCACATTATTATTACAGTACTATTTACAGTAATTTTGGTGTACCGCAATTGATGAAGAATCACTGTAATATATTGGTACTATGATTGAACTAGCTTAATGCTACATATTTTGTTGTTTAGTAATTGAAAAAGAGCTAAGGCATCTCCAACAGCAACCGGCAAATTTTCTCCCGCATCCGCCCACGACAGGGGGGGGGGGGGCAGTCCACGTCCAACCGTAGCGCATACATTTCAAACGCTTTTTCAACAAACCAGATGAAGTTCATGCAAACACGACTGGATTTCATACAAAGCGGACGAAAATGTTTACATTTTGGACATATTTAAACTAAAAATATAAAACTATGTGCACGTACGGTTGGGCGGAGCTCCACTCCCACGACACAGATACACTACACTGGTCTACGACCACCCGCGACGGTTCCCTTTGTCTTCCCCATGTCCGACAGCCCGCTCACCGGACTGTCGGGAGCCCCGGAGTTATATTCTTCCCCTGTATTTTCCCTATGTCTGGATGCGCCGCTCGGAGTGGCAAATGGGGTGCTTCAGTGCGAGAGGGTTGGGGGCTCTACATACGTGAAGCCCATTGATACGTCCAAAACGTATCTATAATTTCTGCTTGCTCCATGCCACTTTTGGGTGATATTGCTATGATATTCATACACTTCCATACACTTTTGATCATATTTGGACTAACTTACTAATCCAGTGCACCCCAGTGCCAGTTTCTGTTTTCGGCTGTTTTTGTATTTCAGGTTTTCACGTTACGAGAACTGCCAGGAAAAATCCAGAAAAATTATATAAAAAATCAGCGTTCCGGAAACAATCGTGCGTCCGAAGGGCAGCCGGGGGGGGCCACCAGGGCTCCAGGCGCCCTGGCGGCGCCCCCCCTGGGCCGCGCCGGGGGGGCGCCTGGGCCCCCCGAAGCTTCCCCGATGCTCCCCTTTGGCATATATTTAAAGCGTCCTCCGAAACCCTCAGAACAGGAACTCTTTTCACGATCCCATCTCTGTTCCGCCGCCGCCGCCGCTTCCAAGATCGGGAGCACCAGGAGAACTCTTCCCGGCACCCTGCCGGAGGGGAGGATCACCACCGGGAGCTTCTCCACCACCATGGACGCCTCCCGGATGACTCGTGAGTAGTCTCCCTTGGACCATGAGTCCATGACCAGTAGCTATGTGATGTTCTCCTTCCGTTCTTGTGCTTCACTAATTAGTCCTCGTGAGCTGCCCTACATGATCGAGGCACATATGTAATCCTTATGCTGTTGCTCTGTTGAGTTTGCAGGGATCCGATGGATTACGGCATTATGTTCAGATTGATCTTGAGTAATATATTTGATCTACCTCTTTTATATTTATGTTCATAAGTAATTCTTGCATGTTCTCCGTTGTTATTTATTGCTTTGGCCAAGTAATACGTAGTGACTCCAAGAGGGAACGTTATGCTCGATTGTGGGTTCATGCCCCTCGATGACTAGCTTGAGTGACAGAAACATGAGTCTAGGGGATGTGTTGTTGCCACAAGGGGGAAAACAACGATGCTTGTGCCCGCGGGTGCAAGGATTGTTTACTTTATGCAAAGTTCTTTTAATGCAGTTGTCTGTTGCATTGAGTTTACACTATGGGTGGGACTCGCAACTTAATACCAGCGAGATGTTCTGGATAGATATCTCAAGGTGGATGATTAGTAGTAGATATTGATGGATTTCGGTCTACTTATTTTGGCGTACCGCTCATGCTTTGAACCTCAACCTTTCTGCAATGTAATCAGCATTGGTTTGCGTTCGTGGTCCTGTCAATTGCCCAGCTGTAATTTGTTTACCTCACATAGCTGTTTTATCGTCTTTTGGGAGAGAGACATGACTAGTGAACATCATGAGACTCCGGTCCATATTACCATCATTGATCACATCCGCTATTTACTTTTCGCTATTATTTACTATTGCAAAACATTATCTATCACTACTATCATTTGCTTTTAACCCTTTGTGAACTACAAGGCCGGAGGGATTGACAACCTCTCTGTACTCGTTGGGAGCAAAGTTATTTGTATTTGTGTGCAGGTCCACGTTGATTGCTAATTTGCGCCGTTAGCAGTTGACACCTACTTGTTGAACCTAGGAGTCTCTGGGGATTCGATCCTTGGTATCTTTGCTAAGGGAAAACACTTCTACATACTGCATCTTACACCTTCCACTTGGGGTAACCAACGAGGGGTTCGAGGCCCATCAAGGAGTATTTTCTGGCGCCGTTGCCGGGGACTTCACTCTTCAGGATAGGGGAGTTGCACGCTATCTTTTACCTTTGCTTTTAGTCTTGTTAGTTTACCTTTCAGTTTTTACTTTAGTACCTTTTATCGAAAATCACAAAAATAGTTATCTTGCTTGCTTGCTACTATGGGTTCCACCGAGAACACCAAGTTGTGTGACTTCACTAGTCACAACAACGATGACTTTATCAGCACACCTATCACTACACTTGCCACTTCAGCACCTTCATATGAAATTAAACCTGCTTTACTGAACTTAGTCATGAAAGATCAATTCTCCGGTGCTGGAGATGATGCTGCCTTACACTTGAACAACTTTGTTGAACTTTGTGATATGCAAAAGTACCAAGAAATAGATGGTAATATTGTTAAGCTTAAGCTTTTTCCTTTCTCTTTGAGAGGGGGAGCTAAAATATGGTTTCAGCCTTTGCCTAGAAATAGCATAGATTCATGGGACAAGTGCAAAGATGCTTTTATTGGAAAATACTATCCACCTGCTAAAATTATCCAACTTAGAAGTAACATAATGAATTTTAAACAATTGGATAATGAACACGTTGCCCAAGCTTGGGAACGTATGAAATCTCTTATCAAGAACTGCCCTACTCACGGTTTGACTACTTGGATGGTTATCCAAACTTTTTATGCAGGCTTGAACTTTACCTCGCGGAACTTGTTAGATTCGGCGGCGGGAGGAACTTTTATGTGAACTACACTTGGTGCTGCCACAAAGCTTCTCGATGAGATGATGACCAACTATTCCCAATGGCACACCGAACGCGCTCCAACAGGTAGGAAGGTAAACTCTGTCGAGGAGATTTCCTCCTTAAATGAAAAAGTTGACTTGATCATGTCTCTACTTTCGAAGCAATCTACTATTGATCCTCGTGATGTTCCTTTAAATTCTTTGATTGCTCAAGAACAAGTAGATGTGAACTTTATCTCTAGAAACAATTTTAACAACAATGCCTATAGGAGTAACTTTGGTAACAATTCTAGACCGTTCCCCTCTAATTCCTATGGGAACAACAATGCTTATCCTAGTACCAAGAACTCCACTACTGAACTAGAGATTATGCTTAAAGATTTCATCACTACCCAAAAAGCCTTTAATAAGAGTGTAGAAGAAAAACTACATAAACTAGATGATCTTTCTTTTAAGGTAGACCATTTAGCCAATGAGGTAAAATTGCTAAAAATTGAAACTTCTCCTCTTAAGGAGAGGGAGGTCATTCCTATTAATGCTACTCAAGTGCAAATTAATGAAAATATTAGGATGATGGCTAAACTTAAAGAAAGATTGGCTAGAGAAAGGGAGGAAGAGGATAGAATTAAGAGCCTTCCTACCCACCACACTGTTGCTACCATCAAAGTTGTTGAGGATATCCAAACTCTTAGCACCCAATGTACTCCTGGTCCCAATGAACCTATTAATGGTGATGCTATGACTATAGAAACTACCAAACATGTGAACCTAAAGGACACTACTACCACTTTACTTGATGCTCGTGACCTTGATTTTGATAATTGCACTCTTACCGAAGTTATTGATTTCCTTCACAAGATGTCTAGAGATCCCCGCACTAGCACGCTTAACCTTGCCTTCGCGGAGCATATCACTAACGCTCTCATCAAAGCTAGGGAGGAGAAACTTAGAGTAGAAGCCTCCATACCTAGAAAGCTAGAAGATGGTTGGGATCCTATGATAAAAATTAAATTGAATGACTTCTCTTGTTATGCTTTATGTGATATTGTAGCCAGTACTTCTATTATGCCCAAAAGACTTTATGATATGCTTAAATTGAAACCTTATGATTCTTGTTCTTTTGGTGTTCGTCTCGTTGATTCTTCCATAAAGAAACCTTTGGGGAGGATCGACGATGTTCTTATCGTTGTTAATGATAATTATGTTCCCGTTGATTTCACTATTATGGATATTGAATGTGATCCTTCATGTCCAATTATTTTGGGACGTCCCTTTTTGCGCACCGTTGGTGCTATCATTGACATGAAAGAGGGTAATATAAAATTTCAGTTTCCTCTCAAGAAAGGGATGGAACACTTCCCTCGAAAGAAGATCAAGTTACCTTTTGAGTCCGTTGTACGGGCTAGCTATTATTTTACTCTTGATAAAACTTGATCTCTATGCATTATGCCTAGCTCAAAGGCATAAAAGAAAGCGCTTTTGGGAGGCAGCCCACATGAATAATTTTTTTGCTTTTGTTGTGTCTTGATGTTGTTTACTGCTGTAGCATCATCATTGTATCTTTGCTTTTCATATTTGTGCCAAGTATAGCCTCTCATTGCTAAAAAGTTCAAAAGTTGTGAGGTGCTGTCCAGGAAACAGATTCTGTCCTTGGATAGAAAAATTCGTATAAAATCACCGGATCATCTTTTTGGTCTGAATTTTTTCGACAGCATTCTCTATATAATTTTCTTTCGTGCGTCTGTTCTGAGTTTTTTGATTTGAGTTGCATAAGTATCCCGAACAGATCAGTTACTACCTGCTGTTCTGTTTTTCACAGAGTCTGTCCTGTTTTGCCTTTCCTTCATTCTGCAAATCAAGAGCTTGCTTTTTCTTTACAAAAACCTTTTGGCGATCTTGAGAAACAGTATAACTTCAAGAATATCTTTATTTCCAGTAAGGTATAATTATTTTATTAATGGTACTAACCTCGCTAATCAGATTATGATGAGTTATGTATGAAGGGAGTTTTCAAGTGTGCGAGGGAAGATGATAAAAAGATTCAGGAGTGTCAAGCGCTCAAGCTTGGGGATGCCCCCGTGCAGCCCCAAGAAATATTCAAGGAGACTCAAGCGTCTAAGCTTGGGTATGCCCCCGTGCATCCCCTTCTCCATCAACATTATCAGTTCGTCTTTCGTTTCGCTATATTTTTATCACTTCATGTGTTATGTGCTATGCTTGGAGCGTCTTGCTTTTAGTTTTCTTTTTAGTTTTTCATAACGAGTCGGAACCCAGCATTCCTTTATGTGGGAGAGAAACACGCTCCACTTCTACCTAGAACATAACATAGAATTTTCATATCTATCTTTGTTGTGTGTGTTCTTTGCCTTTTAATATCTGCTATCATGCTCTGCTCTTAGTATTCGTGCTTATCTTTTCAAAGAGCTTTTGTTTAGTTGGTTGCTTGAACTCTCTTTAATTATCATGCTCACCTTATTAAAAGAGTTTGCTTCCGTTGCATTGGTTAATATGTCTATGATAAATATGCTACGTGCATAATGGTGCTTAGTAGTTCAGGTTTTCTTATGGTTAGTCTCAAATAGCTGGGGGATTCCCAATGTGTTATTGGAATACCAACATGATTTGTTTGCCGATGATGTGGTATGGTTTAGTAATATCTTCCTTCGAGAATTTATTTTGATTGACTTGGCGTATGCTCACGCATATTTAAGACTGTAAAGAAAGTCTGTCAAGCCTTGATGATCTTTTATTTCTGAGTAGCGATATAACTACCATGCCTGATTCAATATTGCTTTGTCGCTCTGCATGATTATGACCGTCATTGCTCTCTTAGTTGGTCGCTCCCAGTCTTTTGCTAACCTCCACCTGTACTAAGCAGACTAACCTTGCAATACATAGCTCATGGGAAAGTAGCTTAAAAACTATTGTGGTAAAGAATATGTTGCCTATGTATCTTATTTCTTATAAGTTGCTTGCTGAGCGGTAACCATGTTTCTGAGGACGCCATCAACTGTCACACTTTTGTTAAATATCATGTGAGTTGCTATGCATGTTCGTCTTGTCTGAAGTAAGGGTGATTTGCCGTGGGTTGAATGAATATGCATATTGTTAGAGAAGAACATTGGACCGTCAACCAAAGCCATGTATCATGGTGGAAGTTTTAGCTTGGACTTAATCCTCAATCTCTTATGAGAATATGGTTATGCATTTAAGAGGAGTCCATCATCTATTTTCTATGTTGTCCCGGTATGGATGTCCTCAAGTTGAGATCTATCAAAAAGAGAGATCGAATGCGATTTATCTCCTTGGACCTTTGTACTGGTGGCATAGAGGTACCCCTTTGTGACACTTGGTTGAAACATATGTAATGCAATGATAACCCATGGAAATCCGAGCTAATTGGGACAAGGTGCGAGCACTATTGGTATTCGATGCATGAGGCTTGCAACTTATAAGATGTCTTATGCATGACACATATGAAGTACTACTACCGTTGACAAAATTGCTTCCATGTTTTCAAAATAAAAAGTCATAACCATCTTTTACTTTTATGTTGAGTCTCCATCTTCTTTTAAAAGCACCAACTACTGAGAGCATGATTGTTATTCTGAGTGTAATGTGCATTGTCCCAAAGTAGCATTGTCTTTTGCATGATTGTGATATTGTTTATTTTGAAATCATTGTATCTAGTCATCACTTAAATCTTGAAGGTGCCCCTGCATTTATGTTTTGCTTCACTAAAGGGGGCAAGCTAGATATCACTTTATCATATTAGCACATCATGTTCATTGCAAATCTTTTTTATGTTTCAATGTCATGTTGTAAAACTTTCGGTCATTTGTGATTTTCTCTTGAGGCAACTTAATTACTATAGAATCATTGTCTCAGTAAGCTTTTGTCATATGACTATGAAAAAGTCCTATATGGTTAATAGCATGTCACCACAGAAATTATTATTGTTATCATTTACCTACTCGAGGACGAGCAGGAATTAAGCTTGGGGATGTTGATACGTCCAAAACGTATCTATAATTTCTGCTTGCTCCATGCCACTTTTGGGTGATATTGCTATGATATTCATACACTTTCATACACTTTTGATCATATTTGGACTAACTTACTAATCCAGTGCACCCCAGTGCCAGTTTCTGTTTTCGGCTGTTTTTGTATTTCACGTTTTCACGTTACGAGAACTGCCAGGAAAAATCCAGAAAAATTATATAAAAAATCAGCGTTCCGGAAACAACCGTGCGTCCGAAGGGCAGCCGGGGGGGGCCACCAGGGCTCCAGGCGCCCTGGCGGCGCCCCCCCCCCCTCCGGGGCCGCGCCGGGGGGGGGGCGCCTGGGCCCCCCGAAGCTTCCCCGATGCTCCCCTTTGGCATATATTTAAAGCGTCCTCCGAAACCCTCAGAACAGGAACTCTTTTCGCGATCCCATCTCTGTTCCGCCGCCGCCGCCGCTTCCAAGATCGGGAGCACCAGGAGAACTCTTCCCGGCACCCTGCCGGAGGGGAGGATCACCACCGGGAGCTTCTCCACCACCATGGACGCCTCCCGGATGACTCGTGAGTAGTCTCTCTTGGACCATGAGTCCATGACCAGTAGCTATGTGATGTTCTCCTCCCGTTCTTGTGCTTCACTAATTAGTCCTCGTGAGCTGCCTTACATGATCGAGGCACATATGTAATCCTTATGCTGTTGCTATGTTGAGTTTGCTGGAATCCGATGGATTATGGCATTATGTTCAGATTGATCTTGAGTAATATATTTGATCTACCTCTTTTATATTTATGTTCATAAGTAATTCTTGCATGTTCTCCGTTGTTATTTATTGCTTTGGCCAAGTAATACGTAGTGACTCCAAGAGGGAACGTTATGCTCGATTGTGGGTTCATGCCCCTCGATGACTAGCTTGAGTGACAGAAACATGAGTCTAGGGGATGTGCTGTTGCCACAAGGGGGAAAACAACGGTGCTTGTGTCCGCGGGTGCAAGGATTGTTTACTTTACGCAAAGTTCTTTTAATGCAGATGTCTGTTGCATTGAGTTTACACTATGGGTGGGACTCGCAACTTAATACCAGCGAGATGTTCTGGATAGATATCTCAAGGTGGATGATTAGTAGTAGATATTGATGGATTTTGGTCTACTTACTTTGGCGTACCGCCCATGCTTTGAACCTCAACCTTTCTGCAATGTAATCAGCATTGGTTTGCGTTCGTGGTCCTGTCAATTGCCCAGCTGTAATTTGTTTACCTCACATAGTTGTTTTATCGTCTCGGGTGGGCATTCGGTTTATATGGTTAATTCAGTTTGGTTTATTCGGATTTCTAAAATTTCGGATTCTGAAAAATGACAACTGAAATAATCACAATAAAAATTGCCACCGAACCTTATTAACCAAAATATATCGGTTCGGTTTGTTCGGTCAATTGAAAAACCAAAATACATGTGCACCACCATCAGTTGAAGCAGCGTATCATGTAACGATTTGTTATACTGTATACAAACATAGCCATCAATCATCTTAAAAAATAGCTACCAATTAGTACTTGAATGCATGAGATCCTATAATTTATGCACTAGACCCAGTGAAAATGTACAGAACTGGCCCTTATCTGAAACTTCAACACAAAATGACCCTATTTTGAAAATATTTCACGAAATTTACAGAACTAGCCCCGGACGTCATGCAAAAGGGGTCATTTTCGTGAAATATTTTCAGAATGGGGTCATTTTGTGTTGAAGTTTCAGATAAGGGCCAATTTTGTTGATTTTCACCTAGACCCATGCTCTTGTGATTGCATGAATCTATGTGTAATTTCCAAAGCGATACACAACTAGCTAGCGACTTATACTAAATGGCTATCTTATTGTGCTTGCGCCGGAGAGAAACAAGGGTAGTGGACTTATAATTCGGTTAGTTCGGTGTATATGATTTTTCTCAATTAAAAACCGATTTAAAATTAAACACCAAATAATTTATATTTTTTAAACCAAACCGAATAACCAAAACCCGATTTAGCCCATATTTTGATTAAAATGGTTCGGTTCAGTTTCAAATTTCGGTTTTCGGTTTGATAGTGCCCACCCCAACCGGTGGCACAGCGAAAGCATGCAAATTACAGTGGCGCGGCCAACGGGTCGGCTCTGGGCCACTCCTGCGCGGTACAATTGGTGGCTGCACCAACGACAACGAGCCGGTCGATCGGCTCAGAGAAAGGGCGAGAGCTGCGGCTGCTCTCGCTGTCCTGTACCCTCACGCGCGCACGACGCATCCATCACACTATTCCGGAGCGCGACTGCCCGAATACGTATGTGCACATCCCGGAGGCCTCAACGCCCAGTTTCTTTATTTGGACTATAGAATTGGACCACGCAAAGTACAGCCGCAGGGCGAGCCTCGAGTACACCGGAGCGGATGGCGTTGCCTCCGCGTCGGCGTCGTCAGGCCGCGCGACCCTGAACCCTACACTCCCGTCCTGGTCCAGCAGTCCAGCTGGTCCCTTGGATGTGCATGAGGCGCTCCCACACGTGCCAAACTGCAGGCGTCTAACTGTAGCCCGGGGCTTGGGTGAGATGAAGGGGCATCCATGTGTGTGAGTGTGTCTCTGTACGTCACCGGCCCCTTGACATGACACCTTGTTTTGGGTGATTGCACTTGCACTGTTGTATATATTTTTTCTCGAAAATGCACGAGTATGCATATCATATACTCCCTCCGTCTCAAAATTCTTGTCCGTATCTAGACAAATGTTAAACAAGAATTTTGGGGCGAAGGGAGTATTAAAGAAAAAAGGCAAAGCAAGCTTCCATCACAATTACAAAGTACTTGGTAAATATTACTCTTCACTAGCCTCTCACCTCTCCACCCTACTAAAGAAGGAAGCCACATTCCTTTCAATTAGCCCGGCAGATGCCCACACTTGGCCCTTTTGCCTCACTCTTCCTAGCAGAGACTCGACTGAAGGCCGCGCTCCGTCGAAGATAATTGCATTCCTATGCTTTCACAACTCCCACCATACTAGCGCGACGATGGTACGTAGATCTTTCGTACTTATGCCATACGGTCCTTGTCTGTCAACTGCCCATTCCACAAGTGTGTCTTGTTGAGATGGGGTCCAATCCGGCTTGCTCAAGGCCTCACAGATCTTCGCCCAAGCAGTCCTAGCAAAGACACATGTGAGTAGAATGTGGTTAATTGTTTCCTCCTCCTGGTCATAGAACGGGCACGCGTCCTGGTGCGACAGCTCACTCCGCGCAAGTCGATCCGGCGTCCAACACCTATCCCTGAGGGCCAACCAAGTGAAGAATATGCACCATGAGGGTGCACGTGACATCCAAGTCAGGTCCGCCGTCGCAATGACCTCTCTACCCTCAAAAACCAACCGCATAAGCGGATTTCACCGAGAACTGCCCACTGGCCTCCCACGACCATGATATCTGATCAGGCACATCCACCATGGGCTCCCAAGCTGAAACCATTTGCCATAGTGAGAGGAACTCCCGCAACACATCTGGCCCTATGTCTGGGCCAACATCTAATGCCCAACTTCCATTTCCACCGCCGGTCCAACTAGTCGGGAGGCTCTAATGCGTGTTGGAACCAGACCGTAGAGGAGCGGCGCAATCTCCTGTATTCTCCTTCCTTCGAGCCATCGGTCCTCCCAAAAAAGCGTCGTGAGCCCAGAATTAGCCACACTCCTCATGGCCGCATGACAAAGCATCTTCGACTCATCTGGGACTTTGATCTTGAACTCATTCCATGGTCCCGTCACAACACTGTTGTATTCTATATGGGCATCTCCAACGCTGACCTTCAAACCCCTGCATACGTCCATAGTGTGCGATTCGAATGTGTTGTACCATCCAACACAACGGGCCTATATACGTGCATCGGACGGTCCGCACAGACTTTTTTAGAATTCCACACACCAAGTAGTTCACCCAAAAGCTCAAACTGATGGGCAAAGGTAGGCTTATGCATTTATACATCAACGCCGAGAAACCAACTCTGGCCACTGCGCCGCATTGAAGCGGGCTAACCGCCCGTTTGCCTGGCCTCCTCACGGCTGTACAAGCCGTACTCCGGCAATGCTTTCGGTGTGGAACACCACGACTTCGGCAAAGAGCCAACCACCACCTACCACCGCCTCCATGATGCCTGCCAAAGAGTCAACAATGCAGACCATCATCCGGTGCCACGCCCCGGCATCCATATCCCAAGACCCCGCAAACCTTCAATATCACAACACACCAACCATGATTGGAAGAGTGTACGGCGTTCCGCCCACTCCTAGCCCGTCATGAGCCACCATGTCTGGGTGAGCGCCTCCACGATAGGAGGCACCAGCATGTGCGTCCCCAGACAGTCCCGATGGACCGGGTGCACATAAATTAGTGGTTGTCGGCGACCGTGCCACGCAAGCCTCAACCCTAGCCCTAACGCCTTGGCCTAGGTGAGTTTGCCCGTCACCACATATGTGGCCATTAACGTCGATCCGTACGATGACAAAACAATGCTATGGGAGCTCGACTCGGGTCGACGCCATCAACGAGCCACACGCGAGTAGAGGAGAACGTGAAGGCTTGCACCAGCATGGACAAGTCGGCCCTCGTGCTTGCGCGCTACCAACGACAACCACCGCCACCGACATCGCTAGTGGCGGAGACAGGACCCAGGCCCGGGGGCTGGGCCCGGGGCATGAGGATTTGTTTCTTTAGTGACTGTAGCGATTTTTTACTGTTGAACACTGTAGCTATGAAGCATGCCTGTGACGTAGTGTTTGGCTGGCTCCGCCCCTGGACATCGCCACCACCATCCATCCCCGACAGACAAAAGCACCACCACCCACCAAGGACGTCGGCCAAACCCCACATAATCTCCCAACCAACACTGACCGGATAGGAAACTCCTGATCCGCCGCCAGCATGGACCACCCCATCACGGATGAATAACGTGAGATGCCGCATAAGGAGGGGCTAGGATGCCTTGACAAGACCAACACGTCGTCGGGGGAATGTGGCCAGAGTCGAGGAAGGACCGTTGGCCGACGTCACAGCCATTCGAGCGAGACCTCGTACCACACCAGTTTGCGAGGAGGAAACAGTCCCGCTAACGATGCACGGGCTACAACTGGCGGTGCCCTTTGACAGAGGTGAGGTGAGGGTTCCTGGATGGGGAGCCTAGCCGGTGGCGGGATGAGAGCTCCTCGGTCGCCTTTGGGGGAGCGACATGAGAGGAGAGCATGATTTTTTCTCAGCCCATCACCTTGGATGCTACTAAGTGTCGTCACGGAGTCACTAACGACTTTAAAATCAAATGAACATATCAACCAAGACTCAAACTATATGCTAATGTTTTGCAAACACAAACAAAGACGAGCTCAAAGCCATTTCCTTGCAGCAACTCTAGCAGGTCCTCGATACTCAACTCTTGAAAGCCACTTATTAGGAGCCCTCTCAAAAATAGTATGAGTATTTTTCAACCCTCACTCTTGTGTATATAAACACCATTTTAATTTAATTTAACACTATAATAAACAATCTCATGTGGCGACACACATGTCTCAAATAATATTCGAGCCCATAATTTTGAAAATAGAACTCAAAATCAATCCACCTTGGCGTGAGAATTTGACCAACATACGCCTCATACCACCCCAAAATGTTCACCATCAAACTTCATAGATCATTCAAAAGCAAGAATATAGAACAAACTACGTCACCCCCCCCCCCACTGGTATCCTCTGTTGGAAGAAAAAGATCTCCCCATTAGCGAGCTCCCAATAGGCTCTTGTATTGTCACCCATCTCACGTGAGTCCATGAACATGACCCTTACCTCTTTCTTATTCTTCTTGTTCATTTCTTTCTCTGACTTAGAACACTTGACTTGTCCTCCTCAAGCTTATTCTCTCCGGTATTCATTGCATAGCTCGCCTTAACCCACATGTCTCCTCGATCTATCTAAGCCCATTCCACCTTGGTGCCCTATCTATCACCAACTACTTTCTTGTGGAGATCATCACCAAAATTTCTTCCTTGTACACACCGCACTCTCTTCCTCTCTTCGCCTCTTCTTCTTCTTCTAGTCATGTCCATGATTTATCAAAAGAAAAACTTCTTCCGTTTCAAATTTACAACAATCACATATAAACAATATACATTTTTAATATATCAAATGAACATAAAAGGAAAGAAAGTAATAAAAAATAACTTTTGGGAATTTCGCCGAGCAACTCCTACGCAGCCGAACTAACATCGTCATCACCGACATCGGAGACTAGAGGCAACAACGGGGTGGAGATGGAGGGGCTAGAGGCGAGGAAGAATTTGGAGGCGGCCAACAGATTCACAACCTTCTTCCTTGATGTATTGCCCTCTTTCTTCTTATCGATGGTGTGGCAAAACTTGCAGGGAGGTGTGGACACTATCAGAGGCAAGACATATGGTGGAGCCATGGGGGTGATGCAGGCCGAAATGGCCGCAATGATGCGAGAGAGACACATCACGCGGTTGTGGGTAGTAGGCAGCACAAACTTACCATGCCGGCATTGTGGAGACACATAAGGGGTTGCATCGGTGGAAGGATTCATCCATTAATGGTAGCAACAGAGGGTTCACTCATAACAAGAATGGTGGTGGTTGGGGAGACAAATGCCCCCCCCCCC
>LR738710.1:759159839-759171625 GCA_902687465.1 Secale cereale
CCCCCCCGACACACACATAATAAAATGAAAATCGCATTGTGATTGATAGGGAGAAAAGAGTTTTCACCTAGTTTTGGTGAGTTGTGCAATAATTAGGGATATTCTAGAGTTGGTTAAGTGCTAATAGTTGTAGTTCTAGGGAATTTAAGGACGAGGATCTGCTACAATTTCTCTTATTCTTGTTGATCTTAAGGCAACGATCTTTTTGCAAGCATAGACAATGATGAGCTCCACAACATTTTCTCCATCATGTCCCACTTTGGGCAAGCTAGTGGGTTGACCACCAGCATGTGAAAATTTGGGGGTGAACGAGACTGACCTTAGTGAAACCAGATTTGTTTTCTCAAGTAAGATAGCAAGTTCCTTTGTCGATATCTAGGTCTCCTGTTGAACTATATAAGGCTTACAAAGATGGACTCCCACCATTGGTAAATAAGGATGGGGCTAGACTGGGTCCAAAAGTAATAAGATGCGTTCACTTGGTGATAAATCTTTTGCTTGCGCATGGAAATAGAATATCCTCGACACTCAAACTCCCATAGGATGGTTCCTTGGATTTGCAGAGGTTGGGTGTCCGAATGATGGTCTTGAAAGGAAATGAGGAGAAAATATATTCAAAGTTTTGGTATGAATGATGGAGTAGAAAAGCGTTTGGCCTCAGCACAAGCGATATATATAGGTTGGACCTTGAAATCTGACAATTATACACATCTTTGTACTTATTGAAGTAGACAAATGATTAGTTGGGAGGCTCCGAATATACTACAAAGAGGAACTTTCATATGTCTAGGATGTTGTTTCAAATATCGGATCAAAGTGGTTTGAATGCTACGACCGCTATAATAAGGCTAGCACAAGCGCTCGTTGACTCAAAATAGAATGTCCTAGAGGCTCTAAATGAAATGTGGTTTGCAACGACTACCTTGAATTGATGGAGGATCTGAAAGGATATGGCTTAGTGGCTCCGTATAGAGTAAAGAGAGTGAAGATATCAGGGAAATGGTTGAGGTGTTTGGGTGATTTGGAGTTTAATCTCTAAGCGCATAGCAAGAAAGTATCACCACTCATCCTTGATCCCCTTTTCATAGTATTGACGTACCTATGGACTCAATGTGATATTGAATCACTAAAAAAAGGTATTCTTGTCCTCCATGGCAAAAGTCGTACTCGAATAAGTATGGGTCCCTAACCATCTTCCTTATGGCAGCATTTAGGGACTGAAATATTCTTGAACAATTTAATCTACTTTCCCTTCATCATCAAAACCCACCAGGGGTAAATAGATGCACTTTCATAATCTTGCAATAAAAAAAGTGAGACGCATGTTGGAGAATCATAGCATTGCAATATTTGTGGTATTACTCAAGAAACAAACTTCAATGCAATAATCCAGTTTTCAAAATCTAAAGCCCTTAGAGCTAGCCCTAGATCATAGTAGGACTTACCAAGTGAAAATCAATTCAGGTATAGTGATCGAGAGTGGTTACTTCTGTTCTTAGCTATGGAGATCTTGTGATGTTCACTCTATGGAGATCCCGACATCACCAATGTCGATGGGAAAAGCTTATAGTTCGAAACTCAGTGGATTTCCTAGTTAATTGTGTGAAGCTGCCTAATGAAAGACAACAGAGGGAAGATCGAAAAGGAAAAGGATGTCAAATCAGACACTTATTTATGTGATTCCTTTGCTATTCAGGACCAAGTCCCTAAGACTCTTTCCTGTTGGAAGCCTCCTAACGAAGGTATGGTCAAAGTTAATACGGATGCATCTTTTATCTCTTATACTAGGGTTGCGACTCCTAACGAAGGTATGGTCAAAGTTAACACTGATGCATCTTTTATCTCTTATACTATAGCTGGGAGGGCAAATATTATAGCCCGAAATCACCGTAGCGAAATTATTTTCACATTTGCCTGTATTTCAATCTTTGGAATAGCAGAGAGGAAGCTGAAGCTTCGTTGGCGGGTCTGTTGCATCCTCGTCATGGTATTTTAAGTTTTAGTTCTCATATTATTATTCATGTTCTATATAATCAAATATTAATAATTATACAACAACCAACTTTTGCAGCAACTCATTAGGTGTCATCTAGTAATCAATACTCCCTCTGTAAATTTTTATAAGACTTTGTCACTACTCCTTCTGTGAATTTTTATATTACTTTTTAGGTCACTAAGTAGTGACAAAGTCTTGTCAAAATTTACAGAGGGAATAACCGGAAGTCCTATTCTGCTCCCGAGCTCAAATGCTCTTGTGTGAACAGTAAAATTAAAAAAATAGTACAAAAATTCAAAAATTCTATTTTTTTGGTAAACTTTGACAAATGTTTTGTTTGCTTGCAAAATTTCAGTATGAACCAACATTCGTCGAAGGCGTGGCAAAACAAAAAAGAAAACCAGTACTCCAAAATGTTTTCAAAACTAACAATTTTGGAACATCGATTTTGTTTTTTTGTGCCACGCCTTCTACGAATGTCGTATCGTGCTGAAATTTTGTAAGATACAAAATATTTGCCAAAGTTTACCCCCAAAAAAACCAGATTTTTTTTAAAAAATTTACTATTTTTTATTTTACTGTTCACACGGGAGGATTTGAGCTCGGGTGTAGATACTTCATGTCCGGGAATAACCTACTACTAGTGTACATTGACCGCTTCTTGTAAGGTGAAACAAGACTTAATAAAATCAGTTATTCGAGCTCTACCTGTGTATACTATGGGTATTTTTAAGTTCACGGCTTCCCTTTGTGAGGAGTTAACCCAGATTATCAGGAAATTTTGGTGGGGAGATGAGGAAGATCGAAGAAAAACACATTGGTTAGCATGGGATAAATTAACAAGGTCTAAAGGTAAGGGAGGTATGGGATTTCGGGATCTCAGATTATTTAACCAAGCCCTCTTAGCCAAACAAGCGTGGAGGTTATTGGTTTATCCGGATTCGTTGTGTGCTAAGATGATGAATGCAAAGTATTACCCTCAAGGACATATTCTTGATACAGTGTTTCCTAAGTCCGCATCACTCACTTGGGAAGGTATTATGCATGGTCTGGAATTACTTGAGAATTGTGTCATTTGGCAGGTGGGTGATGGATCTAACATTAATATTTGAAGGGATAATTGGTTATCCAGGAGCACTGGCCTTAAAATTTCAGCTAAAAGGCATAATACTAGATTGAGATGGGTCTCTGATTTGTTCTTGAGCGGGAGAAAGGTATGTGATGAAAATTTGATTAAGTACCTTTTCTATCCCCATTGATGCAGAGGAGATTCTTAAGATTCGTATTCATGCTTATGGTGATGGGGATTTTATTGCGTGGCACTATAAGAAGAATGGTATATTTTCTGTTAAAAGTGCGTACAATTTAGCGCTTAAGTTGAAGGATAGTCAAGATAAATTGGGTCAATCTAGTGGCGATCCATGTGGAAAAAGAAGGCTCTGGAATTAATTTGGAAGGCTAATATCCCTCAGAAGATAAGGATTTTTGCCTGGAGGGCCGCAACCGATAGCTTGGCAGTCCAGACCAATAGAGTTAAGCACCATTAGATTACTTCAGGTATGTGCTCTATTTGTGGAGTAGAAGATGAAGGCACTTTTCATGCCCTCGTTACTTGTTCTAAGGCTCGTGCTCTCCGATTGGCCTTGAGAGAATCATGGAATATTCCTGATGAAGAGTGGTTCAAATTCTCGAGACCAAATTGGCTATTGATTATGTTGGATCATTTGAGCCTGCAACATCGAGAGCAAGTTTTGTTTCTTTTCTGGCGAGCATGGCACATGAGAAATGATTTAATTTTTGGAAAAGGGCAGGAATCCATTGCTGCTTCTGCAATTTCTGTGGTAAACTATTGGTCTTATTTTACGCCCTGTCACGACACTGTCGAGGTTGTTCCTAGTGACAAAGGTAAAGAAAAAATGGGAGGTGCTACACCAGTTTTCGCAACATCACAAGAACAGGTGGGATGGAAACCTCCACCAGATGATTATATCAAGATCAATGTCGATGCCAGCTATGTGAAGAGTATTAATGCGGCCAGTGTGGGGGGTGGTTGTTAAGAACTCATCTGGCGAAGTTATTATATCTCCGTGGGACTTTCTGGGTCACTGTTACAACGTGAATGACGCTGAGCTGCGTGCTTGTCTGGCAAGCCTTTATATAGGTATTACTCTTCACCAGTCCATTATTTTGGAGATTGATTGTGCTTTTGTCCGTTCTTTCCTTGCAAATGAGAATCTTGACAGGTCCTCGCTCGTCGATATGAAGAAAGAAGCCTTGAGTATATCTAAGATGCTTAAGAATTTTAAAATTGCGAAAATTAGTCGGAACGCCAATAAGGTGGCTCATGAAATTGCGAAGTTTAGCTTTATAAGTAAATCTGATGGGATTCTTCTTAATAGTGTTCCGCCCTGTGTGGCGAATTTTGTAATGAACAATTGTAATTAACTAATGTATGGTGTTTCTTTTTTTAAAAGAATATCTTCCATCTAAAATAAAATTTGAGATCTCGTTAGGGTCAACTGATCCTAGTGCCAATACATCAGCTTATTCCGGGAGTTATTTCATAATTTTGCTCAACTTGTTATTTTCTGAAGTCAGGAAATATTTCTCTGAGTTACATTAGCATATGTCAGTGCGAAAAATACAAGCCAGGTCACTAATAATGAGCTGCCTTTTGCTGAGGATGTCTCATAAGAAGTTGATTATTGCACACATCTCTATAAGAATCAAGATATGATCTTCGCAAGGAAAAGCAAGAGATGAATTTTAAAGTTTTTTTTTCAAAGATGCGGCTCATAATAAAGCTAATCCATAAACATTACCGTATTTTTTGGAAAATACATTACCGTTGGTTGTAGAAAAAAGATACGTTGCCGTAAGTGAAAAAAAAAGGTGGGTACAAAACGGTCGACTGAAATTTCTTAAAGGGTCAGTCAATTTCCAACTTTCATTTTCAACTGTTCCAACGTCCATAACTTCATCTTCAACCTGTGAGCATACATTGTTTCTCTTCACCTCAAATCTGAACCGAGCCGCCAGCTACCACCACCAGACGCCGCCCGCGGCTGGCGGCGCTCGCGCGACCGACTCGCCGCCCCGTCCTCCCCTGAACCGCCCCCACTGCCACCCCTGGCCATCCCTCTAGCCCCGCCCTGTCCCGTCCAGTTTTTTTCTCCAGCGAAGCCCCACCACCACCGTCTATAACCACCCCCACCCCGGGAGGCCCTTCCTTCTTCTTCCTTCATTTAAAATCGACTGACCCGAATTCGAAATTCAGATGACCAGCATGTAGCTAAAGTGGTAAAAGAAACACTATAACTTACAAAAAAAAAACATATCCTGGAAGAAAACAGCAAAAAAATAAAAATCCAAATAATACCTAGGCCTTTTTTTTAACTTAAATAATACTTAGGCCTTGATTGAGAAAAAAAGGGGCAAATTAAAGGTCCATGATTAGAGAGCCTGAAAGCGACGTGATTCTTCCCCACACGCCCGAAAGGAACTGCAAGGGGCTGTGGCTGCGATTACCTTAGTTGTTTGCTTCCCGGGCAACAGCTCATCGAGAGCGAGCGTCATGGCGTCCCTCACGCTTCCCGCCCGCGCGCTTCTTCGCCTGGCGCTGGCGGCCCCCTTATATAAACCGAGTTCCTCCGCGTGCATTAATTTATCCGACGGCGAACTCCATGCACGCGCACACTCCCACTGCCACCACTCTCACCTACGCACTCGTCGACTGATACTCCATACCCCATAGACTCATAGCCATTAACTGTGTAAGTGCAGTGTAGTGCTGCCATTACCCTAGCTGATCACTCAATGTCCGGGCATGGGTCGTCGGGCAAGCACCCCTTCTACCGCGGCATCCGCAGCCGGTGCGGAAAGTGGGTCTCGGAGATCCGGGAGCCGCGGAAGGCGCGCCGCATCTGGCTCGGCACGTTCCCGACGGCCGAGATGGCCGCCGTGGCGTACGACGTCGCCGCACACGCGCTCCGTGGGCCCGACGCGGCGCTCAACTTCCCCGCCTTAGCCACCACGCGCTCCGCGCCGGCGTCCACCTCTGCGGACGACATCCGCGCGGCGGCGGCCGCCGCAGCCGCCTCCGTTCAACACGATCGTGCCGGCGGCGGCGGCATTGCCCCCGCGGCTGCTGGATCTACACTGCAGCAGCAGTTGGGCGGGAGCAGCGCCGCTGCTGCCTCGGCGAGCGGCGCGGCCCAGCAGGATCAAGCCGGCATTGGGTTCAACCATTTCTTCCTGGACGAGGAGGCGCTCTTCGAGACGCCGCAGTTCCTGCGCAACATGGCCGCCGGGATGATGATGAGCCCCCCGAGGCTCAGCCCCGACTCCTCCGACGAATCGCCGGACCCTTCCGAGGCCGGGGAGAGCCTCTGGAGCTACCGTGACCTGTAGATCGATCGATCATGGCCTCCATGCCATGGCGTCGCGACTTGCCACTAGCACTACTACTATTGCTACAGCACTACTACTGAACTCGGAACCTGGAATAACGAGGATGGGTGGGTAAGGAGGCGCGTACCGGCGTTGAGACCCGTTTTTTCTCTCCGGTAAGGTATGCAGACGTGGGTTTAGCGTCTGCCATGATCTCCTTCTACCTCTTCTCCCCTTTTTCTCTCAATCTCTAGAGTATTTTTATCCCTTCAGATCGAAGTGTTTTGGACCTTATGGTTTGATGAAAGCCATGAGGGGAAAAGGTCTCCCGTTTCACCAGCTTTGGCTCTGTCTGAAGTATCCGAGCTCGGCAGTATATAAAGCTGCAGCCAGATACTTCACCAAAATGTCGAGTGGGTCACGAGGAGTACTGTATGCACTGTTTTAAGTGGATGTACTACCGTACCTAGTTGTGTAATTAAGTTTGTACTGTAACTATTCTGTGGGTGTGGATTGGCTATAAGATGTGCGCACAGTGCATCGCTAGCTCCCACCTTTCCCCTTTTTAAAACGCTTCTTGCTGATGTTTTCTAGAGGCTAGTGTGTGCTGATGTGCGAGCTTTTGACCTGGGGTAGTTTGGCCGTGGAAAAAGGATGAAAAGAGCCGATCACGGCTGTGGTACAGATTGTAATTCTGATGTTTTGGGGATCGGCAGCATCAGCTGGTCTCCTACATGTGATTTAGCTTGCCGGTTACTATCTATAAAAATGTGTTGCTAGTAAATAAGTTACTCTCTCCGATTCGAGTTAACTGACGCAAACTCTATACAATATTGTATTGAGATTGTATAGTGGTTGCATCAATTAATTTTGATCGAAGGGAGTAGAGAATTCTGACTACTACAAGCTCTTTGGGACATAAAATACATCTTACAAGAGGTGGTATTACCTTATTAAGGCCTGATCATTATGGTGATCATAGGTGTAACAAGAGATCATGAACTTACAGTAGGCAATACTTCGAAACCCCTAGATGAATACATAGCTATATATATAAGATTTCCCTGCAAAACAAAATTATCTTCAAGATTCAAGACTTTTTTTAAAAGGGATTCAAGACTTTCATGGAGAGCCAAGCTAGAAAAAGACTTTCTTGGAGATAAAAACGCTGACCCCACAACCATGACATCATCCTCCAGTTTGGCAACATACCTCCTGCGTGTATAACAGGAAAATCATTTGATTTTAATATAGTAGTTTGCGTAGAAGTGGGACCAAAGATCTACTAAACAAACTCTATATTCTGTTTAGTTTGACACATATTAAATAAAAAAGCTGGCTTGTAAACAAACATGAAGAATAGTAACATTTTTAGCAGACAGTTCTTTGGCAACTATTCATAACAAATTAAGCTTTGCTTTTCTATTTATAAAACACGCAGATAGAACTTATATTTAATTTCGGTGCTATGGTAAATACACATTGTTCATTCACTAAAACAACACTAGAATTTTTGTTGTGCTTCCGTGGCGTGGTATCAGAGAATACTAGACATGTCCTCTGTGTAACACCTATTTAACCAAAAATCCCTATGAAAAACCAAGAAAACTGTTTTTTTTTTCATATATGACACATCTACTTACAATTCCCTAATGTTGAGTGTAAGGATTATTAGGAAGTATAGGGTGAACTGGTTAGGTGCATAAACTTACAACCAAGAGGTTCATGGTTCAAAACCCAGTAAACACAATAAATAATTACGGCCTGCCTCCGCTTTCGCTGCCCACCTCATATAGCTCAAAAGGAGCATATACGTGAGGGGAAGTGTTGGAGTATAATGTCCGCCCTCTCCCTCAGATCGGTCTTTTGGTTGCATTGGCTAGAGCATGCACTTCTAACATGGTATCGGCCTAATCGATCCTAAACCCTAGCCGCCGCCGCTGCCGCACCCGCGCGCCGCCCCCGGGGCGGTTGGCCTACATGATCGCCGACGGGGGTCGCACCGCCCATACCTAGGATTCGTCCGCCGGCTGTCCTAGAGAGTATTTTTTTCCGAGCCCTTGCTCCGGGTTTTTTCGCTCTCTCACCGGTCGTCTTGATCGAGGTTTTTTTTTTGTTTTCCGATCTAATCTTGATCGATTTGCGTCACCCGCCGCCGCAGTCGACCCCCCGTGCATCTCTACTCCTACCCTGGCGCGACCTGCCGGCCTCTCCTCCGATCCGGCGGCCACGCGCGCCGAGACGGCCCGTCCTGGCCAGCCGCCATCCGCGCGTCGGTCCGCCCGTCGCCGCTCTGCTCCGACCAGAACACCTGCATCGCCCCGACCCAGCGGCCTCGCGCCATGCGACGGCCAATCATAGCCGTCGCACGCGCGCCGGCCCGCCCATCGATCCACGTCACCCGCCTCTGTCATGTCTGCACAACGGCCCGACGGTCTACCTCACCGGCCTCGTCCTCGACTACGTCGGGCTGACTGCGTCAGACTCGCCGGCTATCTCAGCTCGGGCCTCGCTGCTATGTTGGTCGCTCGGGCCTCGCTGCCCAGGCGCCGGCGCTGCGTTGGCAGCCCGGGTGCCGGTGCTGACAAGCTCGTCCGCACGATGTCCCATGCCATCCGTCGTCGCCGGCCTCATCCCAGACTCCGCCGCCACCACTCCTCCACCAAGCGACGTCCCCGACCTCGCGCGCGATCGGCTTGATCACCCGCTCGCCGCCGCGATCCGCCTCATCGACGCCGCGCGATCGACCTGGCCCGTCCGTTACGCGCGCCTCCGCAGGTCATGTGAAGATCGTCATGACTACTGCGTGTCTCTCCACCGATCGAGCATCGGGCTGCCGCTGCGTCGCCCCGTCGGGCCGCAGCGCCGCCGCCCCGTGGTTCTCCTCACGGCTGCATCGACTCGTGCTTCGCCGCTGCGTCGTCCCTTCGGGCCGTAGCACCGCGATACACAGTCCCCGCCGCCGCCCCGAGGCCGTCCCCGCGGTTGCACCGACTCGCGAACCGCCGTTGCGTCGCCCCTTCGGGCCGCAGCGTCCCGGCCCGCAGTCCCCGCCGCCGCCCCGAGGTCTTCCCGCCGCGGCCCGCGGTCCACTCCGCCGTCACCGCGCGTCGACTTCCCGTGGTATTTGCCGCGCCATCTCCCTTGGCGCGGGAACGTCACCGTCCGTGCCGGTCTTCGTCACGCTGTCAGGGTTCTTCGCCTATTTCGAGCACCGTCGTCGCACTCCTAACCTAGCCGCCGCCGCCGCCGTCAGGCTGCCATCGCTGCTCTTCTTTGGCCGCCGCCACCGCTACCTTCGTAGCCGCCGCCGGCGCCCGTCCACCCCTTTCGTCTTCGTGCAAGCACCAACCCGTCGCCAGCGTCGCCGTCATCTACCCCGACCACTTCGTCTACTCCGACCACCGTTGGTGACATCGGCCCCGCGCCGATGGATGCCACAATCATCGTCGAGTTCTTCTCTGCTGGCCCCTCCGACTTCTCCGACATGGCGTACAGCTCGTGCAGGTCCCTCGTCTACGCATGCCCGGTGCTGGCAACACCGATGCGTGCCTTCATCCACGATGTGTCCCCGGGCCTGGCAAGCCTGGTCGGCGCTTCGTCAACTTCGCCTTCGTCCGTCTATGCATGCCCGGTGCTGGCAACACCGGTGCGTGCCTTCGTCTACGATGTGTCCCCGGGCTTGGCAAACCCGCCGCGACGCGTCGTCAACAACATCTTCTTCCCGACGCACCACTACTCCGACACCACTGCGCCCATACTAACTCGGCGCCTCCTTGAGCCCGCGGCTCCTCGGCGACTTCCTCGACACAGGCTACCCCGACTCGACATCGACCACGGCATTCTTCGCACGGCAACCTCGACCATGGCTACACCACCTACGCTCTCAGCTACTTCGACAAACGGCACAAAGGGCTACCGCCTGCTTGAGCAACCTCGTCGGTTTTCACTCCAGCCACGACTCCGCGATGCATCGACCGTTACGACTGTGGGGGGTGTCCGTTGGCTTGCCTTCGGATTCTTCTCCAGTCTCACCGTCTGCGTCGCTACCGTTGTGACTACGGGGGGATGTTGAGTATAAGGATTATTAGGAAGTATATGATAGACTAGGATTTGGTCCTGCCTTGTCTTGTACTCCAAGTTGGTGTTTGTACTCCTATATATATGCCCACGAGGCTCAAGCAATACAACAACTATTTCACCAATCCTCTCTCTCCCTTCTAACACCTAACATTCAACGTGTGTGATCAAATTTTGACTTCAATTTATGTGATGTGCCAATGTACTCCATGTTATTGGTAAAAAAAAAAAACTATGACTTTGCAGTCACGCTGCCGTGGCTTGGAAGCATTGGTGCACCCAAAACCACTAACACTAATTTATGTATAAATCTGAAGAATTCATATGTAAACCATGTTTGTCCATGTGATGCTAATTCTTGGATGCCTGAAACATTCTCATATCATAACCATCTGAAATTACACATGTTACCATGTCTTTTTATCTCAATATTGCATAATTTTTTTTAGTTTCTCAGTTATATATAAACCGAGGTGGTGAGGAGGAGGAGTGCAAATTAATTCAAATGTTTGAAGAAATAAGTGAAATTTAAGAAGAAGAATGGAATTCACAGCAGTAGCTCGAATATGACAGCAAACAGCGAGTTGCCCACCTCCTCGAGCAACACGTGTCCACCTCCGGCTGAGGCAAACATGAGTGGAACACTGACGAGACGACAAACCAAGGCCTCCGTGTGCCCTACCTTGACGCTGCGCGCGGCCCGGCAGCAGCAGCCAGCATGGGTTCTCTTCGGCAGGTAGAGGCCCTCGCCGGTGGTCCAAGCACTCTGATCTGAGCTCCTGAGCCTCTGCGCGCACGCTGCCGAAAACGAGCAAAAGGGGCGATAGTCAGTCAGTTGGCGACGCAGCAGCTCAGTCGGGCTGGGGCCCCGCCACGGCCGGATCGACAAAACCCAACAGCCGGGCTTGTACGGACCGC
This sequence comes from Secale cereale, assembly GCA_902687465.1. Taxonomy (NCBI): domain Eukaryota; kingdom Viridiplantae; phylum Streptophyta; class Magnoliopsida; order Poales; family Poaceae; genus Secale; species Secale cereale. Next base: position 759,171,223 of record LR738710.1, read on the forward strand.
CTGGCCCGTCGGATCCGAATAGCGACGCGAGCGCGCGCGCCAGCGCACGGCGGCGCTGCTGGTTGGACGCGGAGGCAGCCCCGTCGAAATCATGGAGTCACGGACGTATATGGGCGGGCCGTACGATTCGCGTGCCCCCCACCGTGCATTCGCCTTTGCCGAGCTGCGAACCGAATCTGGGGTTTCTCGTCTCCCTTCCCAGCACCGCGAGACTAGTCGTTGCCTGTCGTCCTGCGATCATTTTAGTGGTTTCCTCTTGCTTGCGTGAATGAGGAATAACCAAGTGAACGTTAATAATTGTTCGGTTGCGACGCCAAAATCAGAAGAAGAAGAAGAAGATTTTCTTTTTAAGTGTGCAGATAGATGTGCCGTTACTCTAGCCAGGCCCGGCCCTGAGATGTCG
>LR738710.1:759176365-759223099 GCA_902687465.1 Secale cereale
GGGGGGGGGACTGGGGTATTTTACCCCCATCCATGGGTTTTCTCCGGGCATCACCGCAGGCCCATGGACTGCGGCGACCTCCTCCTCCTCGACCGTGCGTGTGGGCAGGAGCATTGGGCCAATGCCGACGGCCGTCGGCGTTGGCGGCTCCTCCTCCTTCTCGCCCGCCATCTCCTTCCCGCCGGGTGTTTACTCCCCGGCAGGCGTATGCTCCGACTGCACCCGCTCCGGTAAGAAAAAGCCCTCTGCTCGTAGATTTGTAGGTTAGGGTTTTCACCATTAGCATGCTCCAGTGAGATGTGAATCGATTTGATACGATTCAATCCGATTCAATCTTGTGCGGTACTGTTCATAGGTAGGGTAGTGTTCTTGCTTTGTTCTGTGTTTCATGTGCATGCCTAGTATAGTGTTCATAGGCATGCAAGATTGGATTGTGCTTAGTGCCGATGATTTAAAATGTGTTCTTGGGCATGCTAGATAGGTTTTCTGATTGATGTTCATGACTAATAGTGTTCATAGGCATGCAAGATTGGTGTGTTGTTACTGCTCATGATGTACAATTTGTTCATGGCCATGGTAGATTGTGTTTGATGTTCACGATTAGTTCTCATGTGCAACAATTTGTTCATGATGTTTTCTATATTGTTGTTGTGTTTGATATTCCTCCTACTTGTTCATGTGCATGTTATCTAGATTGGTGTGCTATTCATGTTCATGCTTAGGGTTATGGGAATGCTAGCTATATTGGTGTGTTGTGGTGTCTTTGATGCTACTGGTTAGGGTTCTAGTACAAATATGCATGCTAGATTTACATGCGTGGTTCTCATGGTAGATAGGACCAATGTGTTTGTTACTTTAGGCACTAGTACAAATGTAGCATGCTGCTAATGCCCTGTTACTAATCCATGTCATCTTACCTGACAAGATGATGAAGACGGAATGGGACAGGGCTAGTGGAGGAACTCATGTCATTGTCGGCGCCGAAGCCACCGTGGACTTCATCCCCACGTACTGCTAGCTCAAGAGGGCGAACCTGCCTGGCAGAGTCACCTTCATGAGCTAGCCACGTTCAAGGGGACGGGCTCCTAGGACCGACGACAAGGAGGGGTCCCGAGAGTCGCTTCGGTTCTACGTGCAGATCACTGACGAGGAAGATCTGGCCATGTCGACCATCCCTCCCAAGTTCCAGGAGGTGATGAGGCAGTGACTCATGCTCAAGGTTAAGCGCGTCGTCAGGTTGTCTGCAAACAAGTGGTGCGAACTATGGGTGCAGGTTCAGACCTTCGAGGGCAGATGGTGCTTGGCCGAGGTTGGCGATACTTCTGTCGTCGCCACAGGATCGTCTCCGGCGACTTTGTCGTGTTGCGCATCTCTAGCCTAGGCCTTAAGGTCCAAATCTACAATCATGACAATAGCTCCCTCAAGTGCAGGGTTCACTGCAGCAGGCACAACTGCATCGGTGATCCCGAAGTCGCCTTCTGAAGTAGTTAGTATTAACTTTTAATTAGTTTGTTGTGGTGGTTCGGGAACTTGGCGTGAACTGTGATTATTTTGTCCGGGGTTAAGCAACCTGTGGTGAAGCAGGGGGCATGTGATGCCCCTGATGTCGTTAAACTTAAGTTTGTTTAGCAGATATGATGTTTAGTTGTTGTTTATCTGCTCTTATCTATTTTTACTTGCTTTTTATCTGTTGTTAGCTTATTTAGGTGCTAGTTTCTATATTGTTCATGGTGTTCTACCTGTTGTTGTGCTAATGTGATGATAAGGTCACCATATTTGAATGGGGTGAGCAGAACACAAACGTGTATGCAGCTAAACAACTGTGATTTGTATCTGCTCATCCTTAAGCACAAATGCAGGCAACAAAATAGCCGGCCCTAAAGTGATCATTCATGCATGCACGCAACTGAACAACATGCAAATTTTGGTTTGTTGCGTGATTTTGCTAAAACGGGCTAGGTTGAAATGGAGGCTATTCACACTAGACAACGCCCCAAGCGAACAAAAGCAAAGCCCAGCAGCCCACAGCACTCCATCGTGCGCCGTGGAGACCCATTGGCCCATGGCAGCTCGTTGCCGGCGTCACCATCGCTTTCCCCTTCCCGTGCAGCCTCCAGCTGGTCTGACAAGCAACTGAAATACCCCGCCCAACCAACCGCCGTGCGAGCCTAGTCCCCGCTCGCACATCGCCCTTCACTTCACCCCGGCTGGCTCCTGGTGTCACCCCGCGTTTGCAGCAGCGCACCGCACGCGTTCCATCCCGTCCCATCCATCCATCAGATGCGTAGCTATATAAACCGCCGACAGATCTTTCCTTTCCCTCCCAAACTCAAACCAAGGCACATAGTACAAAAAGTAACAAAACAATCTCGAACGGACCGATGGAGTGGGCGTACTGCGGGAGCGACTACTCGTCGTCGGGAGCGCAGTCTCCGTTGGCCGGCGGCCGGGAGGAGGGCTCGTACATGACGGTGTCGTCGGCGCCGCCCAAGCGGCGGGCCGGGAGGACCAAGGTCAGGGAGACGAGGCACCCGGTGTACAAAGGGGTGCGCAGCAGGAACCCCGGACGGTGGGTCTGCGAGGTGCGCGAGCCGCACGGGAAGCAGAGGCTATGGCTCGGCACCTTCGACACCGCCGAGATGGCGGCGCGCGCGCACGACGTCGCCGCCCTGGCGCTCCGCGGCCGCGCAGCGTGCCTCAACTTCGCGGACTCGCCGCGCACGCTCCGGGTGCCGCCGCAGGGGGCCGGCCACGACGAGATACGCCGGGCCGCGGTAGAAGCGGCCGAGCTGTTCCGCCCGGCGCCCGGGCAGCCCAATGCAGCTGCCGAGGCGCCGGCTGCTTCGCCGGTGGCATCGGGGAACGCGGAGCTCGTCGCAAGCTCTCCTTACTGCCTCATGGATGGACTGGAATTCGAAATGCAGGGCTATCTTGACATGGCGCACGGCATGCTCATCGAGCCACCGCCAATGGCGGGGTCATCTACGTGGATCGAGGAGGACTACGACTGCGAGGTCAGCCTGTGGAACTACTGACGTCGCGCGCCTGAGCCGGCCCGGCCCTGGCGTTCATGACTCACTGTACATACATATTATCATGGCCATCCAGGACGACCTGTACTTGTGGTGTGTAATGTTTCCCTGCTATTCTGACGAAAATGTCATGACAATGTGGGTCAGCAAACACTTAGTGCCATAGATAGCACTTGCACGGGCGATCTTGGCACGCTGAATTCCAGCCTTTACTCGACCGATTCATATATTTCCCGCTCTGAGATAACTTGGTCAGAGTAACAGGCTCTTGCCCAGTCGCAGAAGTTTCGGGAGGAGTTTTTCAGGTCGCATTCCCGAATGCAGATTAGCCAGCTGAAAAAGACACGGCAAAGAAAAACCAGCAGAAAATGACTTGAGCTGTCCATTCTCTTCCGACTTCAAAGAAACTTCATGGACAACTTTGATGGCCGAATTGGTTGTCACACACACTCAAGCATTTTTACCGAGTCCTTTGAGTCTGATTGTGTGTCCATGGAAAATGGAGGTGTTGCTTCGCCTTTCACCCATTAGCAAAGCAGATACAGAAACTTCTGTTTTAATGTCAGTATACGAGCAGTATATGGCAGCATCATGGTTACACGCGATTTTGTTAACGTCCAAATCCGGTGGGCATGAAATATGATACTTCCTCCGATCAAAATAAGTGTCGTAGTTTTGAACTAAGGTTTGCAACTGCAACACTTATTATCGATTGAATGGAATACGTAGTTACTAATTACTAGCCCAGTCCTCCTCTAGCTCTTCAGTTAATGATGTACTCGAGTAGTACTTCATTACAGATATAAATCATATAACCAGCTAACAACAATTGCTGACTAATTTGGAAAAAAATACTTCCTCCGTTCCTAAATATAAGTCTTTGTAGAAATTTCACTATGGACTACATACGGAGCAAAATGAGTGAATCTACATTCTAAAATGCATCTACATACATCCGTATGTGGTTCATAGTGAAATCTGTCCAAAGACTTATATTTAGGAACGGAGGGAGCAGTAATGACCGAATATGGCGCTTTTGGATATTGTAGGGTTACCAGGATATACATTCGTTAGTTAATAAACACTTTAGTTATATGTAAGTTGCTTGATTTTTAAATTTGGAGAAATCAATTTTTTGACCGTTGATTCTTCTTCAAGATATTTTTTTCTTGTGTTGTTTCATATCTTCGTGGGCTGAATTTTTCACTTCCTTATTTGGGATAAGTTGATTCTTCTATTGGGCTTGAAGCCCGTTACTCATTGCCCTTTTTCTGTTTGTATGCATTTTTTCTTTATCTTTTCAGTCGGGTTTTCTTTTTTCTATATGGATATTTTTGAGATGTTTGTAAATTTATAACCTTAAGTACAAGTACCGTGGAGTAGGGGTGTAATTTACATTAGAGGTGTGAAAATTGCATTATTTATATGCTTAATTTTTGCATATTGCAAAAAGAGCAATTTTAGTGTAAAGTTGTGTGGAAGTTTTTTTTTTCATTTCATTTCTTCTTAAAGGGAAATACCAATGCCACCATTTTTATTCTTTGTTAGAAAACTTTATTTTTGTTTAGTTTAGTTTTCATTCATTTTCTATCTTCTCTAAGGTAATAATTAAAATTCCACTAATCCATTCCTTTTTTAAACTTTATTGTGATAATGCCACTATTAAATGCTTATTTCCGCATATTATGAAAAAGCATAATTTCCATGTACAGTGTATGCAAGTTTGTCTTAAGTATTTCATTTTCTTTCCCCTTAAAGAATAATACCAATGCCCACCAGAGTTCAAGTTCTAGACTTGACACTGGTGCTCGCATTTTCCTAGATTTATTTCAGACCTTCCATGATATGCGTTCAGTGGGAGGAGACGTTCCTTTCGACTACGAAGGCGTCTGTGGCGTCTTCGTCAATAAAAAAATGGTGTGTCGGCTCGGTCTCTCGGAAGTGCTCATAGGAGTAGGATTTGCATTCGTACGATCATAAGGGTGACTTTATGTGTGTATGTATAAGCATATGTGTCTCCACTGTGTTCATAAAAATAAAAATAATTCATTCTCCGTTAGAAAACTTCATTATTTTGATTTTGTTTCAGTTTTTCATTCATTTTCTTTCTTCTTAAATGGTAATACGAGTGTCACTAATTCCCTCTTCCTTAGAAAAATTCACTGTTTTTATTTTTGTTTAGTTTTTATTTCATTTTATTTCTTTTGTAAGGTAATATCAATGACACTAATTAAATGATTCTTTTTGCGAAAAAATCATTTTATATGTGTCTTCTCGCACAATATAAAAAACAATTTCTATGTAAGTTATGTGCAACTTTTTTAAAAAACTCTATATTATCTTCCATGTCAAATGGTAATACCAATGACACTAATTCATTATTCTTTGGAAAATATGTAAACACAAGTACTATAAAATATGTGTGTAAATTATACTAGAATGGGAAAATTACACTATTATATGCTTATTCTTTGCGTATTAGAAAATATGCAAATTCAGTGTACGGTTGTCTACATTTTTGTAGGTTTTTTATTTCTTCTTCTTGAAGAGTAATATATCTATACCAATAATTCATTCTTCCTATTATTTTGATTTTATATTATTTCTTTGTTCATGAAGAGCAATACTGATGTCACTAATTCATTATTTCATAGAAAACTTTTTTTTACAAAAATCATTATTATATGTTTGTTCTTGCATCAAAAGCGTAATTTATGCTCATATTTTGTCCTTCGTTCTTCTTGAAAGCTAATACCAATACCATTAATTTATTATTTCTTAGAAAACTTTTTTTAAGTTTTATTCATTTATCCTATAAGGTGACACCACCACGGGTATTAGAATTTTAAGTGACTGGCCCTTTGTCTTCTTTTGGTATTGGGTTAACAACTAGCATTAATTAGAACAAGAATAATTAACAAATTATGATATTCTAAGAATACTTGGAAAAAACTTTGCTAACCTATGGGATCTTAGTTATATAGTATAAGAAGGAGTTGTGTGGTTGAAAGGAAGTAATGTCTCCCTGTAAAAATAATGGTAAACCTTTGGAGCCTGTGCACCGATCGAACTTTCCGCCTCTCCCGCGCCACGCTGGCTCACGCGTCACGAAACAACCACCCGAGCGAGACGTGTGTATTTGACGGGTCCCGCGTGAGTTTTGCTCCTTTTCCTCCACCTTCAGCCCATCAAGGCTATCCTCCTGCACAACCTCCCCCATGCTGGTTGCAACCTCCATAAGCTCTCTCACCGGCGACGAGTGCTCGTGTGCGACGACGCTCAACGTCGCCTCTCCTTCATGGCCGGTGAGCCACTCTCCCATCCTCCTCATCAATTCGTATACCCGCGGCCATGGCCGTCTGCAACCCTCGGATCTCAGAAATGGCCTCTGCCAAACTACGGCTTCGAGTCCCCGACGGTGAAGCTACGGAAACCGGCTATTAGGGCGCTGCAACCAGAGCTGCAAGCCTACAACCACGGGCACATGATGGACGGCGAGGACGGGGTGGCGTTGCTCCTAGAAAAAACCAACGTCACAATTTTTTCTACATGCTTCAACCAGCATAATATTTTGCTACAACCGCCATAGAATTTTGCTACATCCGGCGTCAAGTTTTGCTACAACTCACAGTCGGTGTCGTGGTTTTGCTACAACTAGCATCGATTTTTGCTACAATCAGCATCACGTTTTGCTACATCCATCACAACTGAGCCGGGACCCACGACGGCGGCGACGACTTTTTTGCTGCAAGTGTCGTAGATTTTTGCTACATCCGACAATGACTTTTGGTACATCCATTCTTTTCTAGACACAATGGCTGCTACCTGCAACAGCGAGCTACAACCGACGACGATGGCGACTGACATTTTTTGCTGCAACCATTGTCTTTGTTTGCTATGACTGTGCAATAGAAAACTGCAACGGACGGCCATGGGAGCTGCATGCCAACGGCGATGGCTGACGTCGAGTTGCAACCGATGGCAACAAGAGTTTCATCCAGTGGAGCTGCAACCAGCGACTGGTGTTGCCGGAGCCGCAACCATCACCAGCGAGGGGGGAGCTAGAACCGACGGGTGAAGTTTTGTTGCATGCGTGGATCCGATGAGAAAGATGAGAGAAGGAGGCGGGGACCAACGGTGAGTACGACGTCCAGCAGTGCGGGAGCAACAGAGAGAGGGGGGGTCCAGGTAATGGGGTGGTGGCCAGCGGGCCAGGAGGACGTCCAGGCAACGGAGAACAGCGCTCGTGTTGTGCAAGGAGAGGAAGAAGGAGAGAGGAAGGTCAACGCATGGATCAGGCGGCTGAGCTCACTGGATTGGGCGATTGTAACGTAACCGGCTGAACCGTTTGGGTCGGCGCGCCGGCGCATACCGTTACCCAAAAATAATTGATAACAAGGTAAACCATTTTTAGAGCATCTCCAATAGCTTGTCTATATGGATGTCTATACTCGTTTTTCACGACGTGAGCCCAAAACAGGCATTCAATAGCTTGTCTATATGGTCTTCCAAATATACACATTCTCTAAATCGACCTCGACAATGTCCATGCCTGGACAATGTGAAGGCGTCATCTAAACTCCGTTGCAGTCATGATTTCTTCCTCTCTACAGCAATGGCCCACTGATAAGCATCAAGTGTAGGGGATCAGTTGTAGCCTCTTTCGATAAGTAAGAGTGTCGAACCCAACGAGGAGCTAAAGGTAGAACAAATATTCCCTCAAGTTCTATCGACCACCGATACAACTCTATGCGCGCTTGACGTTTACGTTACCTAGAACAAGTATGAAACTAGAAGTACTTTGTAGTTTTTGTGGGATAGGTTTGGAAGAATATAAAGATCACGTAAATATAAACTAGGGGTTGTTTAGGTAAAGAAGCAATAAAGTTAATAAGCAAGTGTGGAAAAGTGGTGGTAGGAGTTGCGAAATTGTCCCTAAGCACTTGACTACGTTATTAGACCGATAGCAAGTTTTATGTGGGAGAGGCCACTGCTAGCATGTCGTCCGTGACTTGGAATTCTATGCACTTATGATTGGAACTATTAGCAAGAATCCGCAACTACTAACTTTCATTAAGGTAAAACCCAACCATAGCATTACGATATATTGGTCCCCCTTCAATCCCGTATGCATCAATTTCTACGGTAGGTTGAAACTTCTGTCACTCTTGCCCTCCAATACGTAGTCCTATCAACATACAACTAACCCTATGGTGTAATCCACACGCGCGCTCATATGATGGGCACCAAAGGACAGCAACATAACCACAAGCAAATTAAATCAATCATAACAATTCACCAATCACCGATAGGACAATGAAAATCTATTCAGACATCATAGGATGGCAACACATCATTGGATACTAATATGAAGCATAAAGCACCATGTTCAAGTAGAGGGTACAGCGGGTTGTGGGAGAGTGGACCGTTGTAGATAGATGGGGGAAGCTGATGAAGATGTTGGTGAACATGACGGAGGTGTTGGTGTAGATCGCCGTCACACGATGATGGCCCCGACGGCGTTCCGGCGCCACCGAGAGAGAGGGGGAGAGAGCCCCCCTCCTCCTTCTTCTTCCTTGACCTTCTCCCTAGATGGGAGAAGGGTTTCCCCTCTGGTCCATGTCCTCCATGGCGGTGGAGGGGAGAGAGCCCCTCCGAGATTGAATCTATCTCTTTGTCTCTCTCTGTTTCTGCTTTCCCAAATTCTTCCCTTTCACCGTTTCTTATATTCCCGGAGATCCATAACTCCGATTGGGCTGAATTTTTGACACGATTTTTATCCGGATATTAGCTCTCTTGCAGCGAAATAAGGGCACCAACCGCCTTATGAGGTGGCCACGGGGGTCAGGGGCGCGCCCTGTGCCTCGTGGTCCCCTCGGGCATCGTCTCGCGTTGATTCTTCTTCCCAAAAATCACACATATTTCAAAAACAATCTCCGTCCGTTTTATCCCGTCTGGACTCTGTTTGATATGGATATTCTGCGAAACGATAAACATGCAACAAACGGGAACTGGCACTGGGCACTGGATCAATATGTTAGTCCCAAAAATAGTATAAAAAGTTGCCAAAAGTATATGAAAGTTGTATAATATTGGCATGGAACAATAAAAAAATTATAGATACGACGGAGACGTATCAACATCCCCAAGCTTAATTCCTGCTCGTCCTCGACTAGGTAAATGATAAAAAAGATAATTTTTGATGTGGAATGCTACCTAACATAATCTTGATCATGTAATCTAATCATGGCATGAATATTAAGACACGAGTGATTCAAAGCAATAGTCTATCATTTGACATAAAAAAATTTAATACTCGGGCATCCCAACAAACAATCAAGTATTTCAAAATATCAATGCTAAAGAACGTTATCCCTACAAAATCATATAGTCTTTTATGCTCCCTTTTCTTAACACAAGGTACCCCTCATGCCCATCCCGGTGTCAGCCAAGCAATTGTTTTCATACTTTACTTTTTCGAACATTTTCAACTATTCACGCAATACATGAGCGTGAGCGATGGACATAACACTATGGGTGGAATAGAAGGTGGTAGTAGACAAAAGTAGGGAGAAAGTCTCACATCGACTAGGAAAATCAATGGACTATGGAGATTTCCATCAATTGATATCAATGTGAGTGAGTAGGGATTGCCATATAACGGATGCACTAGAGCTTTAAGTGTATGAAAGCTCAAAAGAAAACTAGTGGGTGTGCATCAACTTGCTTGCTCATGAAGACCTAGGGCATTTGAGGAAGCCCATCGTTGGAATATACAAGCCAAGTCCTATAATAAAAATTCCCACTAGTATATGGAAGTGACAACATAGGAGACTCTCTTTGATGAAGATCATGGTGCTACTTTGAAGCACAAGTGTGGAAAAAAGATAGTAGCATTGTCCCCTTTTTTCTTTATCTTCTCTTTTTTTTCCTTTTTTTCTTTTTTTTGGGCCTTCCTTTTTTTTGGCCTTTCTCTTTCTTATTTGGTCTTTTTTGGCCTTTTTTTTCAAGGGACAATGCTCTAATAAAGATGATCATCACACTTTTATTTACTTACAACCCGATACTAGAACAAAAATATGACTCTATATGAATGCCTCCCGCGGTGTACCGGGATGTGCAATGATTTAGCATAGCAATGACATCAAAACGGACAAGTCATGAAAACATCATGCTAGCTATCTTATGATCATGCAAGGCAATATGACAATGATGGTGCGTGTCATAATAAACGGAACTGTGGAGTTACATGCCATTATATCTCGGAATGGCTATGGAAATGCCATAGTAGGTAGGTATGGTGGTTGTTTTGAGGAAGGGTGCAAGGTGGTTTGATGCATCGGCGATAAATGCGCGGTACTGAAGTGGTTAGCAAGGTGGAAGGGAGAGAGTGCGTATAATCCATGGACTCAACATTAGTCATAAAGAACTCACATACTTATTGCGAAAAATCTATTAACCCTCGAAGCAAAATACTACGACGCATGCTCCTAGGGGGGAGGTTGGTAGGAGTTAACCATCGCGCGCCCCCGACCTTCACGCAAAGATAAACAATCAAAATGCGCGCCAATTTGGTTACATAGTTAGGAGACCATACGTGCATGCTTCGGGAATCACAAACCTTAACACCAATAGTTTTACTAAACCACAATCATTCACTAGTACCTCCCACATATTAGCATCTTTATAGCGCAAAACTATTGCAAGGAATCAAACATATCATATTTAGCGATCTACAAGTTTATGTATGATTTTATGACTAACCATGTGAATGGCCAATTCCTGTCAACTCTCTAAATAGATATAAGTGAAGCAAGAGAGTTTTAATTATTTCTACAATAGATGTGCCCATGCTCTAACAAATATAAGTGAAGCAAAAGAGCATTCTACAAATGGCGATTTTCTATGTGAGGAGAAACATGCAATCCAAACTTCAAATGATATAAGTGAAGCACATGAAGCATTCTATAAAGCCATACTCAAAAGATATAAGTGAAGTGCAAAGAGTATTCTATAAATCAACCAAGGATTATCTCATACCAGCATGGTGCATTTATTAAAAGGAAAAATAAAAAACACACGACGCTCCAAGAGTTTACGCATAACATGTGAACGAAACGAATCCGAAAACATACTGATACTTGTTGAAGAAAGGTGGGATGCCTTCCGGGGCATCCCCAAGTTTAGACGTTTGAGTCTCCTTGAATATTTACATGGGGTACCTTGGGAATCCCCATGCTTGATCTCTTGCCTCTCCTCCTTCTTCTAACATCGAGACCTCCTCGATCTTCGAACACTTCATCCACACAAAACTTAACCGAACTTTTAGTGGCGGGGTTAGTGCATATGATCAATGAAATCCCATCATGTACTGCTCTAACATTATTGTATAATTATGAACAAACATTACCCACTGTATTCTATCACAAGTCTATGGCCCCAAGTCAAGGAGGCTTCAACAAGAATTCAAACATATGCAAATAATGAATCTATAACAGCAATCTATGAAAACAGGACAGTCTGTAGTAATCTGAACATTAACCATACTTCTGTAACTCTAACAATTCTGGCAAAATTAGGAAAATCAACAATTTGTATAGAAATACTTTGCAAAAAGTTTCAGATCCTTTCGATGTTCCAGTAAAAAATGTAAAATTGCGCACTACAGCCAAAGTTTCTGTTTTTGCACCGCACAAACCAACAAGCAATTTAATCATCCTAAAGGAAACTCTTGGCACATTATTTTTATAATACAATGGAATTGTACAAGGGTATAATTATTTTTGTTGAAAAGTTTCTGTAATTCAAGATTTGCAAAGTTTCCATGGGCATGAACAAAGTTCAAGGAGCTCCCCCATTTCAACGGTGCTCGTCCTTCTTATTTTCACTTTTATTTTTGAAATTTTTTTAGGTTCCCCTCTTTTTTTTAAACTTTATAAAGGCACACAATAGAAATAAATGACTTTCTAAAACTTTTGGGTTGTCTCCCTGGCAGCGCTTTCTTTAAAGCCATTAAGCTAGGCATATAATGCTCAAGTAATGCATCCACCAGGATCTCAAGGTATATCAAAGCCAATTTTAATTAGCAATGATTTGACATTAGTAGTGAGCACAAAGTGATATGTGTCGTGCAAAAATGAAGTCTAACTCTCTTCCTATGCATAGGCATGTCATACAAGAACAATTAATGCACATGAAGTAAAGGCCAATGCATAGTATACGCAGTTTTTTGCAATTTTATCATGTTAGAAACATAGAGAGGCGGAGATGTAGTTCCTCTCTAAGAATAATTGCAAGTAGGAGCAGCAAGCACATGCATACCATATTCATAAAAAACATCATGTGCAACAGAAAAAGGCAACCCATCAATATAATCCTTAATAAGTGCAAACTTCTCTGATATAGTGTTGTTTGGAGAATTCAAAAAGATAATAGGACTATCATGTGTGGGTGCAATAGCAACTATCTCATGTTTATCATAAGGAACTATAGCAAGTTCATATCCATAAGCATAATTCATATTGGCATCTTGGCCACAAGCATAGCAAGCATCAATTTCATCGAAAAGGGATATTTCAAACGAATCCAAGGGATCATAGCATTCATCCTTCGGTAAGCATGAAGGGAAATTAAACAATGTATGAGATAAATAGTTACTCTCATTAGAAGGTGGGCACGAGTGATCAATCCGCTCTTCCTCCTTTTGTTCTTCGCTCTCCTCCTCATCTTTTTCATCCAATGAGCTCACAATGTCATTAATTTCTTCTTCCATAGACTCCTGCAAAATATTAGTCTCTTCTTGGACACCGAAGGAGTCTTCAATATATGGTTTAATATAAGGATTAGAAGCACAATTATCATAGCAATATTTAAGTATGGCCAAATTTTCAGATTTGTAGAGAATAGTATCACACTCTCCAATAAAAGAAGCAATTTCACAAGTACCCCTAAAAGCAACAAATTCTTCAATTTGTTGAACATCATAGTAATTATGAACCCCCTTAGTATACGAATATACGATTCCATTATCACTAAACTCTCATTGGTAAGGAAGGTGTTTCTTAGGGTCTTTAAAACAACAAGTACAATCATATATTTCACATAAATTCCAAGCATAGCACTGCAAACGATGAATTTGATCCAGTAAAAGTTTCCCTTTTTCAGATATGCGGTGTCACACATAACAAGCATGCTCATCTAAAGATTTGCCCTCAACTAAGCTAGTTGGGGTTTCAGCCCGAGCGCATAGGGATCGAAGATGATCTAGGTAAAAAGCTTCAGGAGTGTGATAGATTTTGAGTGGTTCTTCAACCATTGGTTCAGTAGGTACCACTATTTTTTTTTGGTATTTTGCGTGACCTACCCATAAATAAAGATAGAAAACAACATAGAACAACAAATAAAATCTACTTAGTGATAAAGCAAACAAGCACACACGAGAATATTCACCCCACGCTATAACTCCCCGGCAATGGCGCCAGAAAAAGGTCTTGATAACCCACAAGTATAGGGGATCAGTTGTAGCCTCTTTCGATAAGTAAGAGTGTCGAACCCAACGAGGAGCTAAAGTTAGAACAAATATTCCCTCAAGTTCTATCGACCACTCATACAACTCTATGCACGCTTGACGTTTACTTTACCTAGAACAAGTATGAAACTAGAAGTACTTTGTAGTTTTTGTGGGATAGGTTTGCAAGAATATAAAGAGCACGTAAATATAAACTAGGGGATGTTTAGGTAAAGAAGCAATAAAGTTAATAATAGCGAGTGTGGAAAAGTGGTGGTAGGAGTTGCGAAATTGTCCCTAAGCAATTGACTACGTTACTAGACCGATAGCAAGTTTTATGTGGGAGAGGCCACTGCTAGCATGTCGTCCGTGACTTGGAATTCTATGCACTTATGATTGGAAGTATTAGCAAGCATCCGCAACTACTAACATTCATTAAGGTAAAACCCAACCATAGCATTAAGATATATTGGTCCCCCTTCAATCCCGTATGCATCAACTTCTATGCTAGGTTGAAGCTTCTGTCACTCTTGCCCTCCCATACGTAGTCCTATCAACATACAACTAACCATATGGTGTGATCCATGCGCGTGCTCATATGATGGGCACCAAAGGACAACAACATAACCACAAGCAAATTAAATCAATCATAGGAATTCACCAATCACCGATAGGACAACAAAAATCTACTCAGACATCATAGGATGGCAACACATCATTGGATAATAATATGAAGCATAAAGCACCATGTTCAAGTAGAGGGTACATCGGGTTGCGGGAGAGTGGACCGCTGTAGATAGATGGGGGAAGGTGATGAAGATGTTGGTGAAGATGACAGAGGTGTTGGTGTCGATCGCGGTCACACGATGATGGCCCCGGTGGCGTTCCGGCGCCACCGGGAGAGAGCGGGAGAGAGCCCCCCTCCTTCTTCTTCTTCCTTGACCTTCTCCCTAGATGGGAGAAGGGTTTACCCTCTGGTCCATGGCTTCCATGGCGGCGGAGGGGCGAGAGCTGATGTCTACACACACTTCTATTCTTGTAGACTATGTTGGGCCTCCAAGCGCAGAGGTTTGTAGGACAGCAGCAATTTCCCTCAAGTGGATGACCTAAGGTTTATCGAACTCAGGGAAGTAGAGGTCGAAGATGGTCTCTCTCAAGCAACCCTGCAACTAAGATACAAGAAGCCTCTTGTGTCCCCAACACACCTAATACAACTAGGAGTTGTATAGGTGCACTAGTTCGGCGAAGAGATGGTAAAATATGGATGATAGGAGTGGCAAAGCAAAGTAATATAAATCTGTAATAAAAAGTGCAGCAAGCAAACAAGTGGTAAACGTGAGCACAAATGGTATTGCAATGGTGGAAACAAGGCCTAGGGTTCATACTTTCACTAGTGGCAACTCCTAACAACATTAACATAATCGAATCACATGATATTTCCCATAAAACATGCACTCGGAGGTCATTCCTTTGTGGTCAAGAGAGGACGAGAATTATGTAGGGCTACAAAAGCACACCTCTAAGTTCGTGGTTCTCAATCTATGGATTTCCCAATGTCACCGCGGCCATCCAAAGAGAGTACCACAATCACCACAACATATCTCAAGGATAGTCAAAGACAAGCACCAAGAGACACAAAAGAGGAAATCACTCATGAAAATATTCTTCTAATCCATGTCCAATAGACCGCTGTCACCTTGGTCTCGGGGATTATACTAGATAAAGACAAGTGAGTACATCAATACAATACATAGAGGAAGGGGAAATATCATGGGATCACCCTAGATTAACATAGCCTATGATCACAACGAAGATCACATCATGGGAGAGAGAATTGACCACATAGCCACTGGTAGAAACCTCAGCCCCGAGGAGGAACTACTCCCGCATCATGGAGGGAGGAAGCAACGTCGATGGAGATGAATCCGGGGGCACTTCCCCGTCCCGGCAGGATGCTGGCACAGGAATTCTGGTCCCCCGAAACTTGGTGGCGACGGCGGCGGAGATCGGAATTGCTTCTGGAGAAAAGGGTTCCGGAATCAGGGTTTTCGCGACGGGAGATAAATATATGCGAAGGGGGGCAACCAGAGGCGGAGAGGGGGGCCCAGGCGCCCCCCTAGGGCGGCCAGGGGTGGGGCCGCCTGGGGTGGCCGCCTGGGCTGCCCCTGGCTCCCCTCTGGCCCCACTTCTGGCGCATGGCAGCTTCTGGAGCACTGATTTTTTATATATTTTTCCCGGAATTTTTCTCGCGATTTAAGTAATGGGAAAAACTGAAATACAAAAACAGCAGAAAACAGAAACTGGCACTGGGGTGCACTGAGTTAATAGGTTAGTCCAAATATGATCAAAAGTGTATGGAAGTGCATTAATATCATAGCAATATCACACAAAGGAAGCATGGAGCAAGCAGAAATTATAGATACGTTTTGGACGTATCAACATCCCCAAGCTTAATTCCTGCTCGTCCTCGAGTAGGTAAATGATAACAAGCATAATTTCTGTGGTGACATGCTACCAAAGAGTCTTTCACAATCACATGACAAATGCTTATTGAGATAATGAATCTTTAGTAATTAAGTTACCTCATGAGAATATCACAAAGAACTGAAAGTTTACAATATGATACTGAAACACCCAATAGATTTGTAGTGAGCATGGTGTGCAAACATGACAAAGTGATACCTCGCTTGCCCCCTTTAGTGAAGCAAAACATAAATGCAGGAGCACCTCCGAAGTTTAAGTGACGACTAGATACAATGATTTCAGAATAAGCGATATCACAATCATGCAGAAGACAATGGTACTTTGGGACAATGCACATTACACTCAGAATGACAATCATGCTCTCAATAGTTGGTGCTTTGAAGTAAGAAGGTGGAGACTCTCGAACCGTGGATTTTGATGGCAAGGTTGAAAACCCGTGGCTGGAAGCAAAGACTAAACAAGTACCAGAGCTCGTGGTTTTAAAAACAGAGATAAAAAGCTTTTGGAAGGTGCATAATTCGTCAATGATTGCTAGTAGATAACCCAATTACTTCTTATGCTGGACATGTTTCGAGGAACGGCTCCCAAGCGGGGACGATCACATCCTCTTAATCTCCTTTGTTTATCACTGCCAGAGTTTTCTGATTTCTCATGAACAAAGCGTGAAGGAGGGTTTGTTTATTGCTATTATCTTTTGTGAGCTGGGCGCACTCATGCCAGTCCCTCCTCGTATTAGGGGTTTGCAGATTAGACATGCAATCCCGGGGTAAAATTTGTCCAACGTAAGAAGATCATGAATTACCTACTACTTCCTCATGAGCTAAAACAGAGGCACAAAAGAGAAATGCTTTTGAATAATTTTGAGATGGTACAAGAAAGTCTTCGTTAGGAATGGCAAGTAAATACCATATATAGGAAGATATGGTGGACTCATATGGCATAACTGGTTTCAAGGATTTTGGATGCACAAGTAGTCAGTCCGCTTAGTACAGGTGAAGGCTAGCAAAAGACTGGGAGCGACCAACTAAGAGAGCAATGACGGCCATAATCATGTAGAGCGACAACGCAACATTGAATCGGGCATGGAAGTTATATCACTACTCAGAAATTAAAGATCATCAAGGCTTGATAGACTTTCTTTACAGTCTTAAATATGCGTGAGCATATGCCAAGTCAATCAAAATAAATTCTTGGAGGAAGATATCACTAAACCATACCACATCATAGGCAAACAAATCATGCTGGTACTTCAATAACACATTAAGAACCCCCAGCTATTTGAGAATAACCATAAGAAAACATGAACTACTAAGCACCATTATGCACATAGCATTTTTATCATAGACATATCAACCAGTGCCACAGAAGCCAACTCTCTTAACAAGATAAGCATGATAACTCAAGAGAGTTCCAGAAGCAACAACCTAAACATAAGCTCTTAAAAAGATAAGCATGAAAACTAAGAGCTAAGCATGACAGCAGCTATGAAAAGATAAGGAACACACACAAGAAGATACGCATGCAAGCCTATGTTGTGTTCTACAGTGGAGTGGAGCATGTTTCTCTCCAAAACAATGAAGGCTAGGATCCAACTTGTTAAGAACAACAAGTAAAACTAAATAAACTAAAAAGAAAAGAGCAAGATGCTCCAAGCATAGCACATAACGCATGAAGTGATTAAAATATAGTGGAATGAAAGACGAACTGATAATTGTTGATGGAGAAGGGGATGCATGGGGGCATCCCCAAGCTTAGACGCTTGAGTCTTCTTGAATATTTTCTTGGGGGTGCACGGGGGCATCCCCAAGCTTGAGCGTTTGACCCTCCTGAATCTTCTTTTATCATCTTCCCTCGCACACTTGAAAACTCCCTTCATACATAACTCATCATGATCTGATTAGCGAGGTTAGTACCCACAATAAAATAATTTTTCCCTACTGGAAATAAAGATAATCTTGAAGAGCTACTGTTTCTCAAGATTGCCAAAAGGTTTTTGCAAAGAAAAAGCAAGCTCAAGGTTTGCAAAACGAAGAAAAGGCAAAACAGGACAGAATCTGTGAAAAACAGACCAGCAGGTAGTAAATAATTTTTTTGGGGCACTTCTGCAACTCAAATCAAAAAACTCAGAACAGACGCTCGAAAGCCAATTGTATAGAGCACGCTGTCAAAAAAATTCAGATCAAAAAGATGATCTGGTGATTTTATTCGAATTTTTCTGTCCAAGGACAGAATCTGTTTTCTGGACAGCACGTCACAACTTTTGAACTTTCTTGCAATCGGAGGCTAAACTTGGCACAAAGCTGAAAAATAAAGATACAATGATGTTTCTACAGTTGTAACAAACATCAAGACCACTAAAAACTGAAAGCAAAGATAACAAGGGTTGACTCCCTAGAGGTCTTTCTTTATAGCCATAAAGATAGGCTTAAGACTTTAATGATGCTCTCGTAGGAATAAGAGTTAAAGAACAAAAGAGAGCATCAAGAAGCAAATACCAAACACATTTAAGCCTAACATGCTTCCTATGCATAGGAATATTGCAATAGAATAATTCATTGAAGCACAAAGCAATAAGCATAGGAAGACAAAACAAGTGCAGCTTCAAAACCTTCAACATAAAGAGAGGGAACTTGATATTATTGAAATATCTATAAGCATATGTTCCCTTGTCATAATAATTTTCAGTGGGATCACGAATAAACTCAACAATATAAGCATCACATAAAGCATTGTTACCATGATCCACATGCAAAAAGGTACTCTTACTCTCCACATAAGCATAATCTTTCTCATTGGTAATAGTGGGAGTAGGACTATCATAAACAACTTGAATACTATAGATTAATTGTGTATTAGGAAGATGGTGTTCAACAAGGGAGTAATTCCCTCCATGATTATGACAAGTTTCATAAGGATAATTTCTCCTTATGTCATAGGTACCTTTATAATCACTATAGATTGGAGTTATAACATCATCATAGTAGAGAAGAGCATTATCATTGCTAGCAACTATATTTGTAATCATGTTGTATTTATTCTTACTGGCAAAAGAATTATCAATTATCACATCACTAGTGGGTAAAGGATTTGCAATCCTATGATCCCCAAGCTTAGAGCTTTCCATATCATCACTTTCAGAGTTGGTGCCAAAAAGATTTTCAAGATCATAAGTAGCATTATCATCATTTTCCCAATCACAATAAGTAACATGCATATCATAATCAAAATCATCTTCAATAGTACCTACGGACGTATCATCAAGATGATAATTAAGGCAATAAACTTCACCTTCTTCTTTATACTTACAATCGTTAGGATAAAAGTTGATGGGAGGAATATGCTCAGGCCAGGTTGATACCCATTCTTCTTCCTTCTTGCTCCTCTTCCTCCTCCTCTTATTTTTCTTCTTCTTCACCTTAGGAGGGAGTGGTTGGAGATGAAGCTTCTCCACATATCCTGGTTTATCATTAGAAACAATAGGGGAAACTTGGGAGAAACTCTCCTTTTTATTAGCAGAAATATAAGAGACAGTTTTATACTTTGGTAAAGTTCCCTCCTTTCTAATCTTACTTATGTAATCATTTTATGGCAATTAACAACACAATAGAGATGGCAATTTTGCAAAGTGTTTTTTATTCCTATGGCATTAACATCTAGCCAAGAAGTCTTTTCTGATAACTCTTCACACATAAAAAATAACATAAGCTCATCATAAAGATCAGGGGTGATCATGTTATCACACAACTGGTTAACAGTTATGTTTTGAAAGTGCATGCATTGAAGATTAAAGTGACCCTCTATACAACAAAGTTCACAAGTAAAAGGATAAAGGTCACACAATTCTCTAGCAATTTCATTTAAATCTTTGACCCAAGTGATTGTTCTTTCATGCTTATGTTGCTTACAATAGTTCTCTTCTTCAATCATAGGCCTTTCACAAGGTCTATACACTCCACAAAAATTAACATGCTCATATAAAACTTCATTTCCAATCATCATGAACAATTTCATTTTCTTTGCAAATCTCTTTAAAAGGTTCATGATGCTTGATCCAATCCTCCTTAGGCATATTAAGATGTGAAGCAAAAGATTTGAGGAAATCAACAAGGAGTTGAGAATCAAGCCCAAACTTAGCACTAAACTTATTAAAACTTGTAGTTTCAACAAAGGACTTAATGCAATCATACTCATAAATTATACCTGACCCTTTACCTTTGTCGATCTCCCAATCTTCAGTGTTGCGTTGAATTCTTTCAAGGAGTTCCCATTTAGCATCAATCTTTTCGTTTGTGAAAGAACCCATAGAGGAAGCATCGAGCAAATCTTTATCCTGTCGAGAGAGCCTCGCATAGAAATTAGTAATAATCATATCTTTGGGGAGCCCATGGTTAGGATATTTTAGCATTAACGTTTTCAGTCTCCCCCAAGCTTGAGCTATGCTCTCTCCGTCATGAGGATAGAAATTATAAACATAATTCCTATTCTCATGGGCTTCATGAAGAGGATAAAACTTGGAGTAAAAGAGAGACTGGATCTCTTCCCAATCCAGCAGGTGAGAGTCATCTAGTAGCCTATACCATTCCAATGCTTTTCCTTTCAGTGACAAGGCAAATAATTTCCTCATGACTCCATCTCTTGTCAAACCTGAAATCTTAAACAACTCACAAAGTTCTGTAAGTTTCAACAAATGAATACTAGGATTGACTGTCCCATCATAACAATCATTCCTAATTATTTCAATTATCCCAAGTGGTATTTGGAACGGGATACATTTAGTAGGTGGAGGAGACTTCTCTACCACGGGTGTGGTAAAGCGGCCTTCCCCAAGCAGCGAACTAAGAGTGCGGTTTTCCATAAACATAACCAGTGAAACTAAAAACAAGAAACGGAAAGATTTAATTGCAAGATCTAAAGATATACCTTCAAACACTTACTTCCCCGGCAACGGCGCCAGAAATAGCTTGATGTCTACACACGCTTCTATTCTTGTAGACTATGTTGGGCCTCCAAGCGCAGAGGTTTGTAGGACAGCAGCAATTTCCCTCAAGTGGATGACCTAAGGTTTATCGAACTCAGGGAAGTAGAGGTCGAAGATGGTCTCTCTCAAGCAACCCTGCAACTAAGATACAAGAAGTCTCTTGTGTCCCCAACACACCTAATACAACTAAGAGTTGTATAGGTGCACTAGTTCGGCAAAGAGATGGTAAAATATGGATGATAGGAGTGGCAAAGCAAAGTAATATAAATCTGTAATAAAAAGTGCAGCAAGCAAACAAGTGGTAAACGTGAGCACAAATGGTATTGCAATGGTGGAAACAAGGCCTAGGCTTCATACTTTCACTAGTGGCAACTCCCAACAACATTAACATAATCGAATCACATGATATTTCCCGTAAAACATGCACTCGGAGGTCATTCCTTTGTGGTCAAGAGGGGACGAGAATTATGTAGGGCTACAAAAGCACACCTCTAAGTTCGTGGTTCTCAATCTATGGATTTCCCAATGTCACCGCGGCCATCCAAAGAGAGTACCACAATCACCACAACATATCTCAAGGATAGTCAAAGACAAGCACCAAGAGACTCTCAATCTTCAATCAACACACAAAAGAGGAAATCACTCATGAAAAATATTCTTCTAATCCATGTCCAATAGACCGCCGTCACCTTGGTCTCGGGGATTATACTAGATAAAGACAAGTGAGTACATCAATACAATACATAGAGGAAGGGGAAATATCATGGGATCACCCTAGATTAACATAGCCTATGATCACAACGAAGATCACATCATGGGAGAGAGAATTGACCACATAGCTACTGGTAGAAACCTCAGCCCCGAGGAGGAACTACTCCCGCATCATGGAGGGAGGAAGCAACGTCGATGGAGATGAATCCGGGGGCACTTCCCCGTCCCGGCAGGATGCCGACACAGGAATTCTGGTCCCCCGAAACTTGGTGGCGATGGCGGCGGAGATCGGAATTGCTTCTGGAGAAAAGGGTTCCGGAATCAGGGTTTTCGCGACGGGAGATAAATATATGCGAAGGGGGGCAACCAGAGGCGGAGAGGGGGGCCCAGGCGCCCCCCTAGGGCGGCCAGGGGTGGGGCCGCCTGGGGTGGCCGCCTGGGCTGCCCCTGGCTCCCCTCTGGCCCCACTTCTGGCGCATGGCAGCTTCTGGAGCGCTGATTTTTTATATATTTTTCCAGGAATTTTTCTGGCGATTTAAGTAATGGGAAAAACTGAAATACAAAAACAGCAGAAAACAGAAACTGGCACTGGGGTGCACTGAGTTAATAGGTTAGTCCAAATATGATCAAAAGTGTATGGAAGTGCATAAATATCATAGCAATATCACACAAAAGAAGCATGGAGCAAGCAGAAATTATAGATACGTTTTGGACGTATCAAGAGCCCCTCCGAGATTGGATCTATCTCTCTGTCTCTCTCTGTTTCTGCGTTCCCAGATTATGCCCTTTCACCGTTTCTTATATTCCCGGAGATCTGTAACTTCGATTGGGCTGAATTTTTGACACGATTTTTATCCGGGTATTAGCTTACTTGTGGCGAAAGAAGGGCATCTACCGCCTTACGGGGTGGCCACGAGGATCAGGGGCGCACCCCCTGCCTCGTGGCCCCCTCGGGCATCGTCTCGCGTTGATTTTTCTTCCCAAAAATCACATATATTCTAGAATAAATCTCCGTTCGTTTTTATCCCGTTTGGACTCCGTTTGACATGGATATTCTGCGAAACAAAAGACATGCAACAAACAGGAACTGGCACTAGGCACTCGATCAATATGTTAGTCCCAAAAATAGTATAAAAACTTGCCAAAAGTATATGAAAGTTGTGTAATATTGGCATGGAACAATAAAAAATTATAGATACGACGGAGACGTATCACCCACCTGTCATGATCCCTGTATATAGATGTTTTGATGCAAAACTAGACATGTATATTAGGAAAAAAATAGACCATTGTATATATGAATATATAGACATCTAAATATACACATGCTATTGGAGATGCTATTAGAGAACACTCCCGACCATTCCAAGCACGCACGCAGAGGATGATTGTGGTCAGCCGGGAGCGATCTCTGTTGGGAGCATGTACAACTAATCTTCCTGTACGGACATACTATCAACCGGGGGCAAATCAATTGAAACAAATTTGTGGTTAGTCGAACGATCTAGATTTTGTTTTCAGCCAACTGACCTCCAACTGATCCCTAAGAGCATCAACAGCTAGGAGCCTAAACCTATTCGGACGGACGGTCCAGTCACTGACTGGTCAAAAAAATGCGACTAGACGGGCTTGTTGAGTCCTCTGGATCGGTTAGGGTTAAGGATTCACGATGGTCTTTACCTTTTCCTTGGATCGATGAGCCCGATGGGGTGGCCATGGTGGATGACGGCGGTGGTGATGGCATATCATGGGCGAAGTGGAGGCGGCGCTTCCCATCAGCACTACACTAACCCTAGATCGGTAGGGGACGTAGGTGGGTGGACGGCGTTGCGACAAACCTCGTAGTGCAAGCCACCGGGCCCCACCTCTTTATATAGTGCAGGTGACAGTGGCCCGTCAACCATAGTGGGTTGAGCGCCCCCGATCAAGGCTCGGATCTAAGGGCCCGGTGGGCCGTTGGGCCCACACGGTGGAGATCATCCTAACATTCCGCCCTTGATCTCAACTTTTACTTTTTGACCTTATACTTTTACTTTACTCGTTTCATAATAGATCAATACATATAACATGTTTCATCATCACAGCTCAATTGCCGATAGAATCAGACAGCCACAACGTACCTCTTTGTTTTGAAACAAATTCTTTAGCATTGGGCCCTTTATTGTCCGGAAATCTTAGACTATACCATAAAAACCCATGTCGACTGTGTGTTCTCCGAACACACTGGGCGGTAAGCCTTTAATAAGCAGATCTGCAAACACTTGTTTGTTGCTTTTATGCTCTAAGCATTTCAACATAATTTCAGACTTTCTCCTTAACAACATACAACTTTGTGTCAATGTGTTTGGCACCACACTTCACTCGTTGTCATAGGAGTGAATTACTTAAGTGGTTATCGCTGCTGTCAACCATTATCAACTCCAGGTACAGGTTTCCATAACCATTTTGCCTGTCCCCCAGCCTCATATCATGCTATACTTTATCATTGCATCACATTGATGATAAATGATTCATTCTATAGAGTTCTTCACTTCTTCCACACAAAAACTCCTAATGTGAAGGTCAGCGACAATTGTGGATTTCACTGTACATTTCACAAGTTTTTATATTTGTACTCACAACCTTTTGAGAGCACTTGTTTCTTTCAGCATGAGGCCGATATCTTTGACTCCATTCCATCAATCTATATATGGACTGGACATTGCCAAAACAACCCGGATATGTGAACTATGTCAGGGTAATGTTACACTTTTGCATTCATAAAGCTTCCATCAGGTGAAGCATATGGTACCATATTCATTTGGTCTATTTCACATTGACTCTTGGAACACTAAAGTTCCCAAGATCATTGATTTTTTACATCTGTGCCCCTGGTTCCTTAGCTCTACTCATCCATCCCCATGCTCTTAACTTTTGCTCACTTTACCCCACTGCCTTGCCCGAAACCCTCTGAACTAGTCACAAACGATGGATGCCGTCGAGTCAGTGCTTTGACCGTTAACTCTGACGAGTGGGGCCTTGTTGACTGTGTCGCCCATTGGACCTGATGAGTTGGGTCACGGCGGACGGTGTTGCGGTTAGCCCGTTGGGCCGTGGTTAGACTTGGGCCATGTGCGGGCCACAATGACAAAAGCCTGTTATGCATGCACAACATGTCCAGCTAGCCTGCATGCATGCACGTAGCTAGCCTACTTGCATGCGCCGCCGCCCGCCGCCACGATGCACTGACCGGCCTCATTTTCACGCGAGCCGCCACGGACGCAGGGACGGTTGCTGCCGCTGGTTCGTATCATCTCCCATGCGTGTCTCCTCCATGTAGAGCATTGTTTCACACTTTTCGATCCACTCGCATCTATTCAACGTGGTAATTGAAACATGTTGGAATTAAAGTGGCATATCAATTGACGCGACTCGTTTGAACATAGCAAATCCAAAGCGCGGCCGCTGCCACTCCCCTTCCCTTCCCCTTTCCCTATTTAAACCACCACCCCTCCACCTATTCTCCACACATCCATTTGCACTGCCCCCTTCTCTTCTTCATCCAAACCCAGAGCACTCTCAAAGCGAGGCGAGGATGCAGTACAATGTCCCCACCTTCGAGCTCCCACCGATCTGTTGGGGAACGTAGTATTTTCAAAATTTTCCTACGATCATGCAAGATCTATCTACTAGATGCATAGCAACGAGAGGGGAGAGTGTGTCTACGTACCCTCGTAGACCGAAAGCGGAAGCGTTTATCAACGCGGTTGATGTAGTCGTGCACCTTCACGATCCGTCCCGATCTAGTACCGAACGTATGGCACCTCCGCGTTCAGCACACGTTCAGCTCGATGACGTCCTCGCCTTCTTGATCCAGCAAGACGGGCGAAGTAGTAGATGAGTTCCGGCAGCACGACGGCGTGGTGACGGTTGTTGATGAAGAACAATCTCTGCAGGGCTTCGCCAAGCACTACAGAAACTAGACGGAGGATAAACTAGAGGGTCGGGGTAGCCGGCACACGGCTTGGTGTATCTTGATGTGTCTTGGGTGCTAGCCCTACCCCTCTATTTATATGTTGAGCCTTGGGGTCGAAACTTGGAGTAAAAGCCTTCACAAAGTCGGTTTCACCCGAAAGGCAAGAGTCCTTCTCGGACTCCAGGGCCAGACGCCAGGGACCCTGGCGTCTGGCCCCTGGACTCCGCAAAACTTCCTTTTGCGCCTTCCAAAAACCTTGTGTGCTTTCCCTTTTGGCCCAAATAAAGTGTTCTCGTACCCAAACACTTCGGGAAACATCCGAAACCCCTTTCGCTGAATTCCGGAACCCTTCCGGAGGTCAGACACTATTATCCCATATATTAATCTTTATCTCTGGACCATTCCGGAGTTCCTCGTCATGTCCGTGATCATATCCGGGACTCCGAATAACATTCGGTCACCAACATACATAACTCATTAAATACTATATCGTCAACGAACGTTTAAGCGTGCGGACCCTACGGGTTCGAGAACTATGTAGACATGACCGAGACATCTCTCCGGTCAATAAACAATAGCGGAACCTGGATGCCCATATTGGCTCCTACATATTCTACGAAGATCTTTATCGGTCGAACCGCATAACAACATACGTTGTTCCCTTTGTCATCGGTATGTTACTTGCCCGAGATTCGATCGTCGGTATCTCAATACCTAGTTCAATCCCGTTACCGGCAAGTATCTTTACTCGTTCCGTAATACATCATCTCGTGACTAACTCATTAGTCATTTGCTTGCAAGGCTTATTATGATGTGCATTACCGAGAGGGCCCAGAGATACCTCTCCGACACTCGGAGTGACAAATCCTAATCTTGATCTATGCCAACACCACAAACACCTTCGGAAACACCTGTAGAGCATCTTTATAATCACCCAGTTACGTTGTGACGTTTGATAGCACACAAGGTGTTCCTACGGTATTCGGGAGTTGCATAATCTCATAGTCATAGGAACATGTATAAGTCATGAAGAAAGCAATAGCAGTAAAACTAAACGATCATAGTGGTATGCTAACGGATGGGTCTAGTCCATCACATCATTCTCCTAATGATGTGATCTCGTTGACCAAATGACAACTCATGTCTATGGTTAGGAAACATAACCATCTTTGATCAATGAGCTAGTCTAGTAGAGGCATATTAGGGACACTCTGTTTTGTCTATGTATTCACACATGTACTAAGTTTCCGGTTAATACAATTCTAGCATGAATAAAAGACATTTATCATGATATAAGGAAATATAAAATAACAACTTTTATTATTGCCTCTAGGGCATATTTCCTTCAGTCTCCCACTTGCACTAGAGTCAATAATCTAGTTCACATCGCCATGTGATTTAACACCGATAGTTCACATCGTTATGTGAATAACACCCATAGTTCACATCGCCATGTGACCAACACCCAAAGGGTTTACTAGAGTCAATAATCTAGTTCACATCGCTATGTGATTAATACCCAAGAGTAATAAGGTGTGATCATGTTTTTCTTGTGAGAGAAGTTTAGTCAACGGGTCTGTCTCATTCAGATCCGTATGTATTTCGCAAATTTCTATGTCTACAATGCTCTGCATAGAGCTACTCTAGCTAATTGCTCCCACTTTCAATACGCATCCAGATTGATACTTAGAGTCATCTGGATTTAGTGTCAAAGTTTGCATCGGCGTAACCCTTTACGACGAACTCTTTATCACCTCCATAATCGAGAAATATTTCCTTAGTCATCCAGTTACTAAGGATAATTTTGACCGCTGTACAATGATCTACTCCTGGATCACTATTGTACCCCCTTGACAAACTCATGGCAAGGTACACAACATGTTTGGTGCACAGCATGGCATACTTTATAGAACCTATGGCTGAGGCATAGGGAATGACTTTCATTCTCTCTATATTTTTCTGCCGTGGTCTGGCTTTGAGTCTTACTCAACTTCACACCTTACAAGTCAGGCAAGAACTCCTTCTTTGACTGATCCATTTTGAACTACTTCAAAATCTTATCAAGGTATGTACTCATCGAAAGTCTTATCAAGCGTCTTGATCTATCTCTATAGATCTTGATGCCCAATATGTAAGCAGCTTCACCAAGGTCTTTCTTTGAAAAACTCCTTTCAAACACTCCTTTATGCTTTCCAGAAAATTCTACATCATTTCCAATCGACAATATGTCATTCACATATACTTATCAGAAAGGTTGTAGCGCTCCCACTCACTTTCTTGTAAATACAGGCTTTACCGCAAGTCTGTATAAAACTATATGCTATGGTTTAGGCTTTCGGGCACCCTATGTTTTATGTAAGAAGTATGCTATGGTTGCTACTTTTTATGTTATGGATGTATGCTTGCTACGTGAGATATTAGTCAATGGATATGGTGCCATAGCCGAGCCGTAGACAAGCTCTCTCTAGATGGATATGGAGCCATAGCCGAGCCTAGACATGCTCTCTAGATGGATATGCTGGCTAATGGTGCCACCGGACTTTATTTTAGACATGGTTTCAGATGGATACAATATTAAGTCTGAAATAATTAAGTCTGATATGTTCTTAATTAAAAAACAAAAACAAAAAATCATGTATACAATATTTTTCTTGCAACAAAAACTCGCTTATAATACCCGCATGTCAAAAAGTGAAAGTGTTGTGCCGTAGGCTATATACAGAAGGAAATTGCCATGATATGTACAAATAAATTTGACATGTGCAAGTCCAACAATAAATCGATTTACCATCATGCACTATTTTTGTTCGGCATGGCAATAAATGGATTTACCATGGTAATAATCAAGGGAAAAAACAGAGCCAACACGTGGGCCTTTGACACTCAATTTGGGCCCTAGAACTACGTTTCTTTTCTTCTGCGGTCGGTGTTGTTTGACGAAACTGAAGAAACTAAAAGTGTACAAAACTGACGAAACTGATGGGTACCCGAAACTGACATGATCCACAAATTAAGGAACACATAGCATAGAGCACATTGCTTCTTCTCGAGCTTGCGTTGTATTCCCTCGAAGAGGAAAGGGAGATGCAGCACAATAGCGTAAGTATTTCCCTTAGTTTTTGAGAACCAAGGTATCAATCCAGTAGGAGACCACGAGCGAGTCCCTCGCACCTGCACAAACAAATAAGAATTTTGCAGCCAATGCGAAAAGGGGTTGTCAATCCCTTTACGGTCACTTACGAAAGTGAGATCTGATAGAGATGATAGTTTGATATTTTTGGTATTTTTGATTATAAGAACATAAAGTAAAAGCGGAAAAGTAAAGTAGATTGTAGATTGATATGTTGAGAATAGACCCGGGGGCCATAGTGTTCTCTAGTGGCTTCTCTCATGATAGCGATATTCTACGGTGGATAAACAAATTACTGTCGAGCAATTGATAGAAAAGCGAATAATTATGAGACTATCTAGGCATGATCATTATATATAGGCATCACGACCGAGACAAGAAGACCGAAACGATTCCGCATCTACTACTATTACTCCACACATCGACCGCTATCCAGCATGCATCTAGTGTATTAAGCTCATTAAGAACAGAGTAACGCCTCAAGAACTCGGCCGAGTTACCATTTAAATGCCCATTTAATCGCTACTCACTGCCTAACTGAGGCGAATAGCACATACTCGGTTCATTAAATGGTCAAGCCGGTTAACTGGCATTTAATCGATTGTCAGACGATTAACTGGTTGTCAAACCGATTAATCGGTGATGGGTCAGGTAACTGAAGCGGCATCCATAAAAAAAGGGGTACCGAAGTGGCAATCGAGGCCATTATTTGGCCCCGTAACCTCCGGCGCTGCATCCTCCCTCTCCCAAGTCGCAGCGCCCCTTCCTCTCTTGACTCCTCACGAGTCACGACCATGGCTTCTCCTCGCCGGCCCTAGCCACCGTCGGTGATCGCCCTGCTCCCGTCGCCGGCCCTAGCCTCCTTCTCTGACCCCATCCCCTCCCATCCTCTTCTGCCCGTCTCTCCTCCAGCCCCTACCTACAGGCTGCAGCAACGGCGGCATAGGACAGGCAGCAGCATCGACCAAGGCCAAGCAGCAGTGCCAGCGACCTAGGCCAGGCAGCAGCGCGGCAACCCCTCGAACCAGGTCCCCAAGGATTCACCAACCAACAAGGTACAGTTCTGCTAAGATTCATCTCATGTGCAGCTGTGAGCATTGAATTATGTGGTGTGCAATACATGAAAAACTAGTTACATGTTGCCAATATATTCTCATGTGCAGCCGATTAATGATCGACCGATTAATTCAGTTAAATGGCCGATTAACCGATTAATCGCTAATCAGTAGTCAACCGAGCAGCTACCAGTTACCGAATTCCCGAACAATGAGAGGGATAAACTCAAACTTAGTGATATAAACCCCATCTTTTTATCCTCGATGGCAATAATACAATACGTGCCTTGCTGCCCCTACTGTCACCGGGAAAGGACACCGCAAGATTGAACCCAAAGCCAAGCACTTCTCCCATTGCAAGAACTATAGATCTAGTAGGCCAAACCAAACCAATAATTCAAAGAGACTTGCAAAGATATTATAATCATACATAAAGAGTTCAGAGAAGAACCAAATATTTCTCATAGATAATCTTGATCATAAACCCACAATTCATCGGATCTCGGCAAACACACCGCAAAAAGAGATTACATCGAATAGATCTCCTCGAAGACCGAGGAGAACTTTGTATTGAGATCCAAAGAGAGATAAGAAGACATCTAGATACTAGCTATGGACCCGAAGGTCCGTGGTAAACTACTCACAACTCATGGTGAGGTGATGAGGATGATGTAGAAGCACTCCATGGAAGATCGCCCCTTCGGCGGAGCTCCGGAACAGGCCCCAAGATGGGATCTCACGAGAACAGAAGGTTGCGGCGGTGGAACTAGGGTTTTCTCTGCTCGTCTGCTAGTTTCGGGGTACGTAGGTATATATAAGAGGAAGGAGGGCACCGGGGGCCAGAAGGGGTGCCCACGAGGCAGGGGGCGTGCCCTATAGGGGGAGGGCGCCCCCCACCCTCGTGGACGCCACCTCAGCCCTATTCCGTGGTTCTCAAGTCTCCCGTGCGTGATTTATTCCAAAAATATCTTTCCCGAAGGTTTCATACCGTTTGGACTCCATTTGATATTCCTTTTCTGTAAAACCCCGAAACAGGCAAAAAACAACAATCTGGACTGGGCCTTTGGGATAGTAGGTTAGTCCCAAAAATAATATAAAAGTGTATAACAAAGCCCATTAAACATCCAAAACATCATAAATAATAGCATGGAACAATAAAAAATTATAGATACGTTGGAGACGTATCAAGCATCCCAAAGCTTAATTCCTGCTCGTCCTCGAGTAGGTAAATGATAAAAACAGAATTTTTGATGTGGAAGGCTAACCAACAAAGTTTTTCAATGTAATTATTTTAATTGTGGCATGAATGTTCAGATCTGAATGATTCAAGACAAAAGTCTATATTGACATAAGAAATAATAATACTTCAAGCATACTATCAAAGCAATCATGTCTTCTCAAAATACTATGGCTAAAGAAAGTTATCCCTACAAAATCATATGGTCTAGCTATGCTCCCTCTTCATCACACAAAATATTCGTATCATGCACAACCCCGATTTCAGCCAAGCACTTGTTTTCATACTCTATTCTTTCAAACCTTTCAACTTTCACGCAATACATGAGTGTAAGCCATGGACATAGCACTATGGGTGTGATACGTCCAAAACGTATCTATAATTTCTGCTTGCTCCATGCCACTTTTGGGTGATATTGCTATGATATTCATACACTTCCATACACTTTTGATCATATTTGGACTAACTTACTAATCCAGTGCACCCCAGTGCCAGTTTCTGTTTTCGGCTGTTTTTGTATTTCAGGTTTTCACGTTTCGAGAACTGCCCAGAAAAATCCAGAAAAATTATATAAAAAATCAGCGATCCGGAAACAACACTGCGTCCGAAGGGCAGCCTGGGGGGGCCAGAAGGGCTCCAGGCGCCCTGTGGGCGCGCCCCCCCCCCTGGGCCGCGCCGGGGGGGGGGGAGGGGGCGCCTGGGCCCCCCGAAGCCCGTCTGGTGCCCCCCTTTGGCATATATTTAGAGGGACCTCCGAAACCCTCAGAAAGGAACCCTTTTCGCGATCCCATCTCTGTTCCGCTGCCGCCGCCGCTTCCAAGATCGGGAGCACCAGGAGAACTCTTCCCGGCACCCTGCCGGAGGGGAGGATCACCACCGGGAGCTTCTCCACCACCATGGACGCCTCCCGGATGACTCGTGAGTAGTCTCCCTTGGACCATGAGTCCATGACCAGTAGCTATGTGATGTTCTCCTCCCGTTCTTGTGCTTCACTAATTAGTCCTCGTGAGCTGCCCTACATGATCGAGGCACCTATGTAATCCTTATGTTGTTGCTATGTTGAGTTTGCTGGGATCCGATGGATTATGAGATTATGTTCAGATTGATCTTGAGTAATATATTTGATTCACCTCTTTTATATTTTAGTTCATAAGTAATTCTTGCATGTTCTCCGTTGTTATTTATTGCTTTGGCCGAGTAATAGGTAGTGACTCCAAGAGGGAACGTTATGCTCGATTGTGGGTTCATGCCCCTCAATGACTGGCTTGAGTGAAAGAAACATGAGTCTAGGGGATGTGCTGTTGCCACAAGAGGGAAAACAACGGTGCTTGTGCCCGCGGGTGCAAGGATTGTTAACTTTACGCAAAGTTCTTTTAATGCAGTTGTCTGTTGCATTGAGTTTACACTATGGGTGGGACTCGCAACTTAATACCAGCGAGATGTTCTGGATAGATATCTCAAGGTGGATGATTAGTAGTAGATATTGATGGATTTCGGTCTACTTACTTTGGCGTACCGCCCATGCTTTGAACCTCAACCTTTCTTGCAATGTAGTCAGCATTGGTTTGCGTTCGTGGTCCTGTCAATTGCCCAGCTGTAATTTGTTCACCTCACATAGCTGTTTTATCGTCTTTTGGGAGAGAGACATCACTAGTGAACATCATGAGACTCCGGTCCATATTACCATCATTGATCACATCCACTATTTACTTTCCGTTATTACTTACTATCGCAAAAACTATCTATCACTACTATCATTGCTTTTAACCCTTTGTGAACTACAAGACCGGAGGGATTGACAACCTCTCTGTACTCGTTGGGAGCAAAGTTATTTGTATCTGTGTGCAGGTCCACGTTGGTTGCTACTAATCTGGCGCCGTAGCAATTGACACCTACTTGTTGAACCTAGGAGTCTCTGGGGAATCGATCCTTGGCATCTTTGCTAGGGGAAAACACTTCTACTTACTGCATCTTACACCTTCCACTTGGGGTAACCAACGAGGGGTTCGAGGCCCATCAAGGAGTATTTTCTGGCGCCATTGTCGGGGACTCCACTCTTCAGGATAGGGGAGTTGCATGCTATCTTTTACCTTTGCTTTTTAGTCTTGTTAGTTTACCTTTCATTTTTGCTTTAGTTCCTTTTTATCGAAAATCACAAAAATAGTTATCTTGCTTGCTTGCTACTATGGGTTCCACCGAGAACACCAAGTTGTGTGACTTCACTAGTCACAACAACGATGACTTTATCAGCACACCTATCACTACACCTGCCACTTCAGCACCTTCATATGAAATTAAACCTGCTTTACTTAACTTAGTCATGAGAGAACAATTCTCCGGTGCTGGAGATGATGCTGCTTTACACTTGAACAATTTTTTTGAACTTTGTGATATGCAAAAGTACCAAGAAATAGATGGTAATATTGTTAAGCTTAAGCTTTTTCCTTTCTCTTTGAGAGGAGGAGCTAAAATTTGGTTTCAGTCTTTGCCTAGAAATAGCATAGATTCATGGGACAAGTGCAAAGATGCTTTTATTGGAAAATACTATCCAACTGCTAAAATTATCCAACTTAGAAGTAACATCATGAATTTTAAACAATTGGATAATGAACACGTTGCCCAAGCTTGGGAACGTATGAAATCTCTTATCAAGAACTGCCCTACTCACGGTTTGACTACTTGGATGGTTATCCAAACTTTTTATGCAGGCTTGAACTTTACCTCGCGGAACTTGTTAGATTCGGCCGCGGGAGGAACTTTTATGTCAACTACACTTGGTGCTGCCACAAAGCTTCTCGATGAGATGATGACCAACTATTCCCAATGGCACACCGAACGCGCTCCAACAGGTAGGAAGGTAAACTCTGTCGAGGAGATTTCCTCCCTCAATGAAAAAGTTGACTTGATCATGTCTCTACTTTCGAAGCAATCTACTGTTGATCCTCGTGATGTTCCTTTAAATTCTTTGATTGCTCAAGAACAAGTAGATGTGAACTTTATCTCTAGAAACAATTTTAACAACAATGCTTATAGGAGTAACTTTGGTAGCAATCCTAGACCGTTCCCCTCTAATTCTTATGGGAACAACAATGCTTATCCTAGTATCAAGAACTCCATTACTGAACTAGAGACTATGCTTAGAGATTTCATCACCACCCAAAAAGCCTTTAATAAGAATGTAGAAGAGAAACTACATAAACTAGATGATCTTTCTTTTAAGGTAGACCACTTAGCCAATGAGGTAAAATTGCTAAAAACTGAAACTTCTCCACTTAAGGAGAGGGAAGTCATCCCTATTAATGCTACTCAAGTGCAAATTAATGAAAATATTAGGATGATGGCTAAGCTTAAAGAAAGATGGGCTAGAGAAAGGGAGGAAGAGGAAATAATTAAGAGCCTTCCTACCCACCACACTGTTGCTACTATCCAAGTTATTGAGGATGTTCACACTCTTAGCACCCAATGTACTCCTGGTCCCAATGGACCTATTAATGGTGATGCTATGACTATATCAACTACCAAACAAGAGAACCTTAAGGACACCACTACCACTTTACTTGATGCTCGTGACCTTGATTTTGATAATTGCACTCTTACCGAAGTTATTGATTTCCTTCACAAGATGTCTAGAGATCCCCGCACTAGCACGCTTAACCTTGCCTTCACAGAACATATCACTAATGCTCTCATCAAAGCTAGGGAGGAGAAACTTAGAGTAGAAGCTTCCATACCTAGAAAGCTAGAAGATGGTTGGGATCCTATGATAAAAATTAATTTGAATGACTTCTCTTGTTATGCATTATCTGATGTTGGTGCTAGTACCTCTGTTATGCCCAAAAGGATATATGATATGCTTAAATTGAAACCTTATGATTCTTGTTCTTTTGGTGTTCGTCTCATTGATTCTTCCATAAAGAAACCTTTGGGGAGGATCGACGTTGTTCTTATTGTTGTCAATGATAATTATGTGCCCGTTGATTTCACTATTATGGATATTGAATGTGATCCTTCTTGTCCAATTATTTTGGGACGTCCCTTTTTGCGCACCGTTGGTGCTGTCATTGACATGAAAGAGGGTAATATAAAATTTCAGTTTCCTCTCAAGAAAGGGATGGAACACTTCCCTCGTAAGAAGGTCAAGTTACCTTTTGAGTCCGTTGTACGGGCTAGCTATTCTTTTACTCTTGATAAAACTTGATCTATGCATTATGCCTAGCTTAACGGCATAAAAGAAAGCGCTTTTGGGAGGCAGCCCACATGAATAATTTTTTTGCTTTTGTTGTGTCTTGATGTTGTTTACTGCTGTAACATCATCATTGTATCTTTACTTTTCATATTTGTGCCAAGTATAGCCTCTGATTGCTAGAAAGTTCAAAAGTTGTCAGGTGCTGTCCAGGAAACAGATTCTGTCCTTGGATAGAAAAATTCGTATAAAATCACAAGATCATCTTTTTGGTCTGAATTTTTTCGACAGCGTTCTCTATATAATTTTCTTTCGTGCGTCAGTTCTGAGTTTTTTGATTTGAGTTGCAGAAGTATCCCGAACAGGTCAATACTGCCTGCTGTTCTGTTTTTCACAGATTCTGTCCTGTTTTGCCTTACCTTCACTTTGCAAATCAAGAACTTGCTTTTTCTTTGTAAAAACCTTTTGGCAATCTTTAGAAACAGTAGAACTTCAAGAATATCATTATTTCCAGCAAGGTATAATTATTTTATTAAGGGTACTAACCTCGCTAATCAGATTATGATGAGTTATGTATGAAGGGAGTTTTCAAGTGTGCGAGGGAAGATGATAAAAAAGATTCAGGAGTGTCAAGTGCTCAAGCTTGGGGATGCCCCCGTGCACCCCCAAGAAATATTCAAGGAGACTCAAGCGTCTAAGCTTGGGGATGCCCCCGTGCATCCCCTTCTCCATCAACATTATCAGTTCGTCTTTTGTTCCGCTATATTTTTATCACTTCATGTGTTATGTGCTATGCTTGGAGCGTCTTGCTTTTAGTTTTCTTTTTAGTTTTTCATAACGAGTCGGAACCCAGCATTCCTTTATGTGGGAGAGAAACACGCTCCACCTCTACCTAGAACATTACATAGAATTTTCATGTCTATCTATGCTGTGTGTGTTCTTTGTCTTTTAATAGCTACTATCGTGCTCTGCTCTTATTATTCATGCTTATCTTTTCAAGAGCTTTTATTTAGTTGGTTGCTTGAACTCTCTTTAATTACCATGCTCACCTTATTAAGAGAGTTTGCTTCCGTTGCATTGGTTAATGTGTCTATGATAAAGATGCTACTTGCATGATGGTGCTTAGTAGTTCAGGTTTTCTTTTGGTTAATCTCAAATAGCTGGGGGGTTCCCAATGTGTTATTGGAGTACCAACTTGGTTTGTTTGTCTATGATGTGGTATGGTTTAGTAATATCTTCCTTCGAGAATTTATTTTGATTGACTTGGCGTATGCTCACGCATATTCAAGACTGTAAAGAAAGTCTGTCAAGCCTTGATGATCTTTTGTTTCTGAGTAGCGATATAACTACCATGCCTGATTCAATATTGCTTTGTTGCTCTGCATGATTATGACCGTCATTGCTCTCTTAGTTGGTCGCTCCCAGTCTTTTGCTAACCTCCACCTGTACTAAGCAAACTAACCATGCAATACATAGCTCATGGGAAAGTAGCCTAAAAACTATTGTGGTAAAGAATATGTTGCCCATGTATCTTATTTCTTATGAGTTGCTTGCTGAGCGGTAACCATGTTTCTGGGGACGCCATCAACTGTCACACTTTTGTTGAATATCATGTGAGTTGCTATGCATGTTCGTCTTGTCCGAAGTAAGGGTGATTTGCCGTGGGTTGAATTAATATGCATATTGTTAGAGAAGAACATTGGGCCGCCAACCAAAGCCATGCATCATGGTGGAAGTTTTAGCTTGGACCTTAATCCTCAATCTCTTATGAGAACATGCTTATGCATTGAAGGGGAGTCCATCATCTATTTTCTATGTTGTCCCGGTATGGATGTCCTCAAGTTGAGATCTATCAAAAACGAGAAATCAAATGCGATCTATCTCCTTGGACCTTTGTACAGGTGGCATAGAGGTACCCCTTTGTGACACTTGGTTGAAACATATGCAATGCAATGATAACCCATGGGAATCCGAGCTAATTAGGACAAGGTGCGAGCACTATTAGTATTCGATGCATTAGGCTTGCAACTTATAGGATGTTTTATGCATGACACACATGAAGTACTACTACCGTTGACACAATTGCTTTTATGTTGTCAAAATAAAAAGCTCTAGCACTTCAAGCACCAACTACTGAGAGCATGATTGTCATTCTGAGTGTAATGTGCATTGTCCCAAAGTAGCATTGTCTTTTGCATGATTGTGATATCGTTTATTCTGAAATGATTGTATCTAGTCATCACTTAAACCTTGAAGGTGCCCTTGCATTTATGTTTTGCATCACTAAAGGGGCCAAGCTAGATATTACCTTATCATATTTGCACGTCATGTTCATTGCAAATCCTTATGATGTTTCAGTTTCATGTTGTAAAACTTTCAGTCATTTGTGATTTTCTCTTGAGGCAACTTAATTACTTTAGAATCATTGTCTCAGTAAGCTTTTGTCATATGACTATGAAAAAGTCCTATATGGTTAATAGCATGTCACCACAGAAATTATTCTTGTTATCATTTACCTACTCGAGGACGAGCAAGAATTAAGCTTGGGGATGTTGATACGTCCAAAACGTATCTATAATTTCTGCTTGCTCCATGCCACTTTTGGGTGATATTGCTATGATATTCATACACTTCCATACACTTTTGATCATATTTGGACTAACTTACTAATCCAGTGCACCCCAGTGCCAGTTTCTGTTTTCGGCTGTTTTTGTATTTCAGGTTTTCACGTTTCGAGAACTGCCCAGAAAAATCCAGAAAAATTATATAAAAAATCAGCGATCTGGAAACAACACTGCGTCCGAAGGGCAGCCTGGGGGGCCACAGGGGCTCCAGGCGCCCTGTGGGTGCGCCCCCCCTGGGCCGCGCCGGGGGGCGCCTGGGCCCCCCGAAGCCCGTCCGGTGCCCCCCTTTGGCATATATTTAGAGGGACCTCTGAAACCCTCAGAAAGGAACCCTTTTCGCGATCCCATCTCTGTTCCGCCGCCGCCGCCGCTTCCAAGTTCGGGAGCACCAGGAGAACACTTCCCGGCACCCTGCCGGAGGGGAGGATCACCACCGGGAGCTTCTCCACCACCATGGACGCCTCCCGGATGACTCGTGAGTAGTCTCCCTTGGATCATGAGTCCATGACCAGTAGCTATGTGATGTTCTCCTCCCGTTCTTGTGCTTCACTAATTAGTCCTCGTGAGGTGCCCTACATGATCGAGGCACCTATGTAATCCTTATGCTGTTGCTATGTTGAGTTTGCTGGGATCCGATGGATTATGAGATTATGTTCAGATTGATCTTGAGTAATATATTTGATTCACCTCTTTTATATTTTAGTTCATAAGTAATTCTTGCATGTTCTCCGTTGTTATTTATTGCTTTGGCCGAGTAATAGGTAGTGACTCCAAGAGGGAACGTTATGCTCGATTGTGGGTTCATGCCCCTCGATGACTGGCTTGAGTGACAGAAACATGAGTCTAGGGGATGTGCTGTTGCCACAAGGGGGAAAACAACGGTGCTTGTGCCCGCGGGTGCAAGGATTGTTTACTTTACGCAAAGTTCTTTTAATGCAGTTGTCTGTTGCATTGAGTTTACACTATGGGTGGGACTCACAACTTAATACCAGCGATATGTTCTGGATAGATATCTCAAGGTGGATGATTAGTAGTAGATATTGATGGATTTCGGTCTACTTACTTTGGCGTACCGCCCATGCTTTGAACCTAAACCTTTCTTGCAATGTAGTCAGCATTGGCTTGCGTTCGTGGTCCTGTCAATTGCCCAGCTGTAATTTGTTTACCTCACATAGCTGTTTTATCGTCTTTTGGGAGAGAGACATCACTAGTGAACATCATGAGACTCCAGTCCATATTACCATCATTGATCACATCCACTATTTACTTTTCATTATTACTTACTATCGCAAAAACTATCTATCACTACTATCATTGCTTTTAACCCTTTGTGAACTACAAGGCCGGAGGGATTGACAACCTCTCTGTACTCGTTGGGAGCAAAGTTATTTGTATCTGTGTGCAGGTCCACGTTGGTTGCTACTAATCTGGCGCCGTAGCAATTGACACCTACTTGTTGAACCTAGGAGTCTCTGGGGAATCGATCCTTAGCATCTTTGCTAGGGGAAAACACTTCTACTTACTGCATCTTACACCTTCCACTTGGGGTAACCAACGAGGGGTTCGAGGCCCGTCAGGGTGGAATAGAGAGGTGGTTGTGGAGAAGACAAAAAGGAGGGAGATAGTCTCACATCGACTAGGCGTATCAACGGGCTATGGAGATGCCCATCAATAAATATCAATGTGAGTGAGTAGGGATTGCCATGCAACGGATGCACTAGAGCTAAAAATATATGAAAGCTCAACAAAAGAAACTAAGTGGGTGTGCATCCAACTTTCTTTCTCATGAAGAGCTAGGGCATTTGAGGAAGCCCATCGTTGGAATATACAAGCCAAGTTCTATAATGAAAATTCCCACAAGTATATGAAAGTGACTAAACATGAGACTCTCTATCATGAAGAACATGGTGCTACTTTGAAGCACAAGTGTGGAAAAAGATAGTAGCAATTGTCCCTTCTCTCTTTTCTCTCATTTTTTTGGAGGGGTTTCTCCCTTTTTTTATTTAGCCCCTCTCTATTTTTTTGGGCCATCTCTCTTTTTTTATTGGCCTTTCCTCACATGGGACAATGCTCTAATAATGATGATCATCACACTTTTATTGATTTACAACTCGATATTACAACTCGATACTAGAACAAAGTATGACTCTATATGAATGCCTCCGGTGGTGTACCGGGATATGCAACGAATCAAGAGTGACATGTATGAAAAATTATGCATGATGGCTTTGTGATGGGCCTCTAACCCCTCGTTGGTTACCCCAAGTGGAAGGTGTGAGATGCAGTGTTGTGGAAGTTTTTCCCTTAGCAAAGATGCCAAGGATCGAATCCCCAGAGACTGCTAGGTT
The DNA here is from genome assembly GCA_902687465.1 of Secale cereale. Taxonomy (NCBI): domain Eukaryota; kingdom Viridiplantae; phylum Streptophyta; class Magnoliopsida; order Poales; family Poaceae; genus Secale; species Secale cereale. Next base: position 759,216,610 of record LR738710.1, read on the forward strand.
CAACAAGTAGGTGTCAACTGCTAACGGCGCCAGATATTAGCAATCAACGTGGACCTGCACACAGATACAAATAACTTTGCTCCCAACGAGTACAAAGAGGTTGTCAATCCCTCCGGCCTTGTAGTTCACAAAGGATTAAACGCAAATGATAGTAGTGATAAATAATGTTTGCAATAGTAAATAATAGCGAAAAGTAAATAGCGGATGTGATCAATGATGGTAATATGGACCGGAGTCTCATGATGTTCACTAGTGATGTCTCTCTCCCAAAAGACGATAAAACAACTATGTGAGGTAAACGAATTACAGCTGGGCAATTGACAGGACCACGAACGCAAACCAATGCTGACTACATTGCAAGAAAGGTTGAGGTTCAAAGCATGGGCGGTAAGCCAAAGTAAGTAGACCGAAATCTATCAATATCTACTACTAATCATCCACCTTGAGATATCTATCCAGAACATCTCGCTGGTATTAAGTTGCGAGTCCCACCCATAGTGTAAACTCAATGCAACAGACAACTGCATTAAAAGAACTTTGCGTAAAGTAAACAATCCTTGCACCCGCGGGCACAAGCACCGTTGTTTTCCCCCTTGTGGCAACAGCACATCCCCTAGACTCATGTTTCTGTCACTCAAACTAGTCATCGACGGGCATGAACCCACAATCGAGCATAACGTTCCCTCTTGGAGTCACTACGTATTACTTGGCCAAAGCAATAAATAACAACGGAGAACATGCAAGAATTACTTATGAACATAAATATAAAAGAGGTAGATCAAATATATTACTCAATCACAATCTGAACATAATCTCATAATCCATCGGATCCCAGCAAACTCATCATAGCAACAGCATAAGGATTACATATGTGCCTCGATCATGTAGGGCAGCTCACGAGGACTAATTAGTGAAGCACAAGAACGGGAGGAGAACATCACATAGCTACTGGTCATGGACTCATGGTCCAAGGGAGACTACTCACAACTCATCCGGGAGGCGTCTATGGTGGTGGAAAAGCTCCCGATGGTGATCCTCCCCTCCGGCAGGGTGCCGGGAAGAGTTCTCCTGGTTCTCCCGATCTTGGAAGCGGCGGCGGTGGCGGAACAGAGATGAGATCGCGAAAAAGAGTTCCCGTCCCGAGGGTTTCGAAGGACGCTCTAAATATATGCCAAAGAGGGGCACCAGACGGGGCTCGGGGGGCCCAGGCGCCCCCCCGGCGCGCCGCCAGGGCGCCTGGAGCCCTGGTGCCCCCCCGTCTGTCCTTCGGGCGCAAGGTAGGTTCTGGAACGCTGATTTTTTTATAAATTTTCTGGATTTTTCCTGGCAGTTCTCGTAATGTGAAAACCTAAAATACAAAAACAGCCGAAAACAGAAACTGTCACTGGGGTGCACTGGATTAGTAGGTTAGTCCAAATATGATCAAAAGTGTATGGAAGTGTATAAATATCATAGCAATATCACCCAAAAGTGGCATGGAGCAAGCAGAAATTATAGATACGTTTTGGACGTATCAACATCCCCAAGCTTAATTCCTGCTCGTCCTCGAGTAGGTAAATGATAGCAAGAATAATTTCTGTGGTGACATGCTATTAACCATATAGGACTTTTTATAGTCATATGACAAAAGCTTACTCAGGCAATGAATCTGTAGTAATTAAGTTGCCTCATGAGAAAATCACAAATGACTGAAAGTTTTACAACATGAAACTGAAACATCAAAAAGATTTGCAATGAACATGATGTGCAAATATGATAAAGTGATATCTAGCTTGCCCCCTTTAGTGAAGCAAAACATAAATGCAGGGGCACCTTCAAGGTTTAAGTGATGACTAGATACAATGATTTCAAAATAAACGATATCACAATCATGCAAAAGACAATGCTACTTTGGGACAATGCACATTACACTCAGAATGACAATCATGCTCTCAGTAGTTTGTGCTTGAAGAAATAAGGTGGAGACTCAACATAAAAGTAAAAGAATGGTTATGTGCTAGAGCTTTTTTTTATTTTGAAAACATAGAAGCAATTTTGTCAATGGTAGTAGTACTTCATATGTGTCATGCATAAGACATCCTATAAGTTGCAAGCCTCATGCGTCGAATACCAATAGTGCTCGCACCTTGTCCTAATTAGCTCGGATTTCCATGGATTGTCATTGCATTACATATGTTTCAACCAAGTGTCACAAAGGGGTACCTCTATGCCACGTGTACAAAGGTCCAAGGAGATAAATCGCATTTGATTTCTCGTTTTTGATAGATCTCAACTTGAGGACATCCATACCGGGACAACATAGAAAATAGATAATGGACTCCTCTTTAATGCATAAGCATATTCTCATAAGAGATTGAGGATTAATGTCCAAGCTAAAACTTCCACCATAATACATGGCTTTGGTTGCGGCCCAATGTTCTTCTCTAACAATATGCATACTCAACCATTCAACCCATGGCAAATCACCCTTACTTCAGACAAGACGAACATGCATAGCAACTCACATGATATTCAACAATAGTGTGACAGTTGATGGCGTCCCCAGAAACATGGTTACCGCTCAGCAAGCAACTTATAAGAAATAAGATACATAAGTGACATATTCTTTACCACAATAGTTTTTAAGCTACTTTCCCATGAGCTATGTATTGCAAAGTTAGTCCGCTTAGTACAGGTGGAGGTTAGCAAAAGACTGGGAGCGACCAACTAAGAGAGCAATGACGGTCATAATCATGCAGAGCGACAAAGCAACATTGAATCAGGCATGGAAGTTATATCGCTACTCAGAAATAAAAGATCATCAAGGCTTGACAGACTTTCTTTACAATCTTAAATATGCGTGAGCATACGCCAAGTCAATCAAAATAAATTCTCGAAGGAAGATATTACTAAACCATACCACATCATAGGCAAACAAATCAAGTTGGTACTCCAATAACACATTGGGAATCCCCCAGCTATTTGAGACTAACCACAAGAAAACATGAATTACTAAGCACCATTATGCAAGTAGCATCTTTATCATAGTCATATCAACCAATGCAACGGAAGCAAACTCTCTTAATAAGATAAGCATGATAATTAAAGAGAGTTCAAGCAACCAACTAAACAAAAGCTCTTTGAAAAAGATAAGCATGAATACTAAGAGCAGAGCATGATAGTAGCTATTAAAAGACAAAGAACACACACAGCAAAGATAGACATGAAAATTCTATGTTATGTTCTAGGTAGAAGTGGAGCGTGTTTCTCTCCCACATAAAGAAATCTGAGTTCTGACTCGTTATGGAAAACTAAAAAGGAAACTAAAAGCAAGACGCTCCAAGCATAGCACATAACACATGAAGTGATAAAAATATAGCGGAACAAAAGACGAACTGGTAATGTTGATGGAGAAGGGGATGCATGGGGGCATCCCCAAGCTTAGACGCTTGAGTCTCCTTGAATATTTCTTGGGGGTGCACGGGGGCATCCCCAAGCTTGAGCGCTTGACACTCCTGAATCTTTTTATCATCTTCCCTCGCACACTTGAAAACTCCCTTCATACATAACTCATTATAATCTGATTTGCGAGGTTAGTACCCGTAATAAAATAATTGTTCCTTGCTGGAAATAAACATATTCTTGAAGGTCTACTGTTTCTCAAGATTGCCAAAAGGTTTTTTTGCAAAGAAAAAGCAAGCTCTTGGTTTGCAAAATGAATGAAAGGTAAAACAGGACAGAATCTGTGAAAAACAGAACAACAGGTAGTAAATGATTTTTTCGGGGTAGTTCTGCAACTCAAATCAAAAAACTCAGAACAGATGCACGAATGACAATTATATAGAGAACGCTGTCGAAAAGATTCAGACCAAAAAGATGATCTGGTGATTTTATACGAATTTTTCTATCCAAGGACAGAATCTGTTTCCTGGACAGCACCTGACAACTTTTGAACTTTCTAGCAATCAGAGGCTATACTTGGCACAAATATGAAAAGCAAAGATACAATGATGATGCTACTGTAGTAAACAACATCATGACACAACAAAAGCAAAATATAAAAATTTATTCATGTGGGCTGCCTCCCAAAAGCGCTTTCTTTTATGCCTTTAAGCTAGGCATAATGCATAGAGGAATCAATAACCATCATAATAATCGGAGTTATAAATTGATTCATATGGTTCCTCAACAAGTTCACTCTTGTTCCTTCTAGGAAAGGGGTACACACCTTTTGCCTTCCCGCGTAAGCGGGTTTGTCCCTTACCTATATCGATGAAGCCTTTTACCGCTCGGAGGAAGTCCCTTCCAAGCACTATATTTCCTTGGTTTGGCTCCATGATGAAGAAATCAACCATTGCAATCCCTTTAAGGAATTTAACTGGCACATCTTTTATTCTTCCCTGGATTTCAGAAATATCTCCATTAGTGTGTTCATGATAAGATGGTAATCTATCCATGTTAAATTTTAAAGAATCATGAATAGTTTTTCGCATAGTAGAAACCATAGATCCAATATCACAATAAGCAAGGAAGTCTTGATTAGAGATGCTAATCCTAACAAGAGGCTCCCAGTCATTATCTATTTCCAAAATATCTCTCTTATTGGGTTTGGGTTTCTCTACCATCATTAAGTCTAGAGCATCCATTCTCTTTTCAATAGTAGCAAGTCTATCTATGCCAGCATCAAAATTATGATCATAAACAAAGTAACTAGATAGACCATGTATAATTTCAAGAGCTCTAGCTTCATCACACTCTAGGAAATCTCCCTCGGCTATAATATCAAGAGAGTGTTTACACCATTTAAAAAGACCCTGGTAAAAATTCCTAAGCACAATTTTTATAGGTATCCAAGGCATAATTCTCCTATGTGCATCAGAAATTCTGTCCCATGCCTTCTTCATATTTTCTCCATCCCTTTGATGGAAATCTAGAACTTCTGATTCCCTCAAAGCACCATATCCTAACATGTTTAGCTAAACAGATAGGACTACTAACAGGAAGGCAAAACAATTTTTTTTGTAATTTTTGATAAAGGATACTAAAGCAAAAACTGAAAGGTAAACTAACAAGACTAAAAAGCAAAGGTAAAAGATAGCATGCAACTCCCCTATCCTGAAGAGTGGAGTCCCCGGCAACGGCGCCAAAAAAACTCCTTGATGGGCCTCTAACCCCTCGTTGGTTACCCCAAGTGGAAGGTGTGAGATGCAGTGTTGTGGAAGTTTTTCCCTTAGCAAAGATGCCAAGGATCGAATCCCCAGAGACTCCTAGGTTCAACAAGTAGGTGTCAACTGCTAACGGCGCCAGATATTAGCAATCAACGTGGACCTGCACACAGATACAAATAACTTTGCTCCCAACGAGTACAGAGAGGTTGTCAATCCCTCCGGCCTTGTAGTTCACAAAGGATTAAACGCAAATGATAGTAGTGATAGATAATGTTTGCAATAGTAAATAATAGCGAAAAGTAAATAGCGGATGTGATCAATGATGGTAATATGGACCGGAGTCTCATGATGTTCACTAGTGATGTCTCTCTCCCAAAAGACGATAAAACAGCTATGTGAGGTAAACGAATTACAGCTGGGCAATTGACAGGACCACGAACGCAAACCAATGCTGACTACATTGCAAGAAAGGTTGAGGTTCAAAGCATGGGCGGTACGCCAAAGTAAGTAGACCAAAATCCATCAATATCTACTACTAATCATCCACCTTGAGATATCTATCCAGAACATCTCGCTGGTATTAAGTTGCGAGTCCCACCCATAGTGTAAACTCAAAGCAACATACAACTGCATTAAAAGAACTTTGCGTAAAGTAAACAATCCTTGCACCCGCGGGCACAAGCACCGTTGTTTTCCCCCTTGTGGCAATAGCACATCCCCTAGACTCATGTTGCTGTCACTCAAGCTAGTCATCGAGGGGCATGAACCCACAATCGAGCATAACGTTCCCTCTTGGAGTCACTACGTATTACTTGGCCAAAGCAATAAATAACAACGGAGAACATGCAAGAATTACTTATGAACATAAACATAAAAGAGGTAGATCAAATATATTACCCAATCACAATCTGAACATAATCTCATAATCCATCGGATCCCAGCAAACTCATCATAGCAACAGCATAAGGATTACATATGTGCCTCGATCATGTAGGGCTGCTCACGAGGACTAATTAGTGAAGCACAAGAACGGGAGGAGAACATCACATAGCTACTGGTCATGGACTCATGGTCCAAGGGAGACTACTCACAACTCATCCGGGAGGCGTCCATGGTGGTGGAGAAGCTCCCGATGGTGATCCTCCCCTCCGGCAGGGTGCCGGGAAGAGTTCTCCTGGTGCTCCCGATCTTGGAAGCGGCGGCGGCGGCAGAACAGAGATGAGATCGCGAAAAAGAGTTCCCTTCCTGAGGGTTTCGAAGGACGCTCTAAATATATGCCAAAGGGGGGCACCAGACGGGGTTCGGGCGGCCCAGGCGCCCCCCCGGCGTGGCCCGGGGGGGGG
>LR738710.1:759223186-759259776 GCA_902687465.1 Secale cereale
GGGGGGGTGGGCGTCGCCAGGGCGCCTGGAGCCCTGGTGCCCCCCGGCTGTCCTTCGGGTGCAAGGTAGGTTCTGGAACGCTGATTTTTTATATAATTTTTCTGGATTTTTCCTGGCAGTTCTCGTAATGTGAAAACCTAAAATATAAAAACTGCCGAAAACAGAAACTGGCACTGGGGTGCACTGGATTAGTAGGTTAGTCCAAATATGATCAAAAGTGTATGGAAGTGTATAAATATCATAGCAATATCACCCAAAAGTGGCATGGAGCAAGCAGAAATTATAGATACGTTTTGGACGTATCACTTTGCCACAAATACGATGTCAACTACATGATCATGCATGGCAATATGACAATATGATGCGTGTCATATGAACGGAACGGTGGAAAGTTGCATGGCAATATATCTCGAAATGGCTATGGAAATGCCATAATAGGTAGGTATGGTGGCTGTTTTGAGGAATATATATGGTGGCTGTTTTGAGGAAGGATATATAGTGGGTGTATGGTACCGGCGAAAGTTGCGCGATACAAGATAGGCTAGCAATGGTGGAAGGGTGAGTGTGCGTAATATCCATGGACTCAACATTAGTCATAAAGAACTCATATACTTATTGCAAAAATCTACGAGTCATCAAAACAAAGCAATCAATGCATGCTCCTAGGGGGAGGTTGGTAGGAGTTAACCATCGCGCGCCCCGACCTCCACACAAAGGTCGACACTTTACAAATACCTAATGCTCTAACTTCATCACATAGCGGTTCACCATACGTGCATGCTACGGGAATCACTAACCTTAACTCAAGTATTTCTCAATTTCATGATAACTCCACTAGCATGACTCTAATATCACTATCCTCATATCTCAAAACAATTATCAAGCATCCAACTTCTCATCATATTCAATGCACTTAGTGTGAAAGTTTTTACTACATTGATATTGGATGTCTATCATGTGAAGACTAGTTTCATAGCCTAAGCACATTACCATGCTGTTTTAATAGACTCTCAAAAGGATATAAGTGAAGCATTAGAGTTCAACAATTTATTCTAAATATTATCACCACTGTGCTATAAAAGATATAAGTGAAGCACTAGAGCAAAAACTATTCAACTCAAAAGATATAAGTGAAGCACAAAGAGTGTTCTATCAATTCCTAGGCCATATTTAACTCTCTCAAATAGGTGTGTCCAGCAAGGATAATTGTGGCAAAATAACAAGCAAAGACTCAAATTATACAAAACGGTCCAAGTAAAACACATATCATGTGGTGAATGAAAATATAGCTTCGAGTATAGTTACCGATGAATGAAGACGAAAGAGGGGATGCCTTCCCGGGGCATCCCCAAGCTTAGGCTTTTGGTTGTCCTTGAATTTTACCTTGGAGTGCATTGGGCATCCCCAAGCATAGGCTCTTGCCACTCTTTGTTCCATAGTCCATCAAAGCAATACTCAAAACTTGAAAACTTCACAACACAAAACTTAGACAAAAATCTCGTGAGCTCCGTTAGTATAAGAAAGCAAACCACTACTCAAAGGTAATGCAATGAATTCATTCTTTGTTTATATTGGTGTTAAACCTACTGTATTCCAACTTCTCTATGGTTCATAATTCCCAATACTACTCATAGATGCATTGAAATAAGCAAACAACACACGAAAAACACAACATTGTGTAGTAATCTGCAGTTTTCGCATACTTCTGTAACTCCAAAAAAATTCAAACTAAATTTGTAAACATGCGGAATTTTTCTATTAATCATCTGCAAAAAGAATCAACTAAATAGCAGGCTCTAGTAAAATCTGGTGATCATTCTAGCGAGCGCTAACGATTCTGTTTTTCACAGCAAGATCACATAAACTTCACACAGGTCTTCCCAAAGGTTCTACTTGGCACAAACACTAAACAAAACACAAAACCACATCTAAACAGAAGCTAGATGCAATATTTATTCCTAAACAGAAGCAAAAACAAAAAATATAAAATTGGGTTGCCTCCCAACAAGCGCTACGTTTTACGCCCCTAGCTAGGCACGATACATGGATAGATCTAGAGAATGCCATAATAATACGATATATCGCGAAAACTCATCTCATATTCCCTACGTTCAGCAGCAATTTTCCTTTGTGGCAAGCAAAAGTAATCAAAAGGGCTAAATTTAATGGGACAAAAGTCCCCCATATCAATCTCAGGAGGAATAGGTTCCTCCTTTGGCCCTTTGTAGTGAACAACCAATTCATCATTATAGGCGTTCTTTTAGCAGAAGGTCATAAGCCTTCGCTTAAGGGAGAAGCCTAACCCATTGTTTTGAATAGCAAAATCATCATTCATCTCAAAAATTCTATCAACCAAGACATCGGTAGGAACCTTTTTTCTAAAGTTTTCATTAAAAGCAACATGATCAGGAGATCGCAATCGCATTATGTCTTCTTGATTAAATAAGATAGCCTCTATGGGAGGTCGGCCGGCATCTACTCCGTAATGAGCAAAGATTTCTTTGGACTCTTTCATGATAAATCTAAATTCATGAGCCAAAAAGATAGTAGCTGCATGCTTAACAGAAGAATACTCAATATTGGAAAACTCCAAAAAGATTCTCTGAATACAGGGATGTATATGGATAAATTGCCTTTCAATTTCAACTATAATCATAGATACAACATCCACAAGGCTACTAGTTCTGTGAAGAATAGAGCCACCCATAGTGGGCAAAGCACCGGCACAAGTAAAGAAGTCTTGAAGAACTCCTTTTCCAATGATATTACCACTACCAACCCGGAACTTCTTAATATGTAAGGTGGTAGTTTCATCCGGGGGGTCAACATAGACGTTGCCCTCGACATTACTACCCTTCTCGATAAAATCGTCCCCCATCTCATACATGAGGGCAAGTGAACGATAAACACACGGCAGAAGAAGGGCAAATAAAACGGCAAGGGTGACGTGGGGAAGAGAAAAACGAGAGGCAAAAAAATGTAATATGAAGGATAAGTGTTTGTGATAGGTACTTGGTATATGACTTTTGCGTAAGCCTCCCCGGCAACGGCGCCAGAAATTCTTCTTGCTACTTCTCGAGCTTGCGCTGTATTCCCTCGAAGAGGAAAGGGAGATGCATCACAGTAGCGTAAGTATTTCCCTCAGTTTTTGAGAACCAAGGTATCAATCCAGTAGGAGACCACGCGCGAGTCCCTCGCACCTACACAAACAAATAAGAACTTCGCAGCCAACGCGATAAGGGGTTATCAATCCATTTACGGTCACTTACGAAAGTGAGATCTGATAGAGATGATAGTTTGATATTTTTGGTATTTTTGATTATAAGAACAAAAAGTAAAAGCGGAAAAGTAAAGTAGATTGTAGATTGATATGTTGAGAATAGACCCGGGGGCCATAGTGTTCTCTAGTGGCTTCTCTCATGATAGCGATATTCTACGGCGGGTAAACAAATTAGTGCCGAGCAATTGATAGAAAAGCGAATAATTATGAGACTATCTAGGCATTATCATTATATATAGGCATCACGACCGAGACAAGTAGACCGAAACGATTCTGCATCTACTACCATTACTCCACACATCGACCACTATCCAACATGCATCTAGTGTATTAAGCTCATAAGAACAGAGTAACGCCTTAAGCAAGATGACATGATGTAGAGGGATAAACTCAAACTTAGTGATATAAACCCCATCTTTTTATCCTCGATGGCAATAATACAATACGTGCCTTGCTGCCCCTACTGTCACTGGGAAAGGACACCGCAAGATTGAACGCAAAGCCAAGCACTTCTTCCATTGCAAGAACTATAGTTCTAGTAGGCCAAACCAAACCAATAATTCGAAGAGACTTGCAAGGATATTATAATCATACATAAAGAGTTCAGAGAAGAACCAAATATTTCTCATAGATAATCTTGATCATAAACCCACAATTCATCGGATCTCGACAAACACACCGTAAAAAGAGATTACATCGAATAGATCTCCTCGAAGACCAAGGAGAACTTTGTATTGAGATCCAAAGAGAGATAAGAAGCCATCTAAATACTAGCTATGGACCCGAAGGTCTGTGGTAAACTACTCACAACTCATGGTGAGGTGATGATGATGATGTAGAAGCACTCCATGGAAGATCCCCCCCCCCTCCGACGGAGCTCCGGAACAGGCCCCAAGATGGGATCTCACGGGAACAGAAGGTTGCGGCGGTGGAACTACGGTTTTCTCTGTTCGTCTGATAGTTTCGGGGTACGTAGGTATATATAGGAGGAAGGAGGGCACCGTGAAGGAAATATGCCCTAGAGGCAATAATAAAGATGTTATTTGTATTGCCTTATATCATGATAAATGTCTTTTATTCATGCTAGAATTGTATTAACCGGAAACTTAGTACATGTGTGAATACATAGACAAAACAGTATGTCCCTAGTATGCCTCTACTAGACTAGCTGATTGATCAAAGATGGTTATGTTTCCTAGCCATAGACATGAGTTGTCATTTGATCAACGGGATCACATCATTAGGAGAATGATGTGATGGACAAGACCCATCCGTTAGCATAGCACTATGATCGTTTAGTTTTACTGCTATTGCTTTCTTCATGACTTATACATGTTCCTATGACTATGAGATTATGCAACTCCCGAATACCGTAGGAACACCTTGTGTGCTATCAAACGTCACAACGTAACTGGGTGATCATAAAGATGCTCTACAGGTGTCTCCGAAAGTATTCGTAGTGTTGGCATAGATCAAGATTAGGATTTGTCACTCCGAGTGTCGGAGAGGTATCTCTGGGCCCTCTCGGTAACACACATCACAATAAGCCTTGCAAGCAAAAGACTAATGAGTTAGTCACGAGATGATGAGTTACGGAACGAGTAAAGAGACTTGCCAGTAACGAGATTGAACTAGGTATAGAGATACCGACGATCGAATCTCGGGCAAGTAACATACCGTTGACAAAAGGAACAACGTATGTTGTTATGCGGTTCTGACCGATAATAGATCTTCGTAGAATATGTAGGAGCCAATATGAACATCCAGGTTCCACTATTGGTTATTGACCGGAGATGAGTCTCGGTCATGTCTACATAGTTCTCGAACCCGTAGGGTTCGCACGCTTAACGTTTGATGACGATCGGTATTATGAGTTTATGAGTATTGATGTACCGAAGGTAGTTCGGAGTCCCGGATGAGATCACGGACATGACGAGGAGTCTCGGAATGTCCGAGACATAAAGATTGATATATTGGACGACTATATTCGGACACCGGAAGTGTTCCGGAAAAGTTTCGGATTTATCGGGATTGCCGGAGGGGGTTACCGGAACCCCCTACGAGAGGGGATGGTCCATAGTGGGCCTAAAGGGAAAGAGAGAGGCAGCCCATAGGGCTGGCCGGCGCCCCCACCTAGGGTTCCTAGTTGGACTAGGATTGGGGGGGCGCCACCTCTCCTATTCCTTTCCCTCTTCTTTCTTTTGGTGAATCCTACTAGGAATAGGATTGCAATCCTATTCCTAGTAGGACTCCTTCCCTAGCCGCACCAGGAGAGGTTGGCCGGCCTCCCTCTCTTGCTCCTTTATATACGGGGGCAGGGGGGCACCCAAAGACACACAAGTTGAATTGTTTTAGCCGTGTGCGGTGCCCCCCTCCACAGAATCACACCCCGGTCATACCGTCGCGGAGCTTAGGCGAAGCCCTGCGCCGGTGAACACATCATATCCGTCACCACGCCGTCGTGCTGACGAAACTCTCCCGTGAAGCTCAACTGGATCAAGAGCTCGTGGGACGTTATCAAGCTGAACGTGTGCTGAACGCGGAGGTGCCGTACGTTCGGTGCTTGATCAGTTGGATCGCGAAGAAGTTCGATAACATCAACCGCGTCACTTGACGCTTCCGCTCCCGGTCTACGAGGGTACGTAGACACACTCTTCCCTCTCGTTGCTATGCATCTGGTAGATAGATCTTGCGTGATCGTAGAAATTTTTTAAAATACTACGTTCCCCAACACACCGGGGGCCAGAAGGGGTGCCCACGAGGCAGGGGGCGTGCCCTGTAGGGGGGGGGGGCGCCCCCACCCTTGTGGACGCCACCTCAGCCCTATTATGTGGTTCTCAAGTCTCCCGTGCGTGATTTTCTCCAAAAATATCTTTCCCGAAGGTTTCATTCCGTTTGGACCCTGTTTGATATTCCTTTTCCGTAAAACGCTGAAACATGCAAAAAACAACAATCTGGACTGGGCCTTTGGGTTAGTAGGTTAGTCCCAAAAATAATATAAAAGTGTATAACAAAGCCCATTAAACATCCAAAACATCATAAATAATAGCATCGAACAATAAAAAATTATAGATACGTTGGAGACGTATCACACATGATCTACAAATTAAGCAACACAGAGCATAGAGCACATGATCCACAAATTTAAGCAAATCGTAGAGCACATGATCCACAAATTTAACCAAATCCTAGAGCACATGACACCACACTAATAACATTTCTAACGAGTGATGACCAACAAGTAAGCAAATCCTAGAGAAACTAAACAAAAATAAAAGGGATAAAATCCTATAGCTATCAGATTAGCCTGCTTGTTCAATTGAATCATCTGCTTCAAGTTCTTGTTCATCTTCTTTATTTCCCCCTTCAGATCTGCATCCCCAACTGTCAGAGCAGAACTTTCAGAGACCAAATTCGTTGTTGCGGACGGCAGATTGAGCTCCCTGGTTGGGGCCCCATTGAATTGAATCTGCTTAACGTAGTCATCCAGCCATTCACAATGTGCGCATTTCTTCACGATCTGAAACGAAATCATGAACCCTAAATCCCAGATTGAAAAAGAATTAAAATCAAATAGAAAAAGAAATCAGAGAAAAATCATGAGATCTAACCTGCCCCTCTGGCTTGCTCTCGCATTTCACGAACTCGCGCCCATAGTTGCCATTCTTGACCTCCTTCGAAGCCAACCGTATCAGTGGCGTGCTGCATGGGCAGTAAGGACATCGCTCCTTGGGAAGTGGACCATACTGGGTCCACAAGGGGCGGCAGGCTGAAGTGGAGCTCGACATATCGCCCAAAGTCACCGGAGAAGAAGCAGAGGAGTGGCTCCTCTCGTCGCCGGAGAAGAAGAAGCGGAGGTGGAGTGGCTCCTCTCATCACTGCAGAATAAGTACCAGAATAAAGGGGGTACCTGAAGAAAGGGGAGGCACAACCAACAAGTCTCGCGGATTGCCTCTCGCGGATCGCCCAACGATCCAACGATATGGAGCCGTCCATGTGATCCAACGGCGCGGAGCCTGCTCGCAGACTTCCCTCGGAATTACTTCTAGAAGACCACATCCGAGGGCTGACGCTTGGCGCTAGGGTATGATCGGACAGCTGACGTTTGGAGCTAGGGTTAGGCAAAACCCCGCGGGGTTTAGAGGGGTTTTGAGCTAGTCAATGGAGTTTCAAAGGCTTTGACTGAGCATAAATAATTTTTAAAAAATCAAAAAAATATGAAACCTTCGTCGTTCGTCGTTTTATAGGACACACTGACGAGGAAAAATACTAAACTTGGTATACGTACATTTAGAGAAAAAAACCTAGCTAGCACGATCGAGGTAAAATGAGGACCATTAATTCAAAAAAAATAAAAAAATAATAAAACCTGCGCACAATGTTGTCTTGTGTGACATGTTACCAACCAAAAATCATAAACTTTGTCTATGGAAATTTTTATGAAAAAAGCTTCACACATATGAGCTATCATGTACAACATTTCATAGAGACCAAGGAGAGGAGGTAGGGTTTCCCTTCGGTTTTTGAAAATTTTAAAAAACCACCAAAGCTTGATTTCAAAGTGAATAAGAAGGATCTGAACTTAGTTTTCCATTTTCATATGGTAAACATGTTTTTGAATGGTTTTTCTATTAAAGAATATTTTTTTGAAAAAAATGTAAAAATAGAAAGATTAATTCAATAAATAGTGATTCTTCGAATCTACACTATATAGATTGATTTGGTGTTAATAAAAAATATTTGGCTCATTTGGAGTAGGTCCAAAAAAACTTGATTACAAATTGGGTTGTTTACCCTAGCTTGGGAGCTCATTTGGAGCACATTTCTCATGACTACAAGTTTTGTAGACGCAAAAGAGATCGGATTGATCACCTAATGTTTATAATAGTTCAGCAAACTGTGCAACTCACACCACAGGGGAATGGACTGAAGTGTTGGTTCAAATTCAAAGTTTGCCAAAAAATTTCAAAGTTTACAAATAGAATTATTACACCTTACAAGTTTTTACAGTACTTCAAATTGATGACATAATCCTTATTACAAATCTTTAAAGTTCAAAGTTTATGACTTGCATTCAAGTTCAAATTCAAATCTTTGCATTTCTCCTTGTGTTCTAGGATGGGTTAACCGTCTTGCTTCTGGTTTCCCTGGCTGGGATATTTTGTGCTTTTGAAAGCTTTGACTTGTTGCTTCAGATCTTCACTTCTGCTGGTGGAGGTTTTGTTGAGCTTTGACTGATCGAGCAAGTGATGACCAGTTGATGGTCATCTGTGGGCTCACTAATCTTTAAAGGAACTTCAGACGAAATAACTTTCTCCTCTCTTATAGCTTCAAAACCTTTGTAAGCCATGGTTTCGAATTCTGCATCAGATGATGGTTCAACCGAAGTTCCTTCCTCTCAAGGTCTTTTCTGTCTCGTGCCTCTAATTATCCTAGAGCTGGGTCAAACAGAAATAAGCTTAGTGATACGTCCATTTTGCATCATGCTTATATGTTGATATTTATTGCATTATGGTCTGTTATTACGCGTTATGTCACAATACTTATGCCTTTTCTCTCTTATTTTACAAGGTTTACATGAAGAGGGAGAATGCCGGCAGCTGGAATTCTGGGTCATAAAAGAAGCAAACTCTGGAAATCTATTCTGCACAACTCAAAAAGCCCCGAAACTTCACAGGACACCATTTCAGAAAATATAAAAAATATCTGGCGAAAGAAGATCACCAGGGGGGCCACCACCTGTCCACGATGGTGGGGGGCGCGCCCCCTGCCTCGTGGGCCCCCCGATGGCCCCCTGATGCCCATCTTCTCCTATATGAGGTGTTTTAACCTGGAAAAAAATCATAAGGAGGCTTTCGGGACCAAACGCCGCCATCTCGAGGCAGAACCTTGGCGAAACCAATCTAGGGCTCCGGCAGAGCTGTTCAGCCGGGGATACTTCCCTCCGGGAGGGGGAAATCGTCACCGCCGTCATCACCAACAACTCTCCCATCTCGGGGAGGGCTATCTTATCAACATCTTCACCAGCACCATCTCCTCTCAAACCCTATTTCATCTCCTGTATCCAATCTTTGTATCCAAACCTCAGATTGGTACCTGTGGGTTGCTAGTAGTGTTGATTACTCCTTGTAGTTGATGCTAGTTGGTTTATTTGGTGGAAGATCATATGTTCAGATCCATTATGCATATTAATACCCCTCTGATCATGAACAATATTATGTCTTGTGAGTAGTTACTTTTGTTCCTGAGGACATGGGAGAAGTCTTGCTATAAGTAGTCATGTGAATTTGGTATTCATTTGATATTTTGATGAGATGTATGTTTTCTCTCCTCTAATGGTGTCATGTGAACGTAGACTACATGACACTTCACCATTATTTGGGCCTAGAGGAAGGCATTGGGAAGTAATAAGTAGATGATGGGTTGCTAGAGTGCAGAAGCTTAAACCCTAGTTTATTCGTTGCTTCGTAAGAGGCTGATTTGGATCCACTAGTTTCATGCTATGGTTAGGTTTACCTTAATACTTCTTTTGTAGTTGCGGATGCTTGCATTAGAGGTTAATCATAAGTGGGAGGCTTGTCCAAGTAAGGACGGCACCCAAGCACCGGTCCACACACATACCAAATTATCAAAGTACCGAACGCGAATCAGATGATCGTGATGAAAACTAGCTTGACGATAATTCCCATCTGTCCTCGGGAGCGCTTTCCTTCATATAAGAGTTTGTTCAGGCTTGTCCTTTGCTACAAAAAGGATTGGGCCACCTTGCTGCACCTTATTTACGTTTACCTTTTGTCACTTGCTACCAATTACCTTATCGCAAAACTATCTGTTACCTATAATTTCAGTGCTTGCAGAAAATACCTTACTGAAAACTGCCTATCATTTCCTTCTGCTCCTCGTTGGGTTCGACACTCTTACTTATCGAAAGGACTAAGATAGATCCCCTACACTTGTGGGTCATCACTTATCCATCGATAAAAAAGAGAACAAATGCAAAACAATTGGAAAGATTGCACACATACCAAGCTGCTACTTCAGTTGCCTCATTTTCTAAACTTGCTGCATTCTCCTCTGCTGCTGCATTACCCTCTAAACTTGATGCATTCTCCTCTGCTGCTGCATTCTCCTCTGCATTTGCTGCTGCCCATTGTTCCTCTTCTCCAAATGATGCATCAACTGGATTGGTACAACGCCTAGCAATATGCCCTAAGATACCACATCTTTTGCACTTACGCCGTTTTTTACACGATCCTCTTCACCAGTGCTACTTCTCGAGCTTGCGTTGTATTCCCTCAAAGAGGAAAGGGAGATGTAGCACAGTAGCATAAGTATTTCCCTCAGTTTTTGAGAACCAAGGTATCAATCCAATAGGAGACCACGCGCGAGTCCCTCGCACCTGCACAAACAAATAAGAACTTTGCAGCCAACGCGATAAGGGATTATCAATCCCTTTACGGTCACTTATGAAAGTGAGATCTGGTAGAGATGATAGTTTATATTTTTGGTATTTTGGTTTATAAGAATAGAAAGTAAAAGCGATAAAAGTAAAGTAGATGTAGATTGATATGTTGAGAATAGACCCGGGCGCCATAGTATTCTCTAGTGGCTTCTCTCATGATAGCAATATTCTACGGCGGGTAAACAAATTATTGCCAAGAAATTGATAGAAAAGCGAATAACTATGAGACTATCTAGGCATGATCATTGTATATAGGCATCACGTCCGAGACAAGTAGACCGACTCCTGCCTGCATCTACTATTATTACTCCACACATCGACCGCTATCCAGCATGCATCTAGTGTATTAAGTTCATACGAACAGAGTAACGCCTTAAGCAAGATGACATGATGTAGAGGGATAAACTCAAGCAATATGATATAAACCCCATCTTTTTATCCTTGATGACAACAATACAATACGTGCCTTGCCGCCCCTACTGGCACTGGGAAAGGACACCGCAAGATTGAACACAAAGCCAAGCACTTCTCCCATTGCAAGAACCATAGATCTAGTAGGCCAAACTAAATCAATAATTCGAAGAGACTTGCAAGGATATTATGAGCACACATAAAAAGTTCAGAGAAGAACCAAATATCTTTCATAGATAATCTTGATCATAAACTCACAATTCATCGGATCTCGACAAACACACCGCAAAAAGAGATTACATCGAGTAGATCTCCTCGAAGACTGAGGAAAACTTTGTATTTAGATCTAGAGTGAGAAGAAACCATCTAGATACTAGCTATGGACCCGAAGGTCTGTGGTAAACTACTCACAACTCATGGTGAGGGCGATGATGATGATGATGAAGAACTCCGTGATGGATACCCCTCCGGTGGAGCTCCGGAACAGGCTTTAAGATGGGATCTCACGGGAACAGAAGTTTACGGCAGTGGAATTAGGGTTTTCTCTCTGTTGTCGAAGGTTTCGGGGTACGTAGACTTATATAGGAGGAAGGAGGACACCACGGGACGCTCGAGGGGCCCACGAGGTAGGGGGCGTGCGCCCCCCCACCCTCGTGGGCGCCTCGATGCTCCCCTGGCGTGGTTCTCAAGTTCCCTGCGCATGATTTTCTCCAAAAATATCTCTCGCGAAGGTTTCATTCTGTTTGGACTCCGTTTGATATTCTTTTTCCACAAAACCCTGAAACGGGCAAAAATCAGCAATCTGGACTGGGCCTTTGGGTTAGTAGGTTAGTCCCAAAAATGATATAAAAGTGTATGATAAAGCCCATTAAACATCCAAGACTTCATAAATAATAGCATGGAACAATAAAAAATTATAGATATGTTGGAGATGTATCAAGCATGCCCAAGCTTAATTCCTGCTCGTCCTCGAGTAGGTAAATGATAAAGAAAGAATTTTTGATGTGGAATGCTAACCAATATAGTTTTTCAATGTAATTCTCTTAATTGTGACACGAATGTTCAGATCTGAAAGATTCAAGACAAAAGTCTATGTTGACATAAGAAATAACAATACTTTCAAGCATACTAACAAAGCCATCATGTCTTCTCAAAATACTATGGCTAAAGAAAGTTATCCCTACAAAATCATATAGTCTGGCTATGCTCCCTCTTCATCACAGAAAATATTCATATCATGCACAACGCCGATTTCAGCCAAACACTTGTTTTTATACTCTATTCTTTCAAACCTTTCAGCTTTCACGCAATACATGAGAGTGAGCCATGGACATAGCACTATGGGTGGAATAGAGGTGGTTGTGGAGAAGACAAAAAGAAGGGAGATAGTCTCACATCGACTAGGCGTATCAACGAGCTATGGAGATGCCCATAAATAGATATCAATGTGAGTGAGCAGGAATTGCCATGCGACGGATGCACTAGAGCTAAATATGAATGAAAGCTCAACAAAAGAAACTAGTGGGTGTGCATCCAACTTGCTTGCTCACGAAGACCTAGGGCATTTGAGGAAGCCCATCGTTGAAATATACAGGCCAAGTTCTATAACGAAAAATTCCAACTAGTATATGAAAGTGATTAAGCATGAGACTCTCTACAATGAAGAACATGGTGCTACTTTGAAGCACAAGTGTGGAAAAAAGATAGTACCAATTGTCCCTTTTTTGGGCCTTTTTTTTCTTTGGCCTTTCTTTTTTTTCTTTTTTTTTTCTTTTTTTTGCGGAGGGGCTTTATAGATTTAGCCTTTACTCCCATGGGACAATGCTCTAATAATGATGATCATCACACTTTTCATTACAACTCAATTATTACAACTCGATACTACAACAAAGTATGACTCTACATGAATGCCTCCGGCGGTGTACCGGTATGTGCAATGAAACAAGAGTGACATGTATCAAAAGTTATGCATGGTGGCTTTGCCACAAATACGATGTCAACTACATGATCATGCATGGCAATATGACAATATGATACGTGTCATATGAACAGAATGGTGGAAAGTTGCATGCCAATATATCTCGGAATGGCTATGGAAATGCCATGATAGGTAGGTATGGTGGCTGTTTTGAGGAAGGATATATAGTGGGTTTATGGCACCAGCGAAAGTTGTGCGGTACAAGAGAGGCTAGCAATGGTGGAAGGGTGAGAGTGCGTATAATCCATGGACTCAACATTAGTCATAAGAACTCATATACTTATTGCAAAAATCTACGAGTCATCAAAACAAAGCAATCAACGCATGCTCCTAGGGGGGAGGTTGGCAGGAGTTAACCATCGCGCGCCCCCGACCTCCACACAAAGGTTGGCACTTTACAAATAGTTCATGCTCTAACTTCGTCACATAGCGGTTCAGCATACGTGCATGCTACGGGAATCACTAACCTTAACACAAGTATTTCTCAATTTCATAATAGCTCCACTAGCATGACTCTAATATCACTATCCTCATATCTCAAAACAATTATCAAGCATGCAACATCTCATCATATTCAATGCACTTAGTGTGAATTTTTTTACTACATTGACATTGGATGTCTATCATGTGAAGACTAGTTTTTTTAGCCTAAACACATCACCATGCTGTTTTAATAGACTCTCAAATAGATATAAGTGAAGCATGAGAGTTCAACAATTTCCACAAAATATAACCACCACCGTGCTCTAAAAGATATAAGTGAAGCACTAGAGCAAAAACTATTCAACTCAAAAGATATAAGTGAAGCACATAGAGTGTTCTAGCAATTCCTAGGCCATATTTAACTCTCTCAAATAGGTGTGTCTAGAAAGGATGATTGTGACGAACTAACAAGCAAAGACTCAAATTATACAAGATGCTCCAAGCAGACCACATATCATGTGGCGAAAAAAAATATAGCTCCAAGTATAGTTACGGATGGATGAAGACGAATGAGAGGATGCCTTCCCGGGGCATCCCCAAGCTTAGGCTTTTGATTATCCTTGAATTCCTTGGAGCGCCATGGGCATCCCCAAGCTTAGGCCTTTGCTACTCTTTGTTCCATGGTCCATCAAAGCAATACTCAAAACTTGAAAACTTCACAACACAAAACTTAGACAAAAATTCTCGTGAGCACCCTTAGTATAAGAAAGCAAACCACTACTCAAAGGTACTGCAATGAATTCATTCTTTGTTTATATTGGTGTTAAACCTACTGTATTCCAACTTCTCTATGGTTCATACCTCCAAATATTACTCATAGATGCATTGAAATAAGCAAACAACACACGAAAAACAGAACAGTCTATAGCAATCTGCAGGTTTCGCATACTTCTGTAACTCCGAAAAATTCAAACTAAATTGGTAAATTTGAGTAATTTATCAATTAATCAACTGCAAAAAGAATCAACTAAATAGCATGCTCCAGTAAAATCTGAAGACCATTCTAGTGAGCGTTAACGATTCTGTTTTTCACAGCAAGATCACATAAACTTCACACAAGTTTTCCCAACGGTTCTACTTGGCACAAACACTAAACAAAACATGAAACCACATCTAATCAGAGGCTAGATGCAATATTTATTCCCTAATAGCAAAAAAAATACAAAATATAAAATTGGGTTGCCTCCCAACAAGCGCTATCGTTTTATGCCCCTAGCTAGGCACGATACAAGATAATTCTAGGGAATGCCATAATGATACAATATGTCGCAAAAGCTCATCTCATATTCCCTACGTTCAGCTGCAAGCTTCCTTTGCGGCAAGCAAAAGTAATCAAAAGGGCTAAATTTAATGGGACAAAAGTCCCCTACATCAATCTCAGGAGGAATAGGTTCCTCTTTTGGCCCTTTGTAGTGGACACCCAATTCATCATTATAGGCATTCTTTTGGCAGAAGGTCATAAGCCTTAGCTCAAGGCAGAAGCCTAACCCATTGTTTTAAATAGCAAAATCATCATTCATATTAGAAATTCTATCAATCAAGATCTCTATAGGAACCTTTTTTCTAAGGTTTTCGTTAAAAGCAACATGATCAGGAGATCGCAACCGCATTATGTCTTCTTGATTGAACAAGATAGCCTCTATGGGAGGTCGACCGACATCTACTCCGTAATGAGCAAAGATTTCTTTGGCCTCTTTCATGATAAATCTAAATTCAGGAGCCAAAAAGATAGTAGCTGCACGCTTAACAGAAGAGTGCTCAATGTTGGAAAACTCCAAAAAAAATCTCTGAATACAGGGATGCATATGGATAAATTGCCTTTCAATTTCTACTATAAGCATAGATACAGCATCTGCAAGGCTACTAGTTCTTTGAAGAATAGAGCCACCCATAGTGGGTAAAGCATCAGCACAAGTAAAGAAGTCTTGAAGAACTCCTTTCCCAATAATATTACCACTACCAACCCGAAACTTCTTAATATGTAAAGTGGTAGCTTCATCCGGGGGGTCAACATAGACGTTGCCCTCGACATTACTACCCTTCTCGATAGGATCGCCCCCCATCTCAGACATGAGGGCAAATAGGCAAGCAAACAAGAAGCAAGTGAATGATAAACACACGGCGGAAGAAGGGCAAATAAAACGGCAAGGGTGAAGTGGGGAAGGGGAAAACGAGAGGCAAATAAATGTAATGTGAAGGATAAGGGTTTGTGATAGGTACTTGGTATATGACTTTTGCGTAAGCCTCCCCGGCAACGGCGCCAGAAATTCTTCTTGCTACTTCTCGAGCTTGCATTGTATTCCCTCGAAGAGGAAAGGGAGATGCAACACCATAGTGTAAGTATTTCCCTCTGTTTTTTAGAACCAAGGTATCAATCCAGTAGGAGACCATGCGCGAGTCCCTCGCACCTGCACAAACAAATAAGAACTTCGCAACCAACGCGATAAGGGGTTGTTAATCCCTTTACGGTCACTTACGAAAGTGAGATCTAATAGAGATGATAGTTTTTATTTGTGGTATTTTGTTTATAAGAACATAAAGTAAAAGCGATAAAAGTAAAGTAGATGTAGATTGATATGTTGAGAATAGACCCGGGGGCCATAGTGTTCTCTAGTGGCTTCTCTCATGATAGCGATATTCTACGACAGGTAAACAAATTACTGTCAAGCAATTGATAGAAAAGAGAATAATTATGAGACTATCTAGGCATGATCATTGTATATAGGCATCACGTCCGAGACAAGTAGACCGACTCCTGCCTGCATCTACTACTATTACTCCACACATCGACCGCTATCCAGCATGCATCTAGTGTATTGAGTTCATACGAACAGAGTAACACCTTAAGCAAGATGACATGATGTACAGGGATAAACTCAAGCAATATGATATAAACCCCATCTTTTTATCCTCGATGGTAACAATACAATACGTGCCTTGCTGCCCCTACTGTCACTGGGAAAGGACACCGCAAGATTGAACACAAAGCCAAGCACTTCTCCCATTGCAAGAACTATAGATCTAGTAGGACAAACCAAACCAATAATTCAAAGAGACTTGCAAGGATATTATGTGCACACATAAAAAGTTCAGAGAAGAACCAAATATCTTTCATAGATAATCTTGATCGTAAACTCACAATTCATCGGATCTCGACAAACACACCGCAAAAAGAGATTACATCGAATAGATCTCCCTAAGACCGAGGAGAACTTTGTATTGAGATCCAGAGAGAGAAGAAGCCATCTAGATACTAGCCATGTCCCGAAGGTCAGTGGTAAACTACTCACACTCATGGTGAGGGCGATGATGATGATGATGATGAAGAACTCCGTGATGGATCCCCCTCCGGTGGAGGTCCGGAACAGGCTCCAAGATGGGATCTCACGGGAACAAAAGGTTACAGCGGTTGAATTAGTGTTTTCTCTCTGTTGTCGAAGGTGTTGGGGTACGTAGACTTATATAGGAGGAAGGAGGACACTTGGGGACGCTCGAGGGGCCCACAAGGTAGGGGGCGCGCCCTGGGCAGGGGCGCGCGCCCCCCACCCTTGTGGGCGCCTCGATGCTCCCCTGTCACACCCTGATTTTCATGTCACTTTGCTTAAGCTAATTATCATGTTAAAAATGTGGATTTACAAAAAACTTTTGTGTGTTTTTGACTTTGCTTGATTTGACTTTTGTCTGCTGTTTGCTAGTGCTCTACAAATCAAATAAATCCTCCAACTCTTATACTTCATCTCCTTGACCCAAAAGTTTTTCCCAATGATCATGCCAAGTGTATAGACCAGTATAGAATTTTCTTATAAAAATATTTTGGCCAAATAGTATTTTCTAAAATTAGTTTTTCAAAAAAAACCTGAATTGAGGTTTGCACTACAAGTACCTTATTTAGGGTGTGAAAAATCTTCCAAAAAGTATATTTGAATCCTATTAGGTATAGGACTCCCAGAAACCGCAAGATTATAATTTTAAAAGTTATTTTTATATTTTATTTAAAAGCTTTTTCTTAAGGCTAGAAATGGTCTTTAATAGGGAAAAAATATTTAATTATTTCAAAAATATTTGCCAAAATTCAGGGAAACTCATAGGACATATATTGTCCATATATAGGAGTTTCAACACATGGTCATGTTCAAAATATTGGACTAATCCTTCCAAAACCCTTTCTGGATATTTCAAGCTTTTGAAATATTTACAAAGGAAATATTCTCCAAAAAAATCCAGGGAAATTCTATCATGTCAAATATGACATATTTGATGATCTTGCAAAGCCTCATGCCTTAAAGATCAAGGGAACATCATATAATCCCCTCAAAACCATTTCTGTCCATTTTGAAGTTTGAGCAACTTTACATTGCCAAACTTGTCCAAATGCTCTCAAACTTGGTGCACATTCTAAGATGATGTAATTATGCATCTATACCAAATGGCACAAGTTTTGGAGAAGCATAACTTGATCTAAGTGCCCCAAAACCATTTCTGTTCAAATGCAAATTTGAACAACTTTACATTATCAACTTTTTACCTGGGGCCTCAAACTTTGTGGGCATGATCATAACCCCCAATGATGATGCTACACCAAGTGGTGCATCAAGGGGAGATGATTTGCTTAACTCAAACATGGTGAAACCATTTCTGTTGATTTCTAGGGTTCACCAAAGTTACATTGGCAAGTTTGCCCAAATGAGCTCAAATTTGGTAGAGGGGCCTAATTATATGTGACATTTGATCCTGTTAAGTCCCATGTCAAGTGGAGGTCATTTGCCTCCCCAAAACCTGATCAAACACCTTCTGTCCAATTACCAAAACCCTTGTTTGGACCCCTTTTACTATTTCCCTTTACCTCAAATTCTTACCACAGCTTCTCCTGATCATCTTCTACCCCCAGTAACTTCTCTATGGCCTCAGCTCAATCATTGGAGGGGGTAAAACCCCAATTCATACTGCTGGACAGCAGTAAACTCCTTCTTCTTCACCTCCTTCCTCATTCCAGTGGCTCCCCAGGGCATCCAAGACCTTCACACCTTTGTTTACTAACCCCTAGCACTGCTGGACATGAGGGGACACGCCAATGACACCTTGTTCATGCCATGGCATGCAAGGTGCGCGCTCTGGAGCATGCTACAGTGCCTTGGCGCACTGTAGCAACCTCCAATCAGGAGCGTCCGACAGCCTTGGGCCTCCCCCTCGTGTCCCTCGAGGCTGCCTCGACGTCCGCAACCTGCTGGGCGGTCGGCCCCCTCCTCTCTCCCCCTCTCTCACCTCTGCTCGCACACGCACCGGCCGACCACGGGCTCCAGTGAGCAAGCTCGCACGCGCGACTCCTCTGACCGTTCCCCCACTCCCTTTCTTCTCTCCCTCGTCCTAGACCAACTCCAGGAACACCCCGGACACACTGTGGCAGGCTCGCGTGGCCCGTGGCGACGGCAACATGCTCGCCGGCGCACGGCTCCTCGGTGGACCGGCGCCCACCTACTTATAGGCCGCCCCCGAGCCCCCTTGTCGCTCCTTTGGCCCTTCCCTTCTCTCATACGCCTCCCAGGCCAACTCATCGCTCTCCCCGTGCCTCGCAGCCACCTTTCTGGCCGGAGTCCCGCCGCCGGCCTCCGCTCGAATTCGAGCTTGCCTGAGCTTTCCTCCCCCTCCTACCCCCACCAACGGACTCCCCTGAGCTAGGAAGACCTCCCACGATCTTCCTCTCGTCAAATGGCGCACCATAGTACCATGCCCAACTCTTGCCGACGCCACCGTCCGCCGGCGTCCAAGCTGCCGTCGATTCGATCATCCCTCGCAGCCGTGGCATACATGAGTGGAAGCGGCGTTCTTCGCTGAGTCCATTCATAGCCCGAGCGTCGCCGGAGATGCCCTGCAGCGCCGGCAAGCCGCCGTCGAGCATTGCCTCTGTTCCTCCCCGCCGCGTCGCGCGGGAGGAAGGGGATGAACCTGAGCGCTGGGCCCCGCGCGTCAGCGACCTGGAGGCTGGGCCCCATCGTTTAAGTGGAAGCGGCTTCGGCCGAAACTGCCTAACCGCCGCAAAGGCGTAATCCCCACGGGCGCCTTCGACGTGGCCAGGCTCCTGTGCACGCGGCCGAACAGTTGGGCCGGCCCAGTTGTTGTGCAGCTATCCCTCGCCCTGCGCGCAGTAAAGGGGTAAAAGCCCTTCCTTCTTCCCTTTTCTTTTTCTGTGTAATTCAAAAACCCATAAATAATTCATTTAAACTCCAAATTTGGAGATTCAAATTTCCAGTGACTCTATAAATCATGCTCTGTCACATGGTGCAACATGCACATTTTTCCAGAGACATTTCTTTCATAAAATAATTATCAAATGCCAATATTTCATTTCTGTGATGAACTTTAGAAAATCACAGAGAGCTCAATCTTGATCCAAATGCAGTGATTCAAATTCCTAGGTGCTTGTCACATCCAAACTTAGTTTTGGAACATTTTTGTTAATAGTTTATGTACCCCACCAAATATTGAGCCATTTCTTCATATTTATCAGCTTTGCAAAATCCTAGGGGAAATTCATTTGAATTCCAAATCCAGTATTTCTGTACACTTCTTTCAAATCCATAAACCCTTGATTCCATCATGTTGAAATGTTCCAAACCATCCAATGATCCAATGCCTATGAAACCACCTTGGTTATTTTTCATATGACCAGAGGTATCCTAGAAAAGTCCAACTCCTATTTTTAGAGCACTTTTATTTTTGCTTTGATTGTGTTGCTTATTATGATTGTTTCCATCGTTAGTTGACGAAATAAGCGAAGTACTCGGAGATGGACCAGAAGGTTTGAAGACTCGGGAGAATAAGGCAAGCAGCCCTTTGACCATGTTCGAGAAACCTTTTTTATGCATATCTCATAGCACCTTATTATCAATGCATTGGAATCATGTAGAAGAGGTGACCACCTTGGTTGGTACCTTTGTTACTTTACTATTGAAACTTGCATCAAACATGACCCTACCTTCCTATGAGGGTTATGTGGGTGGGAGTAGATAGTTGTATGCTATAGTAGTTGGCTACGTAAAAATGGGTCAGGGTTATGCATTGAGTGAACAAGTGTGGCCTGACATACTTGCCAATGACCCAGTGGGTGCCATTAATGCCCCTGGGAGATGATGAGGAACTAGGGCACTACTTGGTGAAGAAGTAGTGTGCCGAGGCTTGACGAAAGTGTTGTTTAGAGAGATGGATTAGATTTATCTGTGACTACCGTCCCAACCAAACATGTGCAACCACTCTACCCTTATATGGGAAAGGGCATTATTGATTACCTAGGTCGATACTAGCATGGTGCCCTCCTGATACTTGTTATAGACACATGCATGTCCATGATATATGTTGATCATACTTGCATATGAAAAACTAGCTTTCTGCAAAACTGCCAATTTAGCAGTAGAGCCTTGCATAATTATTCTGTCATCACACTTGGGTTGCTTGCGAGTACATTCAAAGTACTCATTGGCTTGCCACTGGTTATTTTATTGGCCAGGCATGAGAGAACAGGTTATGATGAAGATTTCTTGGTGACGAGCATGCGAGCTAGGACGCTTCCCAGTCAGAATGCCTGTAGGGTTAAGGCAAATGGCATGGGTCCAAGTTGTTATTGAAGATTTCCGCTGCGATGATATACTCAAGACTTGACCTTAATGGTCCTATTTGTGTAATACGGTATGTATGGATGTAAGACTCTTGTTATTCAGCTTCTGTGTGTTCAGTGAGCATTGATCTCTGGGATCACTGTACACGTGCACTCGGTGATCATGACTTACGAGTCGGGGTCCCCACAGAGCTGGTATCAGAGCCATCCTGACTGTAGGAAGCCTTAGTTAGCATGGTCGTTAGTTAGGGTAAAGCTATTTTCAAAAACTACTACTAGTTTTCAAAACTATCTATACTTCTCTTCCCTTCTTAGTTTTCAAAAACTAGGCTATACTTGATCTCTTCGCCTTCAAAAACCTTGGTCGCTAGAACCCTTATGCCCCAGACCACTGGATTTTCTGTAATCCTCGTGGAGTGCACCTTGCCAAACACTCACTCACCACTTCTGCACACGAGATTGGCGACACCACGACAAGACGATACCAACAGAAAATCCATCCTCGAGGAATGAAGACATGAAGACCCAGAAGATGGTGACACCTTTGACAGTGCCCCAAGAAGATGCAACATTGGCCTATGATGACCAGGGTATAGGTTATGCAAAATCATGATGTACATCGCTAATAGAGTAATCATGTCACTACTATTGTTGTATCGGCAACCACCGGTGGATGAGAACCTCGCCATTTGGTCCGCCTCACCATAGTGAGCAGGAAAACGGTTCTCTTCGTCCCCCGCTCTTGGTGTCGATGTTTTCAACAAAGAAACCGACATGTTGGACCTCTATTATGCCTTGTTATTGTCATTGCATACTGGTCGCCTACCTGGTACCCTCGACGTCCCAGAAGGCACAAGGGATCGTCATGATTAAAGAGACAAGAGAAGACCAAGTCAACGCCAGCTACAAGGAGGCACCTTCACCACATCACCTCATCAGGCGAGAAGTTGTTGAAGATTCTTCAGGCTCAACCCGGATCGTTTATCAAGCAACTACAAGGGACATAGCAACACCGGAGGAAAACTCAGAAGACTGCACGAGGCACAAGTCATGACACTGAGTCCGAGAACCCCTAGGGTAGGATGAGTCGTATACCCCCTATGCGCAGTCGAGTCCATATGATGGTTCGAATAGAACCATGATTGTGTGTTGTTTGCTTTTATTTGTTTGTGTTTTGATATAAGTCGCACTTTTGCCCCAGGCAACAAGTGCATGGCTATATCACCTTCCTTGCCTTGTTTCTTTTGTTTCGGCCTTTTTTTGCACCTGTTTGTTGCACCTGCACTATAGAACCCCCTTTAGGCATTT
Organism: Secale cereale; assembly: GCA_902687465.1. Classification (NCBI taxonomy): domain Eukaryota; kingdom Viridiplantae; phylum Streptophyta; class Magnoliopsida; order Poales; family Poaceae; genus Secale; species Secale cereale. The sequence goes on from LR738710.1 coordinate 759,245,718, forward strand.
CCCTCCTCTACGCTGCTTCTTCCCTCTATTCTCTCTCTCTCCCCAACTGAAGACCCACAAGACAAGATGCACCAAGGATTCTACCTCGGCAACCAACTGGCACTGAAGACTTCTGCTACAACCTCCGTGGCCAAGTGTAACCCCGTAGAGTTATGTTTAACCCTCCAGACCAGTAACCCCATTCCTAGACCCTTTGAGACTTCACGAGGCACTCCAGCACGAATCCTTAACCATGTGCCTAACCCATAGTGAAGCAAGAGAACCGGTTAAGCCTTTATAACCTTGCACAACACTGGGTTCGTAAAGGAGCTAGTGGACACGATGAGTGAGCACATTTTCATCCTAATATAGCACGAGATCTGACGATGCCATAGATAGACCAGTTCAAGGATATTGGACAGATGACTTGGTGGCTTTATATCAGTGACTTCGAGGAACTATCTGAGACCTTGGTGGATTGTGAGGTTTTTATGTTGGTAGGATCATGACTTTGGGGAAGCATGTAGGAGTACCCGTTGGGCATAAGATTTGGATTTATGTAGGTGATTCTGGTTGGTATAATGCTGGATATGTCTGCATGGTTCGGAGTAAAATTGGATTTAGGCCTATGATCCTGATTATGATATCATGCTTCTCGGTGGACAATAACCTAGGAGATTGGATTATTTGTCGAAGTTGATTTAGGGATCTATATAATCATGACCCTGGAGTTTACTTGACCCGGATGATGAGAATTTGGTGGACATACTATCGTAATGCTCAGTCTTCCGAGTATTTGGGTATTATAGGGACTTGAGATCTTGTGAAACACCGCAGACATCGGATTTGTAGAATTGTAGGATTATGTGGTGATTGATGGAAATTACCGGGCTATTGGAGTTGATCTATAGGAAGGAAACAAAATCTTGGAGTGGCATATGACGTGTTTCCTTAGAATAGAGATGCCTTATCGTGAGCCTTGCAAGAATAGGTTGAGTGCTTGGATTATGGAGTTTAATTCAAGCTTAGAAGCATGTGTGACCTACCCATGGATTTTAGGGGTAGACATACAATTGGATTTGGGGATCGTAGACAAGTACAATTTTGTTAGACCGTCTCTTGAGAGTCATGAGGACATGTATGGCATGAGTGGTGATCGAAGCTGGTCTATGCTTTTCGTTTGGAGTACTAGATAGAGCTATTGGCATCTCGGAAACCGTGCTTAAGGATAAGATGATATAAGTTCACTCACTCACTAGAATCCTTGAAACCCTTAAGCCCCACCAAGCCACAACCTGGTCAGATTCTGACCACGGGCCTTCACTCTAAGTCAGGAAGGCCTCTGCAAATACTCAGCGGAGACCACCACCAATACCCCAGCTTACCTTGCGTACCCCCATAGACCTCATGGAGTAATTGGAAAAGTTGGGTAACATCATTATTTGATGGCCTACTTGTCTGCCCGAAGACAAAGAAGAGACGGACGGCTGGATAGAAGACATTTGAAGACCACCCTGTCAAGACGGAAGATCTACACCGACCGCCGTCATCAAGAAGTAAACTTCCGCGTCGAAGACCGGGCGTATCTGCAAACCACTCCTCTCAAAGGAACCGAACATTTCCGTGTCGAAGGAACGCTCACACCAAGATGTATCAAGACTTGAAGGCACGATTCTGGTGGCACGGGATGAAAAGAGAGATTGCAACCTATGTTGCAAAGTGTGATGTGTGCCAAAGGGTCAAGGCTGAATATCAGCGACCCGCTGGATTGCTTCAACCACTCAAGGTTCCTGAGTGGAAGTGGGATAAAGTCGGAATGGACTTCGTCACTGGATTACCAAGGTCGGATAGAGGACATGACTCTATCTGGGTCATAGTCGATCATTTGACCAAGGTGGCCCATTTCATTCCTGTCAAGACCACTTATGATGGCAACCGGCTGGCAGCTCTCTACATCGACCGAATCGTAAGTCTTCACGGCGTTCCCAAGGAGATTGTGTCAGATCGAGGAACCCAGTTCACCTCAAGGTTCTGGAAGAAGTTCCAAGAAGCCTTGGGAACCAAATTATCTTTCAGCATAGCTTTCCACCCACAGACCGGAGGTCAGACAGAACGAGTCAATCAGATTCTCGAAGACATGCTCCGAGCCTGTGTGTTGGCATATGGAGCCAAGTGGGAGGATTGACTCCCTTTTGCCGAGTTCTCCTATAACAACAGTTACCAGTCGAGCCTTCAGATGGCACCGTTTGAGGTGTTGTACGGACGCAGATGTCGCACACCCCTCAACTGGTCAGAGACTGGAGAAGGGCTAGTCTTTGGACCGGATATTCTCCGCGCAGCAGAAGAGAAAGTACAACTAGTCAGAGAGCGTTTGAAGGCAGCCAAGTCAAGGCAAAAGAGCTATGCTGACACTCACCGTCCGGACATGAGTTTCCATGTCGGGGACCGTGTGTACCTGCGGGTAACTCCTCTGAAGGGAACCAAGCGTTTCCACGTGAAGGGGAAGCTCGCACCAAGGTTCATTGGACCCTTTGAGATCACTGCACGACGAGGAGAAGTGGCTTACCAGTTGGAACTACCACCCGAGCTATCCGATGATCACCAAGCCATTGATCTGCAGCCTGATTTGACCTACCGCGAGAAGCCCATCCGCATTCTGGATGAAGCAGAACGACGGACGCGAAGCCGTACCATCAAGTACTTCAAGCTCCAGTGGAGCACCACCCATAAGCAGAACCAACAAGAAGAAGTGAAGACTACCCCGTATCCAAGACTCCGCCTTTCTTTCCACGCCTAGTCTGGGAATCTCGGGGACGAGATTCTTGTAAGGGGGGTAGGTCTGTCACACCCTGATTTTCATGTCACTTTGCTTAAGCTAATTATCATGTTAAAAATGTGGATTTACAAAAAACTTTTGTGTGTTTTTGACTTTGCTTGATTTGACTTTTGTCTGCTATTTGCTAGTGCTCTAAAAATCAAATAAATCCTCCAACTCTTATACTTCATCTCCTTGACCCAAAACTTTTTCCCAATGATCATGCCATGTGTATAGACCAGTATAGAATTTTCTTATAAAAATATTTTGGCCAAATAGTATTTTCTAAAATTAGTTTTTCAAAAAAAACCCCGAATTGAGGTTTGCACTACAAGTACCTTATTTAGGGTGTGAAAAATCTTCCAAAAAGTATATTTGAATCCTATTAGGTATAGGACTCCCAGAAACCACAAGATTATAATTTTAAAATTTATTTTTATATTTTATTTAAAAGCTTTTTCTTAAGGCCAGAAATGGTCTTTAATAGGGAAAACTTATTTAATTATTTCAAAAATATTTGCCAAAATTCAGGGAAACTCATAGGACATATATTGTCCATATATAGGAGTTTCAACACATGGTCATGTTCAAAATATTGGACTAATCCTTCCAAAACCCTTTCTGGATATTTCAAGCTTTTGAAATATTTACAAAGGAAATATTCTCCAAAAATTCCAGGGAAATTCTATCATGTCAAATATGACATATTTGATGATCTTGCAAAGCCTCATGCCTTGAAGATCATAGGAACATCATCTAATCCCCTCAAAACCATTTCTGTCCATTTTGAAGTTTGAGCAACTTTACATTGCCAAACTTGTCTAAATGCTCTCAAACTTGGTGCACATGCTAAGATGATGTAATTATGCATCTATGCCAAATGGCACAAGTTTTGGAGAAGCATAACTTGATCTAAGTGCCCCAAAACCATTTCTGTTCAAATGCAAATTTGAACAACTTTACATTATCAACTTTTTACCTGGGGCCTCAAACTTTGTGGGCATGATCATAACCCCAAATGATGATGCTACACCAAGTGGTGCATCAAGGGGAGATGATTTTCTTAACTCAAACATGGTGAAACCATTTCTGTTGATTTCTAGTGTTCACCAAAGTTACATTGGCAAGTTTGCCCAAATGAGCTCAAATTTGGTAGAGGGGCCTAATTAAATGTGACATTTGATCCTGTTAAGTCCCATGTCAAGTGGAGGTCATTTGCCTCCCCAAAACCTGATCAAACACCTTTTGTCCAATTACCAAAACCCTTGTTTGGACCCCTTTTACTATTTCCCTTTACCTCAAATTCTTACCACAACTTCTCCTGATCATCTTCTACCCCCAGTAACTTCTCTATGGCCTCAGCTAAATCATTGGAGGGGGTAAAACCCCAATTCATACTGCTGGACAGCAGTAAACTCCTTCTTCTTCACCTCCCTCCTCATTCCAGTGGCTCCCCAGGGCATCCAAGACCTTCACACCTTTGTTTACTAACCCCTAGCACTGCTGGACATGAGGGGACACGCCAATGACACCTTGTTCATGCCATGGCATGTAGGGTTCGCGCTCTGGAGCACGCTACAGTGCCCTGGCGCACTGTAGCCACCTCCAATCAGGAGCGTCCAACAGCCTTGGGCCTCCCCCTCGTGTCCCTCGAGGCTGCCTCGACGTCCGCAACCTGCTGGGCGGTTGGCCCCCTCCTCTCTCCCCCTCTCTCACCTCTGCTCGCACGTGCACCGGCCCACCACGGGCTCCAGTGAGCAAGCTCGCATGCGCGACTCCTCTGACTGTTCCCCCGCTCCCTTTCTTCTCTCCCTCGTCCTAGACCAACTCCAGGAACACCCCGGACACACTGCGGCAGGCTCGCATGGCCCGTGGCGACGGCAACATGCTCGCCGGTGCACGGCGGCTCGGTGGACCGGCGCCCACCTACTTATAGGCCGCCCCCGAGCCCCCTTGTCGCTCCTTTGGCCCTTCCCTTCTCTCATACGCCTCCCAAGCCAACTCATCGCTCTCCCCGTGCCTCGCAGCCACCTTTCTGGCCGGAGTCCCGCCGCCGGCCTCCGCTCGAATTCGAGCCAGCCCGAGCTTTCCTCCCCCTCCTACCCCCACCAGCGGACTCCCCTGAGCTAGGCGAACCTCCCACGATCTTCCTCTCATCAAATGGCGCACCATAGCACCATGCCCAACTCTTGCCAACGCCACCGTCCGCCGGCGTCCAAGCTGTCGTCGATTCGATCATCCCTCGCAGCCGTGGCATACATGAGTGGAAGCGGCGTTCTTCGCTGAGTCCATTCATAGCCCGAGCATCGCCGGAGATGCCCTGTAGCGCCGGCAAGCCACCGTCGAGCATCGCCTCTGTTCCTCACCGCTGCGTCGCGCGGGAGGAAGGGGATGAACCTGAGCGCTGGGCCCCGCGCATCAGCGACCTGGAGGCTGGGCCCCGTCGTTTAAGTGGAAGCGGCTTCGGCCGAAACCGCCTAGCCGCCGCAAAGGCGTAATCCCCGCGGGCGCCTTCGACGTGGCCAGGCTCCTGTGCACGCGGCCGAACAGTTGGGCCGGCCCAGTTGCTGTGCAGCTATCCCTCGCCCTGCGCGCAGTAAAGGGGTAAAAGCCCTTCCTTCTTCCCTTTTCTTTTTCTGTGTAATTCAAAAACCCATAAATATTTCATTTGAACTCCAAATTTGGAGATTCAAATTTCCAGTGACTCTATAAATCATGCTCTGTCACATGGTGCAACATGCACATTTTTCCAGAGACATTTCTTTCACAAATAATTATTAAATGCCAATATTTCATTTATGTGATGAACTTTAGAAAATCACAGAGAGCTCAATCTTGATCCAAATGCAGTGATTCAAATTCCTAGGTGCTTGTCACATCCAAACTTAGTTTTGGAACATTTTTATTAATAGTTTCTGTACCCCACCAAATATTGTGCCATTTCTTCATATTTATCAGCTTTGCAAAATCCTAGGAAATTCATTTGAATTCCAAATCCAGTGAAACCAACTCCTAGATGCTTCTAAAATCATGACTTGTTGATGGGTACTTTTGCTCATCATTCAAGAATATATTTCTATACACTTCTTTCAAATCCATAAACCCTTGATTCCATCATGTTGAAATGTTCCAAACCATCCGATGATCCAATGCCTATGAAACCACCTTGGTTATTTTTCATATGACCAGAGGTATCCTAGAAAAGTCCAACTCCTATTTTTAGAGCACTTTTATTTTTGCTTTGATTGTGTTGCTTATTATGATTGTTTCCATCGTCAGTTGACGAAATAAGCGAAGTACTCGGAGATGGACCAGAAGGTTTGAAGACTCGGGAGAATAAGGCAAGCAGTCCTTTGACCATGTTCGAGAAACCTTTTTTATGCATATCTCATAGCACCTTATTATCAATGCTTTGGAATCATGTGGAAGAGGTGACCACCTTGGTTGGTACCTTTGTTACTTTACTATTGAAACTTGCATCAAACATGACCCTACCTTCCTATGAGGGTTATGTGGGTGGGAGTAGATAGTTGTATGCTATAGTAGTTGGCTACGCAAAAATGGGTCAGGGTTATGCATTGAGTGAACAAGTGTGGTCTGACATACTTGCCAATGACCCAGTGGGTGCCATTAATGCCCCTGGGAGATGATGAGGAACTAGGGCACTACTTGGTGAAGAAGTAGTGTGCCGAGGCTTGACGAAAGTGTTGTTTACAGAGATGGATTAGATTTATGTGTGACTACCATCCCAACCAAACATGCGCAACCACTCTACCCTTATATGGGAAAGGGCATTATTGATTACCTAGGTCGATACTAGCATGGTGCCCGCATTACTAGTGACAGGGGTGACATGAGGTCACTCTCGGGACGGGGTCGTGCTTGGATAGGCGGCCATGACTGTTTTCACAGGGCACCGGACACACCATTGGTACCCCGTGTCAGTGGTATGTGATGAATATGGGAGCAAGGCTCCACAATCTATAAGATGTGAAATGTGGGGCACGGGGCTGTTACCAATCGAGTGGACTCCATATTAGTGTCGCCTAGGGAAAGATAGTGATCGGGTGCTTACCCCGGGTACTTGAGGTACCGCGGGTCGTGGATGTCACGGAAGTTCCCCGGATCTAGTGGGTAAAGTGTGCAACCTCTGTAGAGTGTCAAACTATTCGAATAGCCGTGTCCGCGGTCAAGGACAGTTGGGTGGTGCTACTTAGACTATGTCCATAAGTTTCTGGAAAACAACACAGTATGGTGGATTTGTTGATGTGTTTGTGAGGAAGTCACAATGAGCTTGAACATGAGTTGTTTACAACTCTTTCTCGATATTGATGTCTGTGACCTCCTGATACTTGTTATAGACACATGCATGTCCATGATATATGTTGATCATACTTGCATATGAAAAACTAGCTTTCTGCAAAACTGCCAATTTAGCAGTAGAGCCTTGCATAATTATTCTGTCATCACACTTGGGTTGCTTGCGAGTACATTCAAAGTACTCATTGGCTTGCCACTGGTTATTTTATTGGCCAGGCATGAGAGAACAGGTTATGATGAAGATTTCTTGGTGACGAGCATGCGAGCTAGGACGCTTCCCAGTCAGAATGCCTGTAGGGTTAAGGCAGATGGCATGGGTCCAAGTTGTTATTGAAGATTTCCGCTGCGATGATATACTCAAGACTTGACCTTAATGGTCCTATTTGTGTAATACGGTATGTATGGATGTAAGACTCTTGTTATTCAGCTTCTGTGTGTTCAGTGAGCATTGATCTCTGGGATCACTGTACACGTGCACTCGGTGATCACGACTTACGAGTCGGGGTCCCCACATCCCCTGACATGGTTCTCAAGTTTCCTGTGCGTGATTGTCTCCAAAAATATCTCTCGCGAAGGTTTCATTCCGCTTGGACTCCATTTCATATTCTTTTTCTGCAAAACCCTGAAACAGGCAAAAAACAGCAATCTGGACTGGGCCTTTGGGTTAGTAGGTTAGTCCCAAAAATGATATAGAAGTGTATGATAAAGCCCATTAAACATCCAAGACTTCATAAATAATAGCATGGAACAATAAAAAATTATAGATACGTTGTAGACGTATCAACCAACTCTTATCCTATTTTTCCTTGGTCTTCCTGGTGGTCTAGTCAGTAGAGGAGAATGGAGTTTGAACCCTGGGTCTACTATGTTCCGTTGGTATTTTCCCAAGAGTGCATGCACATTTTCAGCATAAGCAGCACTAAATTTGGCAACAGGGAAATATCCAGAGCAATACTGATCAACTTCACCATCTTCACCTCCAATAACAATCATGAGATGTAGGGCATGTATGCACGACTTCCCGCGGATCTGCCATTGCCTACAGCTGCATTCATTAGTTGCAAGGTTCACTCGATATCTCCATTCCCTATTTTTACTGTCAGTGTATGTCACCCCAGCCTTGTATGTCGACGGTCGAATGCATTGCATCATTAGTCCTCTTGCCTTGGCATGCAATGCCTTAATCACAGATGGGAGCATAAGATGGCCAACATATTGTGTTTCTGCAATTCTTTTATGAAGAGCCATCTTTACCATGATCATCTGCATGATCTTATCAAATGCTTGCCACAACAAAAGCCCTTTCACTAACTTGAACTTTGCATTGAAACACTCAGCGAGGTTATTGGTCACATAGTCTACTTTGCAGATTTCATTGAATTTGCTTCTTGACCATAACTTTCAATGATGTTCATCCATGTACTCCTTCACCAAAGGATTATGAGCATACAACTCTCTCAAATGGTGCTCATGCTTCCTCAAGCTACATGTGTATGATGCTGGCCATAGATTCTCATCATAAACTTTGCCTTTGAATTTCTTTTTAAAATTCTGCGCTAGGTGTCGCATACATTCCCTATGTTCCACTCTGGGGAATAAAATTTCTACCGTGGTTTCTAAACCCTTGCAAGCTTTTGTGTGTATAACTAAACCTGAGGGTGTACCTATAATGTTGCGCAACTGCTGCAGAAAGCAGACCCAACTATCCCCACTCTCTACCTCCAACACACCAAATGCAACTGGGAATAGCCAGTTGTGTCCATCAACTGCAGAAGTTGTTGCTAGCTGGCCTCTCCATCTTCCATTCAAAACAGTCGCATCGACAGCAAAATAGGGCCTACAACCATTCAGAAACCCCTGCCAGCAAGCCTCGAAACAAACAAAAGCCCTCCTGAAGCCCTCCTTCTCCATTGCCTTCCCTTTTAATTTGTACTTAACTGTATGCTTGTCAATCTCTACAACACTCCCTGGACTAGCTGTCTCAGCTTCATCTTTGAATGTGTAAAGCAACTGAAAACTCTCATTCCATGGACCATTAATCTTATCAAGAGCCCTTTCCTAAGCATAGAAAATCTTAATGTAAGGTATAATAATCTTGTACTTCTCAAATAGCTTCCCATGGAGTGTTGTTAGACCAATTGTTGGTGTTTCCCTCACCCAATCAAAGATTGCATCTGCCATCCACCTAGTCTTTGCAAGCTTAGATTTGTCCTTTCCCCCTCCCCCTCCAGGTGGACATGTGTGCCCGTGTGGGTTGCTTTTTATCTAAAACAAAATGAAAAATGATGTCAAATACAATTAAGAAACAATACACATGATCTGGATATAGAATGGATAAATAATCTGATAACAATATTCAGTTGCAATACCAGAATCAATTTGCTCTTTCGCATAGTGGATGCATGCAACCTCCACCTACACCTATCATAAGGGCAATGAACAGTGAATCTTCCTGGCTCACTCCTATCAACCTCATAAGAGTTTTCAGTGAGAATGCAATATGTAGTCACTGCATTACGACAGTCCACCATCAATTCAAATACGGTTCCTGGAGTAAGGCCAGGATTCTCCTTGTTCCACTCAGTTGTTGGCCTGTCCTCACCATCATATTCTTGTAAAACTAAGGAGTCGATGCTCTCCTCCCTCTCTTCACCATCGGTGTCATCAAATCTAGCACGACTGCTAGGCTCCTCTGCATATTCATCTTCCACTGCCTGTTGACTGACTCTATCTACCAGTTTAGGGAATAGAATCTCATCCTCATCATCATGTCGAGGCACTTCCTCGTCAGGTTCTGCATCTACTTCTACATCAGGTGCAGAAGGGAGAGGAGAAGTGGCAGAATTAGCGACAGTCGACATGTTGTGGTTTTCAGAACCACAAGGTTTACTTGGTTTCGACCTACAAGGAGTGCGAGGACGCTCGCTATTAGCATAGATAGATGATGTCTGAACACCCTTCGGGATACGTTGTTTGCGTGCCTGAAGCACACCGATATGGATTTTACCGAAACGACTCTCAGCATTCAAACTAAATAGCAATCCTAGATGCTCATCACAAGTTAATGGGACAAATCTCTGCTCGGTACTATCGAAATATCCCAGTTCAACAACATCGGCAGGGCTCCACGGATACTCACAACAGAGTGCCTCGCAGAAATCTCTGAACGAAACGCTGGTTTCTACCACTTTAGGATAGAAAAATCCAGAAATCATACACGATTTAGTTCCACGCAGCTCGCTAGTTTCCATTCTACCCGCCAGCCGAAAAGCAAGTGCGGGATCAACCCTGTTCGATTGAAATAAGATAAAGGGCGCAGTTAGGCCAAAAAAATTTCAGATAAATTGCGCTGATTCACGCCAACAGTGGTCAAATACAGCCTAATTTATGGATCTCCTAATCAATTTGAGAGGAAAACGATGCTTACCTAGGTGGAATCCATGAATTATCAGCCTTTGATTCAACCCAATCATCTCCACGGTCGATGGGCCGGACGGGGTGCCCCCCGACATCGCTTCCTAATCCTAGATGGGGAGAGAGGGTAGATGCGACGGAGGCGGCACGACTGCGGCGGAGGCGGCAAGAGTGCGGCGGAGGCGGCACGACGGCGGCACGATGGCGGCGGAGGGGGCGGCACAGAAGCGACTGGATCTGATTCACCACTGGTTACCACGTAGCGATCAAAATGTGGACTCCGCCCTACGCGGCCCCACTAGTGAGAGTTAACGGTCAAGCCATTGACCCGACAACAACGTTCGCTGTGACTAGTTCTGAGGGTTTCGGGCAAGGGAGTGGGGAAAAGTGAGCAAAAGTTAAGAGCGTGGGGATGAATTAGTATAACTAACGAACCAGGGGCACAGAAATAAAAATCCCAAAATCATTACCCTTTACTATAAGAACAGGCGTAGGTTTTCTCGTATGCACACTTTAGAGACTTTTCAAAGTATGCTCATGCGACACTCCTAATACCCCCTTTTATTCTCTTCTTGGTGAATCTCGATAATTATAACGAGAGTCACTCTACCGAGAATATTCTTTTGAACTTTGAGAACAAGAACTTCTTTTCTCCTGCTATAGTAGATTGACATCACCACTGGCAAGTTGGACATCATGCACATGCACAGAATTAGGAAATGAATTTCCAGTTCTATAACTTTGCATGAATACAATTGTATTCTCATTTTCTTTAACCCAAAAAACATCTGATTCTTCTAACTTTAAATGCCACTGTCTAGAGACTTGCTCTAGTCCATAAAAGACTTCTTGAAGCAGTATCCCTTGTGTTCTTTACTTTCATCTGATGTAACTCAGATCATGATGTGCTACTAACAGGCAAATTAATCCTATAGTCTTTCATTTCTAAGAGGCAATAGGTATTACAGGGACCTGTCTCACAAGATCCATGTTTACTCATTCCTCCTTTATGGAGCTAACAATGGGTGTTGTATAGGTCATACAACATGCTCCCCCAGATACAATATATTCGAGTCTTAAGGATTTTCATACCATGCTCCCCCAGATTACTCTATCTTCACTAAAAATGGGGTATCTTTAAACTTTATTATTTGGGTTTATTCTGTTAAAACTTTCTTGTTTATGGCACTTTTAAGCACCGTCTTAGTATTCCTTAGTCTGCTTTTGAAACTGTAAAAGATCCAGGAATACAGCTATTTCCTTTCTTTCGGGGTATTATTATGACCGTCATACTCCCCCAGACGATCACATTCTTCATTAATGGATCACTTTAGATGCATAATGTTCATCACAGTATCATAGGGAAGTTTCATCATTCTTAATTTATTTCATATTTCTTTCTTCCCCTCGAAATGTGGCAATAACTTTTCTGCCAAAACTTCGAAAAACCATTCATAACTCTTGTGAATTGAGGAAACTTCGATTATCTACTTCATTTATCTGATTGCTTCATAGAAAATGAAGTTACCTGTTAACTGGTATGGGAGTAATTTTTCCTCATTCCATTTTAGAAACTCAACAGAGTTCTTTACCATTAGTACTTTTACAAGTCACACATGCATATCATTCTTAACTTTATAGGTTCGTCGGTAACTTTTATTCTCTTTGGATTTATTGAGTGCTTAATGACCGTTACACATAAGGTGTACGGTCGATACGAGGAAAGCATAAAAGCTACTCCATACTTTTCTCCCAGAGTGAGACACATTAAAAGCACATGAGTCATCATATCTTTCTCCTATCATACAGGATAAGTCCTTTGCCATAATTTCCATTGCCATACGGGATTTTGACATAATATTACGTCAACTTTACCCCGTCACGCAGGTATTTTCCTAGACTTTTCCCGCCATGCGGGTAATTCCCTGTAAGGAACATGAATGCCAGAATTGGCTCTTTTGACTGCATATGCAATCATCAAATTCAGAAATAAATCTGAACGCTCTTTGACACACATGCTTAATCCGACGTTGGTCAAATTAAACATGCATGTTGCTTGTTTCATCTCAAATCATGTTGACTGAAAAATCTTCTTCATATAGAATACATGAAAGACATTCATCAAGCAAGACTCTCAATGATCTATCTGTTTTCTTTTCATGGATTAATATCCAAGAATTCTTTTCTTTTGAAGCCATTCTTTAGATAGAACATAGTCCCTCACGTTATGACCTTTCTTGGTCATCTTTCGGGTCACAAGTACCCAGCCATTCGCTTTCACGAATGAAAGCATGGAAAACTTTTAGTCTGAGAAAACTTAGACAATAATCAACAATAATGAGCATAAAAATATCCCTACGTTGGTCTGGTTAAAAAATGTGCACATTAAACTTTTTTAAAACTTCCCTTTTATACTCTAAATCACCGTTGTGGTAGAATTAGAATAAAACGCATTCTACATTAATTCCATATCACCGTTGGGCGGAACTAGAAATAATGCATATAAGTCATAAACAATGTGATGGTAGTATTTCTATTAAACAACTTTGCTAAGAAATAATTGTCATCATCAACTTTATTGCAGCGGAAACAAGTAATATGCATTTCTCTAGTTTAAGAGCATTTCTTCATCTTTAACCGTTCTCTGAAAATTGATCACTTTGATACAAAATTTATCAGAGATTTAAGCTTTGAACATAAGGCTCAAAGAATTATAGTACTGTTATCATCAACGTTGGTCAGAAAATAGTAATACCATATTTGAACTTTAAAACAAATATCTTTCTTTTGTCATAGCGGAATCTATTTGCATCCTATTTCACCCATAGGGGAAAAACATTGCTAAGAACATTCCTTCAAATTAAATTTCCCCGTTGGTTCCAATTTAATTGGAGAATAAATTTTTTTACTTTGCAGCGGAAACTTTACAATATTCTATTCAGAAACAATTTTGTACTCTTTTACTCTCTAAGCAATTTTAAACGGTTGGTCCAAAAATGCATTAGAGAAGCAACAATATAATCTTTTACTTTAGTTCTATTCACTTTTAAAAGAGCACTTTTATTTTTATTTTGTAGCGGAAAAACATGAATAAGAAATTCATGAACTTTATTTATTTCAAAAACTTTTATTTACAATTACTTTGCTATTTCTAGACAAATTTTCGTTGGATTAATTTGAATAAAAAAACTATGTGAAATTTTCCCAAAACTCTGGACAAAAAGCAAAAATGAAACGCTTCATGTGGTGGCCGAAAATGGCCCAGCCATTCGGAACCCGTTTGGCTCGCGCGCGGCTGCCAGATCCGGCCCAGCGCGCCGCTGCAGCCTGACGCGGCCCAGAAACCGCCAGTGCTAGCAGCCCACGGCGTGCGAGCCGGTCTTGCCCCACTTGTGGCCCAAAAAGGCCCATGTACGTTAGGTTTCCTATCGGAGTCGTTCAACAGATCGGACGATCGCTCATGGAGATCGCTCGATCAAAAGCGAAGCAGCGAGGGGATCGTTTGAAACCCTCGGTCATTCCTTTCCTCCC
>LR738710.1:759259812-759408781 GCA_902687465.1 Secale cereale
CCCCCGCGCCGCACCGGACTGTGTCATAGGTCTTGACCTCGCCGGCCGCCGGCGACGCCGTCAAGTGCCACCGCGCGTGCTGGGATCCTTTTCTTCCCTTGCCCCTCCTTTGTCAGTGAGAGAGAGGCGCAGCGGAGTCATCATTTGCTCCACACCCGCAAGGGCAACGCCCAGCCACCGGCGAGTCTATATACGGCCACCGGCAACGGCGTCGAAAGCCATCGTGCCGCGCGAGCCACCTCTTCTTCCCCTTGTATCTCTGTTTCTCCACCACCCGCGTCTCCTCTCTGTTTCACCGAGGACAACGACGGCGTGAAGCAACGGTGCCCCCTCTGTCCCCCTTGCCGGTGTGCGCGAGCTCCCGAGGGAAAGCGCACCGCTGTCAAGCGATGCGGTGGTGGTGCCCTTTTGCTCCCTTGGGGAGGCTGTGTTCTTCTTCCCCGCACCTCGTCTTGCCGATGTGTGTGGGGATCGAGAGGAACAGGTGTGGCCTTGCGGCGGCGCTCTTTGCCGGTGAGGCCTAAGGCCTTTCTCCGGTGAGGTGTTTTCTTTACCCTGTGGATTAGGGTTCTGTGGGGATGGGTTGATTCTTTTGATTTGCATCGAATTCCTCAACCAAAACATGGCTGATACCATTGTTGAGTCCTCTGGATTGGTTAGGGTTAAGGATTCATTTTGGTCTTTACCTTTTCCTTGGACCGATGAGCCCGATGGGGTCGCCATGGTGGACGCCGGCGGTGGTGATGGCAGATCGTGGGCGAAGTGGTGGCGGCGCTTCCCATCAGCACTGCACTATTCCCTGTAAGGAACATTATTTACGCAGTGGAAAAACATGAAAAAAAATTCATGAACTTTTGGTGTGTGTTTCTTTTCTGTTTTCTAGACAAAGTTTCGTTGAAATAATTTGAACAGAAAAAACTATATAAAATTTACCCAAAACAGGACAAAATTCATCTAAACAAACTCTGCTCTGCAAAAAATAACACAAAAGGCCTCTGCTCGGCCCGCGGCCTGCCTTATTCGCGCCGACGGACTCGGCCCAGCTGAGCGGGGCTGCTGGATGCGGCCCAGCCGCCTACGCCCGCGCCTGCGAGCCAGCCTCAGCCCAGCGGCCACTTTTGGCCCAAATGGCCTGCAACCGCACGCGCCGCTCGCGTCCTTAACAGCGTGGCCCGTCACACGCCGCAGCCGCTGCCGGCCTCGTGTTTCTTTCAGCCCAGCGGCCCACTATAGCGCGAGGGTTTTGGTTGCATCCGTCCGATGCAATCCGACGGCCAGCCGTTGATTTTTCTCGAACAAAAACGCGCAGCCGGCCGCTCTCGACGGGAACCCTAGCTCCACTCTCTCTTGAACGCGCCGTTCACCATCTCTCTCACAGCGCTCTTCTCTCCCGACGGCGAGGCAGGTGGATGCGCCCCGGCCGCCTCGACCGCCGGCGCCGGCGGCGAAGCCACTGCGCCGCGCGCGCCTGCTCTCCCTCCCCTTTCCCTTTCTCTTCTCTGTTGCAGAGAGAGCCCACGATGCAAGCCCCTTCTCTGATCTATCTCCGCGGTGGTAGTCAATGTGGCAGCTATGCGAGCCGGCGACGGTAGCCGATGGCCCGTCCGCGCCGCGCCCCGCACTCTCCTTCCCCGCTAACTTTCTCCACCACCAGCGCTGTAATGCCCCATATGTAACACTTTCCAATAATGGCAATAAAGCTTCCTCTTTTGATCCTTGTCATTATCCTTGGGGGTTCTTGTCTTTTATTTATTTGCATTGCCATATCTTTTATTATTTTTGCATCATTGCATTGCTCATCATCATATCATCATGGCATACTAGTTTACTTTATTATTGAGTGAGAGTGAGGACTTGTGATGTTGTTGTGTGTGAGGTTTAGCTATGCCTAGCTAACCCTACCCCTTCTCCCTCTTCTTCTTCTTCTTCTTCTTCTTCTTCTTCTTCTTCTTCTTCTTCTTCTTCTTCTTCTTCTTTCTTTTCTATTCTGGTCTTTTCTTTGCTCTATTATGCAAGCCACCTAGCCAAGTGCCTTAATGGTTCTTTCTTCTCCTATGAATCTTGCACCATGTGAACAACCTCTCCACCAAACATCACCCTTTTGAATATGATTTGGTTGGGTTTTAAAATATCAAGAGTTTGAGCCATATTCAAACTCCTTTTATTTTTCTGCCTCTAAAAATGTCCAAGTCAACTTATTTAAATAGAGCATGAATCACTGAGCTTGGGGATATTTTTCTTTTCCCCTAACTTTTCTAATTTATTTATGTGCTTTTCTTTTTCTTTCTGCCTGAAGAAATAAAGGAAAAGGAGAAAGCAGCAGCCAGCGCAGTGCACCGGGGCCTCCTCCTCCTTCTCTCTCCCCCCAGGCCCATCTCTTCTTTTCCCTTGCAGCGCAGCCCAACTCCACCCGCAGGCCCAGCCAATAGCCGCGTCGTCACGCCGTGGCCTTTTTTCCCCAGGGTCCCACCTATCTGTGGCACAGGCCGCGTCGCCGTCTTCCTCCGTCAGCCAAAATAGAGCACGCCCGCGCTCACCGTCGTGCGGTGAGTTCACGGACGTCGAGGCCGTCGCCGCCCCCTTTTTAAACCCGCAGCTTGTCCTCTCCCTTCTCATAGGGTTCCCCTTTCCCCTCGTCGCCGCCTAGAGAGCCAATCACCCCCAGATCCGTCGATCCCGTCGATACCACGTCGCCGGCGAGCCCCGCGTCGACCTCAGCCTCGCCAACGTTGTCCGTCTGCCTCCACGACGTCGACTCCTTCCTCTACGTCGACTACGCGGACCCGATCGCCTCCACGACGAGCGCTTCCTCCTCTTCATCCTCTCCGGCAGCCGTAGGTGTTCGAGAGCCACCGTCATCGACTCCGTCCATGACTGGGCCAGCCGAGCACACCGCCGTGCTCGTGGTGAGCTCCTCTCTCTCCCTGTGCCCTTTTCCCTTTCTGCGTGCCCTCTAGCCCCTAGATCACTGAGCGCCCGATCGCGTCGCCGTCGGACCTCGTCGCCGGCGAGTGTTCCGACCCCTCTAGGGCGTGCTGTGCTACCCGTTCGCTCCAGTGAGCCACGTAGAAGCCTCCTGTGCAGTCGCCGTGCCATCTAGGGCTTTGCTTCGCCTCGCCGTCGCTTTGTCGCCGCCGGTGCTGTAGTGCTCCGTAGGTGCTGCTGATACGTCCAAAACGTATCTATAATTTCTACTTGCTCCATGCCACTTTTGGGTGATATTGCTATGATATTTATACACTTCCATACACTTTTGATCATATTTGGACTAACCTACTAATCCAGTGCACCCCGGTGCCAGTTTCTGTTTTCGGCTAATTTTGTATTTCAGGTTTTCACGTTACGAAAACTGTCAGGAAAAATCCAGAAAAATTATATAAAAAATCAGTGTTCCGGAAACTTCCTTGCGCCCGAAGTACAGCCGAGGGGGGGCCACCAGGGCTCCAGGCGCCCTGGCGGCGCCCCCCCTGGGCCGCGCCGGGGGGGCGCCTTGGCCCCCCGAGCCCCGTCTGGTGCCCCCCTTTGGCATATATTTAGAGCGTTCTTCGAAACCCTCGGGACAGGAACTCTTTTTCGCGATCTCATCTCTGTTCCGCCGCCGCCGCCGCTTCCAAGATCGGGAGCACCAGGAGAACTCTTCCCGGCACCCTGCCGGAGGGGAGGATCACCATCGGGAGCCTCTCCACCACCATGGACGCCTCCCGGATGAGTTGTGAGTAGTCTCCCTTGGACCATGAGTCCATGACCAGTAGCTATGTGATGTTCTCCTCCCGTTCTTGTGCTTCACTAATTAGTCCTCGTGAGCTGCCCTACATGATCGAGGCACCTATGTAATCCTTATGTTGTTGCTATGATGAGTTTGCTGGGATCCGATGGATTATGAGATTATGTTCAGATTGATCTTGAGTAATATATTTGATCTACCTCTTTTATATTTATGTTCATAAGTAATTCTTGCATGTTCTCCGTTGTTATTTATTGCTTTGGCCAAGTAGTAGGTAGTGACTCCAAGAGGGAACGTTATGCTTGATTGTGGGTTCATGCCCCTCGATGGCTAGCTTGAGTGACAGAAACATGAGTCTAGGGGATGTGCTGTTGCCACAAGGGGGAAAACAACGGTGCTTGTGCCCGCGGGTGCAAGGATTGTTTACTTTACGCAAAGTTCTTTTAATGCAGTTGTCTGTTGCTTTGAGTTTACACTATGGGTGGGGCTCGCAACTTAATACCAGCGAGATGTTCTGGATAGATATCTTAAGGTGGATGATTAGTAGTAGATATTGATGGATTTCGGTCTACTTACTTTGGCGTACCGCCCATGCTTTGAACCTCAACCTTTCTTGCAATGTAATCAGCATTGGTTTGCGCTCGTAGGTCCTGTCAATTGCCCAGCTGTAATTCGTTTACATCACATAGCAGTTTTATCGTCTTTTGGGAGAGAGACATCACTAGTGAACATCATGAGACTCCGGTCCATATTACCATCATTGATCACATCCGCTATTTACTTTTCGCTTTTATTTACTATTGCAAAACATTATCTATCACTACTATCATTTGCGTTTAACCCTTTGTGAACTACAAGGCCGGAGGGATTGACAACCTCTCTGTACTCATTGGGAGCAAAGTTATTTGTATCTGTGTGCAGGTCCACGTTGATTGCTAATATCTGGCGCCGTTAGCAGTTGACACCTACTTGTTGAACCTAGGAGTCTCTGGGGATTCGATCCTTGGCATCTTTGCTAAGGGAAAAACTTCCACAACACTGCATCTCACACCTTCCACTTGGGGTAACCAACGAGGGGTTAGAGGCCCATCAAGGAGTTTTTCTGGCGCCGTTGCCAGGGACTCCACTCTTCAGGATAGGGGAGTTGCATGCTATCTTTTACCTATGCTTTTTAGTCTTGTTAGTTTACCTTTCAGTTTTTGCTTTAGTACCCTTTATCGAAAATCACAAAAATAGTTATATTGCTTGCTTGCTACTATGGGTTCCACCGAGAACACTAAGTTGTGTGACTTCACCAGTCACAACAACGATGACTTTATCAGCACACCTATCACTACACCTGCCACTTCAGCACCTTCATATGAAATTAAACCTGCTTTACTGAACTTAGTCATGAGAGATCAATTCTCCGGTGCTGGAGATGATGCTGCTTTACACTTGAACAACTTTGTTGAACTTTGTGATATGCAAAAGTACCACGAAATAGATGGTAATATTGTTAAGCTTAAGGTTTTTCCTTTCTCCTTGAGAGGAGGAGCTAAAATTTGGTTTCAGTCTTTGCCTAGAAATAGCATAGATTCATGGGACAAGTGCAAAGATGCTTTTATTGGAAAATACTATCCACCTGCTAAAATTATCCAACTTAGAAGTAACATAATGAATTTTAAACAATTGGATAATGAACATGTTGCCCAAGCTTGGGAACGTACGAAATCTCTTATCAAGAACTACCCTACTCACGGTTTGACTACTTGGATGGTTATCCAAACTTTTTATGCAGGCTTGAACATTACCTCGCGGAACTTGTTAGATTCGGCCACGGGAGGAACCTTTATGTCAACTACACTTGGTGCTGCCACAAAGCTTCTCGATGAGATGATGACCAACTATTCCCAATGGCACACCGAACGCGCTCCAACAGGTAGGAAGGTAAACTCTGTCGAGGAGATTTCCTCCCTTAATGAAAAAGTTGACTTGATCATGTCTCTACTTTCGAAGCAATCTTCTGTTGATCCTCGTGATGTTCCTTTAAATTCTTTGATTGCTCAAGAACAAGTAGATGTGAATTTTATCTCTAGAAACAATTTTAACAACAATGCTTATAGGAGTAATTTTGGTAACAATCCTAGACCGTTCCCCTCTAATTATTATGGGAACAACAATGCTTATCATAGTACCAAGAACTCCACTACTGAACTAGAGACTATGCTTAAAGATTTCATCACTACCCAAAAAGCCTTTAATAAGAGTGTAGAAGAAAAACTACATAAACTAGATGATCTTTCTTTTAAGGTAGACCATTTAGCCAATGAGGTAAAATTGCTAAAAATTGAAACTTCTCCTCTTGAGGAGAGGAAGGTCACTCCTATTAATGCTACTCAAGTGCAAATTAATGAAAATATTAGGATGATGGCTAAACTTAAAGAAAGATGGGCTAGAGAAAGGAAGAAGATAGAATTAAGAGCCTTCCTACCCACCACACTGTTGCTACTAACCAAGTTGTTGAGGATGTTCAAACTCTTAGCACCCAATGTACTCCTGGTCCCATTGGACCTATTAATGGTGATGCTATGACTATAGAAACTACCAAACAAGTGAACCTAAAGGACACCACTACCACATTACTTGATGCTCGTGACCTTGATTTTGATAATTGCACTCTTACCGATGTTATTGATTTCCTTCACAAGATGTCTAGAGACCCCCGCACTAGCACGCTTAACCTTGCCTTCACAGAGCATATCACTAATGCTCTCATCAAAGCTAGGGAGGAGAAACTTAGAGTAGAAGCCTCCATACCTAGAAAGCTAGAAGATGGTTGGGATCCTATGATAAAAATTAAATTGAATGACTTCTCTTGTTATGCATTATGTGATGTTCGTGCTAGTACCTCTGTTATGCCCAAAAGAATATATGATATGCTTAAATTGAAACCTTATGATTCTTGTTCTTTTGGTGTCCGTCTCGTTGATTCTTCCATAAAGAAACCTTTGGGGAGGATCGACGATATTCTTATCGTTGTCAATGATAATTATGTTCCCGTTGATTTTACTATTATGGATATTGAATGTGATCCTTCATGTCCAATTATTTTGGGACGTCCCTTTTTACGCACCGTTGGTGCTATCATTGACATGAAAGAGGGTAATATAAAATTTCAGTTTCCTCTCAAGAAAGGGATGGAACACTTCCCTCGAAAGAAGATCAAGTTACCTTTTGAGTCTGTTGTACGGGCTAGCTATTCTTTTACTCTTGATAAAACTTATCTATATGCATTATGCCTAACTTAAAGGCATAAAAGAAAGCGCTTTTGGGAGGCAGCCCACATGAATAAATTTTTTGCTTTTGTTGTGTCTTGATGTTGTTTACTGCTGTAGCATCATCATTGTATCTTTTCTTTTCATATTTGTGCCAAGTATAGCCTCTGATTGCTAGAAAGTTCAAAAGTTGTGAGGTGCTGTCCAGGAAACAGATTCTGTCCTTGGATAGAAAAATTCGTATAAAATCACCAGATCATCTTTTTGGTCTGAATTTTTTCGACAGCGTTCTCTATATAATTTTCTTTCGTGCATCTGTTCTGAGTTTTTTGATTTGAGTTGCATAAGTACCCCGAACAAATCAATTACTACCTGCTGTTCTGTTTTTCACAGATTCTGTCCTGTTTTGCCTTTCCTTCATTTTGTAAATCAAGAGCTTGCTTTTTCTTTGCAAAAACCTTTTCGCAATCTTGAGAAACAGTAGAACTTCAAGAATATCTTTATTTCCAGCAAGGTGCAATTATTTTATTAAGGGTACTAACCTCGCTAATCAGATTATGATGAGTTATGTATGAAGGGAGTTTTCAAGTGTGCGAGGGAAGATGATAAAAAGATTCAGGAGTGTCAAGCGCTCAAGCTTGGGGATGCCCCCGTGCACCCCCAAGAAATATTCAAGGAGACTCGAGCGTCTAAGCTTGGGGATGCCCCCGTGCATCCCCTTCTCCATCAACATTATCAGTTCGTCTTTCGTTCCGCTATATTTTTATCACTTCATGTGTTATGTGCTATGCTTGGAGCGTCTTGCTTTTAGTTTTCTTTTTAGTTTTTCATAACGAGTCGGAACTCAGCTTTCTTTATGTGGGAGAGAAACACGCTCCACTTCTACCTAGAACATAACATAGAATTTTCATGTCTATCTTTGCTGTGTGTGTTCTTTGTCTTTTAATAGCTACTATCGTGCTCTGCTCTTAGTATTCATGCTTATCTTTTCAAAGAGCTTTTGTTTAGTTGGTTGCTTGAACTCTCTTTAATTATCATGCTCACCTTATTAAGAGAGTTTGCTTCCGTTACATTGGTTAATGTGTCTATGATAAAGATGCTACGTGCATGATGGCGCTTAGTAGTTCAGGTTTTCTTATGGTTAATCTCAAATAGCTGGGGGATTCCCAATGTGTTATTGGAGTACCAACTTGATTTGTTTGCCTATGATGTGGTATGGTTTAGTAATATCTTCCTTCAAGAATTTATTTTGATCGACTTGGCGTATGCTCACGCATATTTAAGACTATAAAGAAAGTCTGTTAAGCCTTGATGATCTTTTATTTCTGAGTAGCGATATAACTACCATGCCTGATTCAATATTGCTTTGTCGCTCTGCATGATTATGACCGTCATTGCTCTCTTAGTTGGTCGCTCCCAGTCTTTTGCTAACCTCCACCTGTACTAAGCGAACTAACTTTGCAATACATTGCTCATGGGAAAGTAGCTTAAAAACTATTGTGGTAAAGAATATGTTGCTTATGTATCTTATTTCTTATAAGTTGCTTGCTGAGCGGTAACCATGTTTTTGGGGACGCCATCAACTGTCACACTTTTGTTGAATATCATGTGAGTTGCTATGCATGTTCGTCTTGTCTGAAGTAAGGGTGATTTGCCATGGGTTGAATGAGTATGCATATTGTTAGAGAAGAACATTGGGCCGCCAACCAAAGCCATGTATCATGGTGGAAGTTTTAGCTTGGACCTTAATCCTCAATCTCTTATGAGAATATGCTTATGCATTGAAGAGGAGTCCATCATCTATTTCTATGTTGTCCCCGTATGGATGTCCTCAAGTTGAGATCTATCAAAAATGAGAAATCAAATGTGATTTATCTCCTTGGACCTTTGTACAGGTGGCATAGAGGTACCCCTTTGTGACACTTGGTTGAAACATATGTAATGCAATGACAACTCATGGAAATCCGAGCTAATTAGGACAAGGTGCGAGCACTATTGGTATTCGATGCATGAGGCTTGCAACTTATAGGATGTCTTATGCATGACACATATGAAGTACTACTACCGTTGACAAAATTGCTTCCATGTTTTCAAAATAAAAAGCTCTAGTACATAACCATTCTTTTACTTTTATGAGTCTCCACCTTCTTTCTTCAAGCACCAACTACTGAGAGCATGATTGTCATTCTGAGTGTAATGTGCATTGTCCCAAAGTAGCATTGTCTTTTGCATGATTGTGATATCGTTTATTTTGAAATCATTGTATCTAGTCATCACTTAAACCTTGAAGGTGCCCCTGCATTTATGTTTTGCTTCACTAAAGGGGGCAAGCTAGATATCACTTTATCATATTTGCACACCATGTTCATTGCAAATATATTTGATGCTTCAGTTTCATATTGTAAAACTTTCAGTCATTTGTGATTTTCTCATGAGGCAACTTAATTACTATAGAATCATTGTCTCAGTAAGCTTTTGTCATATGACTATAAAAAGTCCTATATGGTTAATAGCATGTCACCACAGAAATTATTCTTGTTATCATTTACCTACTCGAGGACGAGCAGGAATTAAGCTTGGGGATGTTGATACGTCCAAAACGTATCTATAATTTCTGCTTGCTCCATGCCACTTTTGGGTGATATTGCTATGATATTTATACACTTCCATACACTTTTGATCATATTTGGACTAACCTACTAATCCAGTGCACCCCGGTGCCAGTTTCTGTTTTCGGCTGTTTTTGTATTTCAGGTTTTCACGTTACGAGAACTGTCAGGAAAAATCCAGAAAAATTATATAAAAAATCAGCATTCCGGAAACTTCCTTGCGCCCGAAGTACAGCCGGGGGGGGCACCAGGGCTCCAGGCGCCCTGGCGCCCCCCCCCCCCCCTAGGCCGCGCCGGGGGGGCGCCTGGGCCCCCCGAGCCCCGTCTGGTGCCCCCCTTTGGCATATATTTAGAGCGTCCTTCGAAACCCTCGGGACAAGAACTCTTTTTCGCGATCTCATCTCTGTTCCGCCGCCGCCGCCGCTTCCAAGATCGGGAGCACCTGGAGAACTCTTCCCGGCACCCTGCTGGAGGGGAGGATCACCATCGGGAGCCTCTCCACCACCATGGACGCCTCCCGGATGATTTGTGAGTAGTCTCCCTTGGACCATGAGTCCATGACCAGTAGCTATGTGATGTTCTGCTCCCGTTCTTGTGCTTCACTAATTAGTCCTCGTGAGCTGCCCTACATGATCGAGGCACCTATGTAATCCTTATGCTGTTGCTATGATGAGTTTGCTGGGATCCGATGGATTATGAGATTATGTTCAGATTGATCTTGAGTAATATATTTGATCTTCCTCTTTTATATTTATGTTCATAAGTAATTCTTGCATGTTCTCCGTTGTTATTTATTGCTTTGGCCAAGTAGTAGGTAGTGACTCCAAGAGGGAACGTTATGCTTGATTGTGGGTTCATGCCCCTCGATGACTAGCTTGAGTGACAGAAACATGAGTCTAGGGGATGTGCTGTTTCCACAAGGGGGGAAACAACGGTGCTTGTGCCCGCGGGTGCAAGGATTGTTTACTTTACGCAAAGTTCTTTTAATGCAGTTGTCTGTTGCTTTGAGTTTACACTATGGGTGGGGCTCGCAACTTAATACCAGCGAGATGTTCTGGATAGATATCTCAAGGTGGATGATTAGTAGTAGATATTGATGGATTTCGGTCTACTTACTTTGGCGTACCGCCCATGCTTTGAACCTCAACCTTTCTTGCAATGTAATCAGCATTGGTTTGCGCTCGTAGGTCCTGTCAATTGCCCAGCTGTAATTCGTTTACCTCACATAGCTGTTTTATCGTCTTTTGGGAGAGAGACATCACTAGTGAACATCATGAGACTCCGGTCCATATTACCATCATTGATCACATCCGCTATTTACTTTTCTCTTTTATTTACTATTGCAAAACATTATCTATCACTACTATCATTTGCGTTTAACCCTTTGTGAACTACAAGGCCGGAGGGATTGACAACCTCTCTGTACTCGTTGGGAGCAAAGTTATTTGTATCTGTGTGCAGGTCCACGTTGATTGCTAATATCTGGCGCCGTTAGCAGTTGACACCTACTTGTTGAACCTAGGAGTCTCTGGGGATTCGATCCTTGGCATCTTTGCTAAGGGAAAAACTTCCACAACACTGCATCTCACACCTTCCACTTGGGGTAACCAACGAGGGGTTAGAGGCCCATCAGCTACTAACGTGCTGGATGGATGCGGAACTCCTCCAGGAGCGTCTCGCACCCCTCCGCCGTGTTGTTTGGTCATCGGAGCAGCTCCGACGAGCAGCTCCGATGGGCCAGTGCTTCCCCTGCTTGCTGCTTCTTCTGTCTATTCTTCAGTTATGCTACCTGTTCTCTCTCGAGTTCAGTTCAGTAGCGCAGTGGTTTGTCTCCGTCTGTTATAGCTAGCGGTCGTGGGTTCGATTCCTCGCGGGCGCAGTGGATTTCGCCCCTTTTTGCATTTTGGCCTGAGGCTGACAGGTAGGTCCCACCTGCCAGCCTCACAGTGGCTTCGCAGCCCCCGCGCGCACCCATGTTGCTAGCTCAGCCCCGTCGGCCCCCCGCTGTCAGTGGCATGTGCTAGTTGTGCCTGGGTTGATCTAGACCCTGGCGTCTATTTTGGTATATTTTCTTTTTCTGTTTTCCTTTTCTTTTCTGTTTTTCTTGTTTAATTAATATCTGCATAAATATGTTTCTGATGACTTTGTGTTATATATGAAAAGTGCTTAGAATTTTATGTAGATTATGAATATGCCACTTGCTGCCATGTTTAAAAACAATTTAAAATATTGTTTGAATTTAAACTTGTTTTAAATATGCTTAAACTTGTAAAAATCATAACTAAATATCTACAACTCCAAATTTAACAAACTTTATATGCATTTGGGGTAGAAAAATGTGTAGAATATTTTGGTGCTGTTGTTTAGCATGTTCGACAACTCTATCACAGAAGTTTTTCAGATGTGTCCCAAATGCAATTAAATTAATATGGGAGTTTCTGGATATTGTGTTATTTAATTCCAGCCCATTTAAATGTGCTAGCATGTTGCTGTTATGTTAGTTGCACCCTTGCCATGTTAACCAACTTCTTTAAAACATGTGACATGCTTGTTTGGACAACTACTTGAACTTGTTATGTTGTTCCTTTGCTTGTTTCATGCTTGTGTATGATCTTGTTTGGTTATGATGTTGTTGCACTCTTGTGACCCCTAGGCCATGCATCATTTATTTCCATGTTCACATGCTTCGTGTTCATGCATCATGTGGTTGAGCACTGCATGTTGATTGATTTTGTTCCGTTGTTGCATTCTTGTGTTTGGTTAGAGCCCGGTGACGATACGGAGTACGAGGTTTCTATTGAGGTTGAGTGTGAGGAGCAAGGTTACGTTCCCTCCGAGGATTCAACAGGCAAGATGACCTTACCCATATATCACTACTATCTTTGCCTATGCTAGATGTCCCGCTCTTTAGTTTATTGCCTTGATGCCTATGTCTGTTTGTCAGCCTCCTATTGTTGCCATGAAACTCTCTAACCACCCAACCTAGCAAACTTTTGATTGGCTACGTAAGCATCGCTCAGCCCCTCTTATAGCATTGTTAGTTGCAGGTGAAGATTTGAAGATTCTTGCTTCATGTTGAAGTTATTGTTGGGATATCACAATATATAATTATGTTAAACTAAATCACCTATATATTTGGCAATGGGTGGAAGGCTAAGCCTTTGCTTGGTGTTTTGTTCCACTCATGCCACCCTAGGAACCGTTTAAACCGGTGTTATGTTCCTTGATTTTGCGTCCCTAACACGGTTGGGGTTTATGGGCCCCCCTTGATAACCCGCTTAGCGCTAAAGCTTTTCCAGCAAGGCCCAACATTGATTTTACATTTGTCTAATAACTAAAACTTGCATAGGGAGTTATAAACCCTTTTTTATTAATTAACAACCTGGGCCAGTGCTCCACATGAGTGTTGGTCCAAACTGGGGAGCCTGCGGGGCCACCTTGGGGAAACCCGAGGGCTGGAAAAAACCTGTAGCATCGCCCATCCGGTCGTGGCCTGAGACGAGATACGCGCGGCTACTATCAGGGTGTCGGCACGCCGGGAGGTCTTGCTGGATTAGTGTTACCTATGTCGGAATATCTTAAGCATGGGATTCCGAGAATACTCGGGTCTTCCCACCTTGGAGTTGCGACTCCGCAGATCGTGAGCTTGTGATGGGCTAAGTTGGAACACCCCTGCAGGGTTTGATCTTTTGAAAGTCATGCCCGCGGTTATGTGGCAGATGGGAATTTGTTAATATCCGGTTGTAGAAAACTTGACACTATGTTCATAATACACTACCAGCGTGAGTAACCGTGACGGTCGCTTTCCGAAGGGGTTCGGGAAGTGAACACGGTGGGGTTATGTTTGACGTGCTTAGTTATTATCACTTCGTGATCATTTTGGCGATCGTTGGCACTTTCTCCTCTCGCTCTAAACACGTAAGCTAGTGCTAGTGCTGCTGCAAACCTTGTTCTACAGCCTTGTTCCACACCCAAGGCTTTGATAGTATTGCTACCCGGGAACGGGATTGCTGAGTCCTCCATGGCTCACAGTTTCTACACAACACCAGATGCAGGTACCGTTGAGAACTACACAGCTGGTGGTTCGGAGTTGTATTGGGAGTTTGATGAAGAACGTGGGCAATACTACGTGTCTTACCCAGGGGATCAGCAGGGCTCTTACTAGGATGATCGGGACCTTGTGTTTTATTTATTTATGGTATCTTTCATTTGGATCTTCGTCCGTAGTCGGACTCTGAAGTTATTGGATGATGAATGTTTATGTAATGCATTGTGTGACGTGGCGAGTGTAAGCCAAATACTCTTTTGCAATTTCATCCCTCTTTTACACGAGTTGTGCAAAGATACCATACTTGAGATCATTCTAGTATGAGATTATGCCATTAAGTCATGCCTCAACACGTAGGAGGTATAGTCTCATTCTGGGCATTACAAGTTGGTAATCAGATCCTTCTCCGACCTAGGAGCCCCCACTGATTGATCGAATCATTGACGGTTGAGTCTAGGCACACACATGAAATTGTTTTGAGTCCTATATATATATCAGAGAGTAGGATTTCTTTTACTCCTCATCCCTTTATCACTCTAGTGAGGACTCCTGACGATGTTCTATCTCTTCTACTCTAAAAAATTTCACTAAATTTTTTTAGGATCACGCGAGTATTGTTTGGATTGTTCTGATGTCTTTGTGACGAGAACATTGTTCTCGATGCCTCCTGTCATTTAGGGGTTGTGGCAGTGTCCCGGGGAGTTGAGCTCCGAGGTGTTGTCGTCAAAAATCTAGCGCAGCAGTTCTGGAATACTTAAGACGGCCGACATCGAAAACTCTTCTATGCGGTTAGTGGTAAGATAACCCCGACATCACCCAGTACTGGGGAGGTAGTTCGGGAGTACTGCCATAGCTTGTATAGCAGATGCGTTTCGAAGGTCCGAGGTAAATGGTTTCCAGAAATAATTGGTTATGTGTTGAAGGATGGATGCAGCTGGATGTAGGATTAGAGTTGAGTGCATGGTGCTTCCCCTGTATCCCCAACACCCGATTGCATAACCGGAAACTTTCAGAAATTAATAGGTGGGTTCATCTAGTAGTTCGTAGGCATTCTTCCAACGAATGCATGATATGGAGTTCGGGGTTCTACATTGAGTGAAGTGGTTTTATGGGCGTTGTTCCGATCGGGAGTTGCATCTTAAAGGGTCCTTGGCTATGCTGATCCGGGGATTGCAAAACCCTTTTGTAACATGTTACATGAGCTTTCAGCACGAACATGTGGAACGAAGCTTCTATCTTGTATTTGTTCTATCTGCTCCTTGTTGTTTTTATTTACCTTTTGTTCTCCCAAGTAGCTTCTCGTGAAGATTGTTGTACCATTGAACTGTGGATTACATTCGTTCATTTTGTTCGAATGGTCTTGTGAAGACTTATGTTGCAAGTTCTAGCCGTTGATTCAGCTTATATATTTCAATCAATGGCTAATAGTTGTCATCTCATTCAGGATGGCTCCTAAGAAGGTTCCCAATGCTAACCCAGACGATGAAGAAGTTCCTAATCGTCCTCCTTCTCCTCCTCCTCCGTCTGAGGCCTGGAGAGCAATTATGCAAGCGACCAACCAGAACACCCAGATGCTTATGCAAATGATGCACAACATTCAAGCCAGCCAGGCAAATTAAGGTGGTCATGGGAACCAAGGCCAAGGCAATCTATTCAATCAACCTCACTTTGCAACCCTCAACCAATTCCTGGCAAACCAACCGAAGTCTTTCAGTTAGTGTGTGGATCCGCTAGATGTTGAAGACTGGATAACAGACATCAAGAAGCACTTTGAATGCAGTAATGTGAGACCTGAGGATTATGTCAAGTTTGCCGCCTTCCAACTCAAGGATCAAGCTGCTGATTGGTGGCAACAGTACAAAGATTCCAGAGGTGGACGTGAAATCTCGTGGACTGACTTCTGCAAGGATTTCCGCTCTCACCACATTCCAACTAGTGTCATTGAAGGCATGCGTGAGCAATTCCGCAACCTGAAGCAACACACCATGTCCGTCTATCAATACAATGTCAAGTTCCAGAATCTCGCTCGCTATGCCAAGCAAGACATCCCAGATGCCAAGAGCAAGATTTATCAGTTCCGTGGTGGTCTGAAGGATGAACTCCAACTAGCTCTCACCTTGTTCGAGCCGGATGAATTTGATAAATTCTATAACATGGCTCTTAAGTAAGAGGCAGCCCAGCTCAAGGTTGAAGCTTCCAAAAAGAGGATCAGAGATGCCGTTAACTCCTCCTCTTCTTCCCAAGTGGTTGCAAAGCAGCAAAAGTTTTGGCTTCCACCTCCTCTAGTGCTCCGCCCTCCAAACAACAACAACAAGCACTCTGGTGGCCGTGGTTTCTCCCACCCACCCAACCCAAGCAATCAGTCCAAGACTCACTTTCAAGCTTCGAAGTCAAGTGGTCCTTATCACCGTCCTCTCTCAGAAGTGGTTTGCAACAAGTGCACTCAGAAGGGTCATTATGCTAACAAGTGTCCCAACCTGAGGCGCCTTCCGCCTCCTCCACCTGTCAGCACTGCTATTGTCAAGCACAATCCCAAGCAAGCAAGAGTGAATCTGATGAATGCAGCTCAAGCAGAGAATTATTCAGATGTGATACTTGGTAATCTTCCAGTTAACTCTATTCCTGCAAAAGTGTTGTTTAATTCAGGTGCATCATGCTCTTTCATGTCTCACCCATTTGCAACGAAGCACAATTTTGCCACCAAAAATTTACCTCAAAAGTTGCAAGTTACTTCTCCGGGGAAACGAATGACTTCTAGTGTATTTGCTCCGGATATATCTATTCATATGGGTGATTGCAGTTTTCTGGTTTCTCCGGTTATTCTCGGTAACTCCGACATTAATCTTATTCTTGGGATAGATTGGCTTTCCAAGCATGATGCAAACATTGATTGTGGAAATAAGGAAGTCAAGCTTACTCATCCTAACGAAGACGTGATTATCTTCGCCTCTCGAGATAACACAATCAGGCTATTCTCTCTCAATGACAAGGGCGAGATTAATGCCATCTCTCAGATTCCGGTGGTCAATGAGTATGAAGATGTTTTCCCTGAAGAGCTTTCAGGCATGCCTCCGCATCGTCAAGTTGAACTTGTCATTGAACTCGAGCCCGGTACCGAGCCAGCATGTCGGCGTCCGTACAAGCTCTCCCCTGATGAGTTGAAGGAGCTAAAGAAACAACTCGATGAGCAAGAGCGTATGGGTCTAATCAGGCCTAGCTCTTCTCCTTGGGGCTGTGGGGTTCT
The DNA here is from genome assembly GCA_902687465.1 of Secale cereale. Lineage (NCBI taxonomy): Eukaryota > Viridiplantae > Streptophyta > Magnoliopsida > Poales > Poaceae > Secale > Secale cereale. The sequence continues at coordinate 759,276,695 of LR738710.1, forward strand.
ATTTGTCAAGAAGGAGGATGGCACGGAACGCCTTTGCGTTGATTACCGGCCATTGAACAAGAAGACAATAAAGAACAAGTATCCGCTCCCCAATATCAATGAATTGTTCGAGCAGCTCAAAGGAGCAAAGGTGTTCTCAAAGCTCGATCTCTGGATGGGTTATCACCAGATCCGTATCCGTGAAGAAGATATTCCCAAGACCGCATGCAGAACGAGTTTTGGATCTTATGAATACACGATCATGTCTTTTGGCCTCGCTAATGCTCCACCCACTTTCTCGAGGATGATGCACTTCATATTCAACCCCTATACCAATGAATTTGTTCACGTCTATCTAGATGACATCTTGGTATTCTCCAAGAATGAAGAAGACCATGCCAAGCACCTCCGTTTGGTTCTGGACACGCTCCGTGAACACAAGTTCTACGCGAAGTTCTCCAAATGTGAACTCTGGCTGGATAAGGTCTTATATCTTGGCCATATCATCTCTGCTGAGGGTATTTCTGTCAACCCCGAGAAAGTTGAAGCTACTGTCAACTGGGAACCCCCGCAGAATGTCAAGCAACTCCGAAGCTTCCTTGGTCTCGCAAGCTATTGCAAAAGGTTCTTTGAGAACTTCTCCAAGATTGCCAAGCCTCTTTCCAACCTGTTGCAGAAGAATGTCAAGTACTCCTGGACTCCTGATTGTGATGTGGCATTCAAAACACTCAAAGAGAAGCTCATTTCTGCTCCGGTTCTTACTCCTCCGGATGAGTCCAAGCCCTATGAAGTCTTTTGTGATGCTTCTTTACAAGGACTTGGTGGTGTTCTCATGCAAGACAAGAAGATTGTGGCATACACTTCCCGTCAATTGAAACCAAATGAGAAGAATTACCCCACACATGATCTCGAGCTAGCAGCAGTTGTACATGCCTTGATCACGTCGAGACACCTGCTGTTGGGCAGAAAAGTGGACATCTTCACTGATCACAAGAGCTTGAAGTACATCTTCACACAGCCAAACCTGAACCTTCGCCAGACTCGTTCGGTTGAGAGGATCCAAGAGTATGATCCACGCATTGAGTACACACCTGGCAAGGCCAATGTCATTGCAGATGCCTTGAGCAGAAAGGCATATTGCAACAGTCTCCTTCTCGAACCGTTTCAGCCTGAAATTTGTGAGTCATTCAGGAAGCTCAACCTCCAAGTTGTTCCGTGAGGCTTTCTTGCAAACCTTCAAGTTAATCCTACCTTGGAAGATCAGATCCGTGAGGCCCAACTGAGTGATGCTATGGTGCAGAAAGTGAAACATGGTATTGCTAAGGGTACTCCCAAATACAAGTGCTATCGTGTTGATGAGAAAGACACCTTGTTCTTTGAGGACAGAATTGTGGTTCCCAAGGGTGATCTCAGAAAGCTCATAATGAACGAAGCACATGACTCCCTACTCTCGATTCACCCCGGAAGTTCCAAGATGTACCAAGACCTCATGCAATCTTACTGGTGGACCTGCATGAAAAGGGAGAATGCCCAATTCGTGAATGAATGTGATGTCTGCAGAAGAGTGAAGGCAGAGCATCAACGTCCAGCCGGTCTCCTGCAACCTCTACCTATTCCCGAGTGGAAATTCGACCATGTTGAAATGGATTTCATCACTGGATTTCCTAAGTCCAAGAAGGGGAATGATGCTATCTTTGTAGTGATTGACAAGCTAACCAAAGTAGCTCACTTCCTTCCCGTCAAAGAATCCATCAACGCAGCTCAGCTGGCAGAGTTGTACACTTTCAGAATTGTTTCGTTGCATGGCATTCCTCAAGTCATCTCCTCATACTGTGGAAGTTTGTTCACATCCAAGTTCTGGGACTCCTTTCAGTCAGCCGTGGGCACTAAGATTCATTTCAGCACTGCGTTTCACCCTCAGACTAGTGGTTAAGTCGAAAGGGTGAACCAGATCCTCGAAGACATGCTCAGAGCTTGTGTCATCTCTTTTGGCATGAAGTGGGAAGATTGTCTCCCGTTTGCCGAGTTCTCTTACAACAACAGCTTCCAAGCAAGTGCCGGCAAAGCTCCTTTTGAAATCCTCTATGGTAGAAAGTGTCATACCCCTCTCAACTGGTCCGAGACTGGTGAACGTCAACTTCTTAGCAATGATTTGATCTCAGAAGCCGAAGAAATGTGCAAAGTCATACGTGAGAATCTCAAAGCCGCTCAATCGCGTCAAAAGACTTACTATGACAGCAAGCATCGTGATTTGGCTTTCGATATTGGAGATCATGTCTATCTCCGTGTTTCTCCTATGAAAGGAACCCAAAGATTCGGTATCAAAGGAAAGCTTGCTCCTAGATACGTAGGCCCTTTCAAGATTCTTGGCAAAAGAGGCAATCTAGCCTATCAACTTGGACTTCCCTCCAACTTTGCAAATGTTCATGATGTGTTTCACGTGTCTCAACTCCGCAAGTGCTTCAAGACACCTGAACGCACCATTCCGTTCGAGGAGATTGATCTTCAACAAGACTTGTCTTATCGTGAGCACCATGTTGCTATTCTTGAGGAAACTGAGCGGAAAACCCGCAACAAGTCAATCAAGTTCTTGAAAGTAAAGTGGTCATACCATACCGACCGAGAAGCTACGTGGGAACGAGAAGATCACCTTCGTTCCGAGTATCCTTCCTTCTTCGAGTCCTAGATCTAGGGACGAGATCTTTTTGTAGTGTAGGAGAGTTTGTAATGCCCCATATGTAACACTTTCCAGTAATGGCAATAAAGCTTCCTCTTTTGATCCTTGTCATTATCCTTGGGGGTTCTTGTCTTTTATTTATTTGCATTGCCATACCTTTTATTATTTTTGCATCATTGCATTGCTCATCATCATATCATCATGGCATACTAGTTTACTTTATTGTTGAGTGAGAGTGAGGACTTGTGATGTTGTTGTGTGTGAGGTTTAGCTATGCCTAGCTAACCCTACCCCTTCTCCCTCTTCTTCTTCTTCTTCTTCTTCTTCATCATCATCTTCTTCTTCTTCTTTCTTTTCTTTTCTGGCCTTTTCTTTGCTCTATTATGCAAGCCACCTAGCCAAGTGCCTTAATGGTTCTTTCTTCTCCTATGAATCTTGCACCATGTGAACAACCTCTCCACCAAACATCAGCCCTTTTGAATATGATTTGCTTGTGTTTTAAAATATCAAGAGTTTGAGCCATATTAAACTCCTTTTATTTTTCCGCCTCAAGAAATGCCCAGATCAATTTATTTAAATAGGGCATGAATCACTGAGCTTGGGGATATTTTTCTTTTCCCCTAACTCTTCTTATTTATTTCTATGCTTTTCTTTTTCTTTCTGCCTGAAGAAATAAAGGAAAAGGAGAAAGCAGCAGCCAGCGCAGTGCACCGGGGCTTCCTCCTCCTTCTTTCTCTGCCCCCAGGCCCATCTCTTCTTTTCCCTCGCAGCGCAGCCCAACTCCACCTGTAGGCCCAGCCAACAGCCGCGCCGTCGCCTTTTTCCCCCGCGGTCCCACCTGTCTGTGGCACAGGCCGCGTCGCCGTCTTCCTCCATCAGCCAAAACAGAGCACGCCTGCGCTCACCGTCGCACCGTGAGTTCACGGACGTCGAGGCCGTCGCCGCCCCCTTTTTAAACCCGCATCTCGTCCTCTCCCTTCTCCTAGGGTTCCCCTTTCCCCTCGTCGCCGCCTAGAGAGGCGAGCACCCCCAGATCCGTCGATCCCGTCGATGCCCGAGCGCATCTAAGAGCGCGACCTCGTCGCCGGCGAGCCCCGCGTCGGCCTCAGCCTCGCCAACGCTGTCCGTCTGCCTCCACGACGTCGACTCCTTCCTCTACGTCGACTACGCGGACCCGATCGCCTCCACGACGAGCGCTTCCTCCTCTTCTTCCTCTCCGGCAGCCGTAGGTGTTCGAGAGCCGCCGCTGTCGACTCCGTCCACGACTGGGCCAGCCGAGCACACCGCCATGCTCGTGGTGAGCTCCTCTCTCTCCCCGTGCTCTTTTCCCCTTTCTGTGTGCCCTCTAGCCCCTAGATCACCGAGCGCCCGATCACGTCGCCGTCGGACCTCGTCGCCGGCGAGTGTTCCGACCCGTCTAGGGCGTGCTGTGCTGCCCGTTCGCTCCAGTGAGCCGCGTAGAAGCCTCCTGTGCAGTCGTCATGCCGCCTAGGGCTTTGCTTCGCCTCGTCGTCGCTCCGTCGCCGCCGTGCTGTCGTTGCTCGCCGCCGGTGTTGTAGTGCTCCGTAGGTGCTGCTAACATGCTGGATGGATGCGGAACTCCTCCAGGAGCGTCTCGCACCCCTCCGCTGTGCTGCTTGGTCGCCGGAGCAGCTCTGACGAGCAGCTCCGACGGGCCAGTGCTTCCCCTGCTTGCCGCTTCTTCTGTCTATTCTTCAGTTATGCTACCTGTTCTCTGTCGAGTTCAGTTCAGTAGCGCAGTGGTTTGTCTCCGTCAGTTATAGCGAGCGGTCGTGGGTTCGATTTCTCACGGGCACAGTGGATTTCGCCCCTTTTTGCATTTTCGCCTGAGGCTGATAGGTAGGTCCCACCTGCCAGCCTCATAGTGGCTTCCCAGCCCCCGCGCGCACCCCACGTTGCCAGCTCAGCCCCGCCGGGCCCCTGCTGTCAGTGGCGTGGGCTTGTTGTGCCTGGGTCGATCTAGACCCTGGCGTCTATCTTGTTTATTTTCTTTTTCTGTTTTCTTGTCTTTTCTGTTTTTCTTGTTTAATTAATATGTGCATAAATATGTTTCTGATGACTTTGAGTTATATATGAAAAGTGCTTAGAATTTTATGTAGATTATGAATATGCCACTTGCTGCAATGTTTAAAAAACATTTAAAATGTTGTTTGAATTTAAACTTGTTTTAAATATGCTTAAACTTGTAATAATCATAACTAAATATCTACAACTCCAAATTTAACAAACTTTATATGCATTTGGGGTAGAAAAATGTGTAGAATATTTTGGTGCTGTTGTTTAGCATGTTTGACAACTCTATCACAGAAGTTTTTCAGATCTGTCCCAAATGCAAACAAATTAATATGGGAGTTTCTGGATATTGTGTTATTTAATTCCAGCCCATTTAAATGTGCTAGCATGTTGCTGTTATGTTAGTTGCACCCTTGCCATGTTAACAAACTTCTTTAAAACATGTGGCATTCTTGTTTGGACAACTACTTGAACTTGTTATGTTGTTCCTTTGCTTGTTTCATGCTTGTGTATGATCTTGTTTGGTTATGATGTTGTTGCACTCTTGTGACCCCTAGGCCATGCATCATTTCTTTCCATGTTCACATGCTTCGTGTTCATGCATCATGTGGTTGAGCACCGCATGTTGATTGATTTTGTTCCGTTGTTGCATTGTTGTGTTTGGTTAGAGCCCGGTGATGATACGAAGTACGAGGTTTCCGCCGAGGTTGAGTGTGAGGAGCAAGGTTACGTTCCCTCCGAGGATTCAACATGCAAGATGACCTTACTCAAATATCACTACTATCTTTGCCTATGCTAGATGTCCCGCTCTTTAGCTTATTGCCTCGATGCCTATGTCTGTTTGTCAGCCTCCTATTGTTGCCATGAAACTCTCTAACCACCCAACCTAGCAAACCTTTGATTGGCTACGTAAGCATCGCTCAGCCCCTCTTATAGCATTGTTAATTGCAGGTGAAGATTTGAAGATTCTTGCTTCATGTTGAAGTTACTGTTGGGATATCACAATATATAATTCTGTTAAACTAAATCACATATATATTTGGCAATGGGTGGAAGGCTAAGCCTTTGCTTGGTGTTTTGTTCCACTCATGCCACCCTAGGAACCGTTTAAACCGGTGTTATGTTCCTTGATTTTGCGTCCCTAACACGGTTGGGGTTTATGGGCCCCCTTGATTACCCGCTTAGCGCTAAAGCTTTTCCAGCAAGGACCAACATTGGTTTTACATTTGTCTAATAACTAAAACTTGCATAGGGAGTTATAAACCCTTTTTTTGTTAATTAACAACCTGGGCCAGTGCTCCACATGAGTGTTGGTCCAAACTGGGGAGCCTGCGGGGCCACCTTGGGGAAACCCGAGGGCTGGAAAAAACCTGTAGCATCGCCCATCCGGTCGTGGCCTGAGACGAGATACGTCCGGCTACTATCAGGGTGTCGGCACGCCGGGAGGTCTTGCTGGATTAGTTTTACCTATGTCGGAATATCTTGAGCATGGGATTCCGAGAATACTCGGGTCTTCCCACCTTGGAGTTGCGACTCCGCAGATCGTGAGCTTGTGATGGGCTAAGTTGGGACACCCCTGCAGGGTTTGATCTTTCGAAAGCCGTGCCCGCGGTTATGTGGCAGATGGGAATTTGTTAATATCCGGTTGTAGAAAACTTGACACTATGTTCGTAATACACTACCAGCGTGAGTAACCGTGACGGTCGCTTTCCGAAGGGGTTCGGGAAGTGAACACGGTGGGGTTATGTTTGACGTGCTTAGTTAGGATCACTTCGTGATCATTTTGGCGATCGTTGGCACTTTTCCTCTCGCTCTAAACACGTAAGCTAGTGCTAGTGCTGCTGCAAACCTTGTTCTTAAGCCTTGTTTCACACCCAAGGCTTTGATAGTATTGCTACCCGGCAACGGGATTGCTGAGTCCTCCGTGGCTCACAGTTTCTACACAACACGAGATGCAGGTACTGTTGAGGACTACACACCTAGTGGTTCGAAGTTGTATTGGGAGTTTGATGAAGAACGTGGGCAATACTACGTGTCTTACCCAGAGGATCAGTAGGGCTCTTACTAGGATGATCGGGACCTTGGGTTGTTTTATTTATGGTATCTTTCATTTGGATCTTCGTTCGTAGTCTGACTCTGATGTTATTGGATGATGAATGTTTATGTAATGCATTGTGTGACATGGCGAGTGTAAGGCAACTACTCTTTTGCAATTTCATCCCTCTTTTACATGAGTTGTGCAAAGATACCATACTTGAGATCATTCTAGTATGAGATTATGCCTTTAATTCGTGCCTCGACACGTAGGAGGTATAGTCTCATACTGGGCATTACAAGCGCCTCCTCTGTTCGATGCGGACGGCAACTACAGCGAATCTTTCGGACGGCGGCGCCGTGGCCTTCCCCCTCGCTGGTTGTGCGTCCACCTCGTGGTGATCGCGCCGCCGTCGAGCCTTTGGGCCGTGGTGCCCCCCTCCCTTTTTTGTGTCTTTTTTCTTTTCTTTGCCGGCGTGCCGTTGAGTTGGCTTCGGTAGTTCTTCGTCCAGCGCCTCGGCTTGCCGATGCACGTCCAGGATCGAGAGGAACGGCGCGGCCTTGCGGCAGCGCATGTTCTCTTTGCCCTTCTAGGGTTCTTTGGGGAGGGGGGACTTAAACGGGCCTCTCAAACGCCCGAACTAATCGGCATCCTTATATCCAACCCACATATGAAACGGATATGAGGCCTCACGGGCACATCCGTCACGTCGGCCCCGACTGCCCTACCCCATCGTGAAGTGCATAAAATACACTAAACCCTTGCTCCTTCTCCCGCCGCCCTCCTACCTTTCCCATGCCCAGGCCAGCGCCGTATGCCACCCTTGCTACTCATACTCACCATCGGTCTCGATCTTCCGCCCTAGATGTCGTCCCCGACCCGTGGCGAAGACTGCGGTAGGTACGTCTGTCAGGTCCCGTCCTTGGCTCCGTTGTGCAAGGCGAAGAACATCATCCGGAGGATGCAACGACGCCGGTAGCAAGAGAGGAAAGTGGTTGTGGCGTCACAGTGAGGTGCGGACATGGACGAGCAGCTGTCCCCCTCCCCCCATTGCGCGTGAAACCCCTCACCCCATCCATCCGTACGGTGCGGCAGCGGCAGAAGGGGACCATGCGGAAAAGATGCAAGCGGAGTATGCGGCCGAGATGTAGGCGGAGCAGGACGCAAGGATGGCCTTAGAGCAGGCGGCATAGATGGCGTTTGGTCAGTGATCCGGCCAGCCAGCAAGGCATCTGTCATGCTCGGACATTTATTTCATTTTGGCATGTCCGGATTGTTGAACTATTATTTGCTTTTCTTTGTTTCAGAATGTTGAATTTAGACAATTTGTATCATATGATCGACGTGCATGAATTGCACGAATTCCAAACTCAGCATTTGAGGTGCGTGGATGTCCGGCAACCCATATGAGTGGCCGTCGGGCGCTGTCCGCAGACTTTTTAGGGCCCCATGTTTGTAAAGCGTTGTCCTGTGTTCGAATTATGCCGGCCTCTTTGTTTTCGGAAATGTATCCATTTGTGCCTGAAATACAAATTGTAGGATTGATTTATGCTATTTTTCTCAACCTTTTGTATAAATTGTACCCATCGTGCAAGTTCATGTACGATAGATACAAAAAAAATATTCGAGTTGTTGTTTTTGAGATAGTTACCCACTTATTCCAAGTGGTTACTATAGCTGCAATTAACTCGAGATAAATTTTTGGTATAGCACAGCCCTAAAAGTAACAAAATACAGGTGCTGCTTTCAAATCTCGGCGAGCCTTGTCGCCGTCCCTTCTTCAGTACCTAGACACAAGCTGTACAAAAGCCAAGCACACGATCGAAACTGCACCCGAGCAAAGACAGACCTAACCTGCTAGTACATGCTAGGCTGCTAGCGATGGAATCCAATAAAAAGCACGGGTGAGCACTCCAATAGTACTAGGCTAGTAGTGACACTGCCGTGCCCTGAATCGAGCCAAGAAGGGATCCTCGGGAGTTCAACACGGGCAGGTGAGGCCGTCGGGTGCCGGTCCCGGACTCCACCGCCACGCGCGGGGCGCGCCCACCCACCTCCGCCGTGCACGCCTCGCAGATCTCCATGACCCAGCGCTCGGCTTCGGCCGCACGCGAGCGCCCGATCGCCCAGCCAAGCACCGCCGGCCACGTAGAGCGAGCGGAGCGATCGCGATCGGACCGGACGGACGCGCCAGCGATATTTGAACCCGCCGGCCGGCACGGCACTTGTCCCGGTGGACGCGACGGGCCCTAAAACTATTCGTCCGTCACATGAAGCCAGCTCTGCCCGGCACGGAGCTCCACTCAGCGCGCCCTGCGCTTTGCGTGCGAAGCGAGACGCGACGGGAGCGCTTTTGCCACGGCGAGTTGGGATTTCACTTGGAAAGTTGGAAGTTCTATCTTCCTTCCATGGACAGACGGAGCGAACTGGTGGTCCTGTCTCGAGTGAAAGGTCTCCGACTGTGGAAGTCTTTTGCTCATTCTTTGTTGGTTAGACGCATGTTCGCCTTAGAAAAGTGCTTCTCAGCGGCCGAGTAGTGCATGCCAGTACGAATGGTTTCCCCACAAATAAAATTGCTACAGTTGGTGCTCAATTACACCAAGAAAATCTGTCTTCTAGTTCTGCACTGGCGAGCTTATAAACTCGTATTTTACGGAAAATGTTTATCCAGTTCTAACTAATTTTTTTTAGCATGCTTATATACACGCGCATACACTCATCCCTATGAACGCACACACGCACACCCTACATCTATGAGCACCTCCGAGAAATTGAGCCGGCATATCATCTTGTGATTTACGAAGTCAGCGTAAGCGCCTCGTCGTCGACGGAAACGTCTCCTCCCATTGAAAACGCATCACCGGAAATCTTGAAATAAATCCAGGAATAATGCGAGCACCAGGATTTGAACCCTGGTGGGTTGGGATACCACTGTCCACCTAAGCATCTCAACCACAGGTTGGTTCGCAGTTCTAGCTAATTGACAACCACAGAGTATTTAGCCGGTATAAGCACGACGACAGTGACCTACGGACACACCACATGTTCACCGCTACTCTGAAGTCTGAACTCCCTATGTTTATTTTTAGTCTGCATATAATATTTGTCTAAAGTCAAACTTCATAAAGTTTGACGAACTATATAAGATAATATATCAATATTTATAATATGAAATCGATATCATTAGATGCATCACTGAATTAATTTTGATACTATATAACTTTCGTATTGTAAATGTTAATAATATAAACTTTGGTCTAGTTTGATTTCAAACAAATTTTGTGCGCACAGTAAAAAGAAACGAAGGGAGTATTTTTTTCTACTAGTAATCTAGTATACGGAAGCGGACTATCTACACCCGAGCTCAAATGAGCTCGGGTGAACTGTAAAATCGAAAAACATTTTATAAATGTTCAAAAAAATTAGTTTTTTTTATGATAAACTTTGACAAATTTTCTAACTGCTTGCAAAATTTCATCTTCAGATCACATTCGTAGAAGGCGTGACAAAAAAAAGAAAATCGATACTCTGAAAATGCTACTTTCAAAGCATTTTGGAGCACCGATTTTGTTTTGTTTTCTTTTTTGCCACGCCTTGTACGAATGTGATCTGAAGATAAAATTTTATGAGGAGAATATTTGTCAAAGTTTACCACAAAAAAAATTTCAGAAATTTTTGAACATTTTAAAAAAAAAATTCAATTTTACTGTTCACCCGAGCTTATTTGAGCTCGGGCTCAGAAAGGACTTTCCGCTAGTATACATGTTACTTTGCACGGTTATTGTAATCCATTGCTCCCAAGTCACAATCACATAAGCTCTTCTTGACCCCGCCAAACACGACAAACAGTGCGTGAAAACGGCCTTAGGGCATGTTCAACGCTAGCCGCTTATATGGGCGCTTAGAGAAATATAAAAATCTCATAAAATAAAAAAACTACCCAAGCGCTCGTATGCTACAACGCAAGGCGCTAACTTTTAGGTGCTAAAGCAGTGGGCAAGTGCAGCAGCATGGTTATCTCGTAGAGCAAAAGCGGCTCAGGCGCTCGCTTCCAATTCTTGCGTCCACGCCGGAGCGATGCCAGGAATTAAAGGCCCAACTGCTGATTCACAAGGATACTAATCCTGGTGCCCCTGCGCTAGCGCCCGCGTTGGACATGCTCTTAAGCATCCGATGCATCCACTGTTTTGGCTACAACCGTCCCGAAACCCGCGCTTCATAATCCCGGCCTGCCAAGTGCAAACATCCTCTGCACGTCTGGCCCGGCTCGCTCCAGCTTCCAACCAAAAATTCACGACTACACTACCATCCCACCCCCGAATCTCCGGCTAACTCGTGCGTGTCACAATCCGGCAGATTACATACAAGATTACTACTTGTAGCGTCCGCGTCCGACTCTCTGTTCACCACCCTCCAAAGGTCACAAAGGTCGCTCGTCTCCTCTGCTCCATCAGCCATCAGCGCACAAGCTAGCAGAACACTGCGTTCATCATATTATTCTCTGGGAGTGCAGTTCAGTTGGGCAGCCGTGCAAGAAAGCGCCGGTGCCAGCCATGGAGTTGGAGGGGAGGCCGGCGCTGATGCTCAAGGAGTGGCTTGAGCTGGAATTCACCGCGGAGCTCTCCCGCGACGGCTTCGGGTACTACCCGCGCCACCTGGTCGCCGAGCTCCGTACCACACGGCGGAACGGCGACGTCATCGCGAGGCTGTCCGCCGCGGTGAGGGCCGCGCTTTTCCGGCCGTCGGGGAGGGAGGGGGAGGTCGCGCTCTCGGGGAACTCCCCGAGGAGGCCGCGAATGGGCTTCTGGAAGAAGCGGAGGGGGGAGGAGGCGGTGGACAGGAGGGTGCCCAGCTGTTCAGCGTCGACTAGCGCCGGTGGGAGGAGGGATGGTTCGTCGCCTGCGATGCTACCGCGACGACGGAGTCGGGAGAGTGCCCAAGCCGGTGGCGTCGGTGCAGGTGCCGGCGGCCGCCGTAGCGACGAAACAAAGGTAAGAGTCCACTCTTTTCCGAGAATTCACCTCACGTCTCAATTGCCTTTTCTGATCATGTTCTTGGTCTAACCTGGTTTTTTGATTTGCGTTCGATCGGGCGACAATAGCAGGTTGCGGGACTCGAGGCAACGCGCCACTTGGACCAGGAGCAAGAGCGGAAGCAGCGCCTGAGCCCAGTCTCTGTGATGGATTTCCTCAGCCAGGAGGAAGACGACGACGGCGACGAGGACGAGAACGGCAACGGCAACGGCGACGACGGCGTGGACGGAGACGACGAGACTGCGTCGCCGACGTTCCAGCAAAGCATAGCCAACATTCGAAGTAAGGCTTTCGGCACTTCATCTCGCTTCGTTCTAAAGTGAATTCTTTTCGTTGATCCAGCACTGCTACGTTAACTCCCTGAAATATTGCACTCGCACATGCTGATTTAGCTAACGCGCCCGTAACACCAAGGCTAGTTTTTACAGCACTTTTTTTTAGAACAGGAAGACCAGTGTATAGCTGCTTAGGCGTCTCGATCACGTACTGATCGTTGACTGTAGTCCCGGACCGACAGGCACAACGTTCTCTACCACGGCCTGTCCGTCCTCCGTCCTCCATCCAGCGTGTAAACGTACGTGCTGCAGCCATCAGCAAAGTTGCCGTTTGGTTCGTACTACTTAAACCCAGATTATGTAGGAAATAATCGTGCGGAAATGATACGGGCACTAATTAATGTAGGTCAAGTACACCTCGATGCCCTGATCGATGTATGCACACGAACTGTTGGCGTATTAGGCTATGGCTATGATAACCGCATGCATGCCACGAATATATATCGGGTGACCCATTCCTGTCTGTCTCCGATCTTATCAACCCAAGCACATTGCTCCTGCGCAGACTACCGTTGGATGCAAATACGTGCAAGTAAGGAACAGTGTAGTAATAGTACAAGAAGAAAAATGAGCGGGGGAAACGTGACGTTGATGGCCAAGCGGCAGCGCATAATGGTTGCGTGGAGAATTTCATATGAGCACATTAAACAAGTGTTAACTCGGGGGCCAACTTGATTCTCGATGGCGGCCTACACTATCGGAAAGTACAGAGCATGTCGTATTCTAAGGTTTCCAACGCAATATGAAAAGCGAAAAAGGGCGGGAAATGATAGACAGAATAATCGCCTTATCAACCGAATAGCGGCTGGCCAGTGGGTGTAATCATGTTGGGGTGTACCATCCATCTGGTGCTCGTTCAGAGTAATCTTGCTTTAGCTTTGCATACGTATATATTAGGAGCATTTCCTAACTCAAAAGGGACATGTGGACGGGCTGTCGACCATGATTGTCTTCTTTAGATGTGCATATAGTTGGAGACTTGGAGTTAGCAATTTAGCTTACACTGGCTCGTTAAGTGTCATGTATGGCATGAATATAGACATATATCTAAACCAATTTCTGTGGAGTTTGGATAGCCGAAGAACGTGACAATTAAGCTAGCAGCCTAGCAACGCCAAATAGCTATGGGCCATGTACACCCAATATATTGGTTTTGTTGTGACTTGACATGCTAATGATGCCATGTTGGCCCCCTATATGGGGTTTTCACCATTCACCTATTACTATTAAGTTTTTTTTAGTCTACCTACTACTATTAAGTGTTCACCGAGTTTTTGTTGTAAGATGAACCGGCGACAATGGACCATATATATACTGTCGACCATTACCAATGAGCGGATGTTGCTTCCTCCGATTATAAAAACATTTTTTCCCACTATTAGATGTACATAGACATATTTTAGTGTATGTGCCCACTCATTTCAGTCTGTATGCAGTTCATATTAAAATATCCAAAACATCTTATATTTGTGAACGGATGGAGTAGTTTATAAGTGAGCCGCCTTTTGTAATGCTAGTTATTTCCGGAGCTCATAATATGATTCCCCGTCTTTTAAATCATTCTACATCAGTTGCTGATTAAATACTTATGTTGTCTAGGAGCAAGTCAAGAGCTGCTTCAAAAAATCCGGCAGTTTGAACAGCTAGGCGACTTAGACATATCTGACGAGGACGATGCCACCACGGCCACGGAGGACGTAAGCTACAACATGGCGGAAACAGAGTCCATAGCAGCCAGTGACGATGCGTCTGCGCAGGGTATACTAGACCTCCTAGAAGCAAGCTCCTCCGGGTCCACCCACTGCTTCCAGAAGCTTCTAGTAGATTTCTTTCGCGACGATAAGACCACGAGGAATCTAGGCCGGGGAAAGGCCTTGCTGGAGACCGCTCAAGCATGGCTGGATGGGCAAAATTGTTCATTAAGACCAATTTGGACAGTGGTGATGACAGAGATTGCGTCCATCGAGCAGTGGAGGTGCTTCAGGGAAGATGAAAAGAAGCTACTGGCCGCTGATGTGGAGAGGGACATCATCTCGTCTTTGATCGGAGAATTGGTTGACGAGTTATGTTGACTGCTGGCAATGACAAGATGGCTACTCAAAACTGCTTTGGAACATGGAGATAATTGGACCGGGCAACTCTGCCCCGTAACTTTCATTTGGTGTGCCTATCATCGAAGCTGAAGGCCATGCGAACTGTGGCAACCTTGCGGGATCTCACAGCATAATATGTAGATACAACGGTGCTGCAATGTTGGTGACGTGTAAGTGCTTGTAAATTTATGAATGATCCACAATCTATTGTATATGGATATTTTGCTTGGTATAGGGAATCAAAAGTTTGGCAGCATTGAGTTTCTGACGTAGAGATTTGTAATAAAACATGTGCTCTTAGAAGATCCTAGGAAAACACATGCACCGTGATAAATTTGTAATAAAGATTGTTTTCCCAAATACTAAAGAACTGTTGTGACTTCCGACTTGGAGAACTGGTCGACGGATTACGTTCATTGTTAACAATGAGAAGGTGACTTCTGGAAAGATTTAAATGTTGGGGAACGTAGTATTTCAAAAAAAATCCTACGATCACGCAAGATCTATCTATAAGATGCATAACAACGAGAGGGGAGAGTGTGTCTACGTACCCTCGTAGACCGGGAGCGGAAGCGTCTAGTGACGTAGTTGATGTAGTTGAACTTTCTTCGCGATCCAACCGATCAAGCACCGGACGTACGGAGCCTCCGCGTTTAGCACACGTTCAGCTTGATGACGTCCCACGAGCTCTTGATCCAGTACAACTTCGCGGGAAAGTTTCGTCAGCACACGGCGTGCTAACGGAGATGATGAAGCTACCGACGCAGGGCTTCGCCTAAGCACTGCAACGATATGACCGATGTGTGTCTCTGTGGAGGGGGGCACCGCACACGGTTGGGAGAGATCAACTTGATCAACTTGTGTGTCTAGAGGTGCCCTCCCGCTCCCGTATATAAAGGAGCAATGGGGGAGGCTGGCCGGCCCCTATGGCGTGCCCTAGGAGGGCCACTCCTACTAGGAATAGGTATCCTATTCCTAGTAGGAGTCCACCAAGAGAGGGAGAGGGGGAAGGAAAGAGAGGGAGAGGGAGAGGGAAAGAGGGGCCGCGCCCCCTCCCCTAGTCCAATTCGGACTCCCCTTGGGAGGGGGTGCGCCACCTCCTGGGCTACTGCCCTCTCTCTTCCCTAAGGCCCACTAAGGCCGAATACTTCCCCGGGGGTTTCCGGTAACCCCTCCGGCACTCCGGTTATCTCCGAAATCACCCGGAACACTTCCGGTGTCCGAATGTGACCGTCCAATATATCAATCTTTATGTCTCGAACATTCCGAGACTCCTCGTCATGTCCGTGATCTCAACCGGGACTCTGAACTACCTTCGGTACATCAAAACTCATAAACTCATAATACCGATCGTCATCAAACGTTAAGCGTGCGGACCCTATGGGTTCGAGAAATGTAGACATGACTGAGACTCATCTCCGGTCAATAACCAATAGCGGAACCTGGATACTCATATTGGCTCTTACATATTCTACGAAGATCTTTATCGGTCAAACCGCATAACAACATACGTTGTTCCTTTTGTCATCGGTATGTTACTTGCCCGGGATTCGATTGTCGGTATCTCAATACCTAGTTCAATCTCGTTACCGACAAGTCTCTTTAATCGTTCCGTAATACATCATCTCGTGACTAACTCATTAGTCATTTGCTTGCAAGGCTTATTATGATGTGTATTACCGAGAGGGCCCAGAGATACCTCTCCAAGTTCCAACACTCGGAGTGACAAATCCTATTCTTGATCTATGCCAACACCACGAACACTTTCGGAGACACCTGTAGAGCATCTTTATGATCACCCAGTTATGTTGTGACGTTTGATAGCACACAAGGTGTTCCTCCGGTATTCGGGAGTTGCATAATCTCATAGTCATGTGAACATGTATAAGTCATGAAGAAAGCAATAGTAGTAAAACTAAACGATCATAGTGCTAAGCTAACGGATGGGTCTTGTCCATCACATCATTCTCCTATTGATGTGATCTCGTTGATCAAATGACAACTCATGTCTATGGCTAGGAAACATAACCATCTTTGATCAATGAGCTAGTCTAGTAGAGGCATACTAGGGACATATTGTTTTGTCTATGTATTCACACATGTACTAAGTTTCCGGTTAATACAATTCTAGCATGAATAAAAAACATTTATCATGATATAAGGAAATACAAATAACATCTTTATTATTGCCTCTAGGGCATATTTCTTTCAGTCTCCCACTTGAACTAGAGTCAAAATATAGATTACAAAGTAATGATTCTAACACCCATGGAGTCTTGGTGTTGATCATGTTTTGCCCGTGGAAGAGGCTTAGTCAACGGGTGTGCGACATTTAGATCCGTATGTATCTTGCAAATTTCTATGTCTCCCTCCTTCACTTGATCGCGGATGGAATTGAAGCGTCTTTCGATGTGCTCTGTTCTTTTGTGAAACCTGGATTCCTTCGCCAAGGCTATTGCTCCAGTGTTGTCACAAAAGATTTTATTGGACCCGATGCACTAGGTATCACACCTAGATCGGATATGAACTCCTTCATCCAGACTCCTTCATTTGCTGCTTCCGAAGCAGCTAAGTATTCCACTTCACACGTAGATCCCGCCACGACGCTCTGTTTGGAACTGCACCAACTGACAGCTCCACCGTTTAATAAAAATACATATCCGGTTTGTGACTTAGAGTCATCCGGATCAGTGTCAAAGCTTGAATCGACGTAACCGTTTAGGACGAGCTCTTTGTCACCTCCATAAACGAGAAACATATCCTTTGTCCTTTTCAGGTACTTCAGGATGTTCTTGACCGTTGTCCAGTGATCCACTCATGGATTACTTTGGTACCTCCCCGCTAAACTTATAGCAAGGCACACATCAGGTCTGGTACACAGCATTGCATACATGATAGATCCTATGGCCGAGGCATAGGGAATGACTTTCGTTTTCTTCTTCTGCACTGGTCGGGCATTGAGTCTTACTCAACTTCACACCTTGTAATACATGCAAGAACCCTTTCTTTGACTGATCCATTTTGAACTTCTTCAAAACTTTATCAAGGTATGTGCTTTGTGAAAGTCCAATTAAGCATCTTGATCTATCTCTATAGATCTTGACGCCTAATATGTAAGCAGCTTCGTCGAGGTCTTTCATTGAAAAATTCTTATTCAAGTATCCTTTTATGCCATCCAGAAATTCTATATCATTTCCAATCAACAATATGTCATCCACATATAATATCAGAAATGCTACAGAGCTCCCACTCACTTTCTTGTAGATACAGGCTTCTCCAAAAGTCTGTATAAAACCATATTCTTTGATCACCTCATCAAAGCGTATATTACAACTCCGAGATGCTTGCACCAGTCCATAGATGGATCGCTAGAGCTTGCACACTTTGTTAACACCTTTAGGATCGACAAAACCTTCTGGTTGCATCATATACAATCCTTCTTTGAGATATCCATTCAGGAATGCAGTTTTGACATCCATTTGCCAGATTTCATAATCATAAAATGCGGCAATTGCTAACATGATTCGGACAGACTTAAGCATCACTACGGGTGAGAAGGTCTCATCGTAGTCAACTCCTTGAACTTGTCGAATACCTTTCGCAACAAGTCGAGCTTTTTAAACAGTAACATTACCGTCAGCGTCGGTCTTCCTCTTGAAGATCCATTTATTTTCGATGGCTTGCCAATCATCGGGCAAGTCAACCAAAGTCCACACTTTGTTCTCATACATGGATCCCATCTCAGATTTCATGGCCTCAAGCCATTTTGCGGATCTGGGCTCATCATCGCTTTCTCATAGTTCGTAGGTTCATCATAGTCTAGTAACATGACTTCCAGAACTGGGTTGCCGTACCACTCTGGCGCGGAACGTACTCTGGTTGATCTACAAAGTTCAACAGAAACTTGATCTGAAGTTTCATGATCATCATCATTAGCTTCCTCACTAATTGGTGTAGGAATCACTGGAACTAGTTTCTGTGATGTACTACTTTCCAATTCGAGAGAAGGTACAATTACCTCATCAATTTCCACTTTCCTCCCACTCACTTCTTTCGAGAGAAACTCCTTCTCTAGAAAGGATCCATTCTTATCAACGAATATCTTGCCTTCGGATCTGTGATAGAAGGTGTACCCAACAGTCTCCTTTGGGTATCCTATGAAGACACATTTTTCCGACTTGGGTTCGAGCTTATCAGGTTGAAGCTTTTTCACATAAGCATCGCAGCCCCAAACTTTAAGAAACGACAACTTTGGTTTCTTGCCAAACCACAATTCATAAGGCATCGTCTCAACGGATTTAGATGGTGCCCTATTTAACGTGAATGCAGCTTTCTCTAAAGCATAACCCCAAAATGATAGTGGCAAATCGGTAAGAGACATCATAGATCGCACCATATCTAATAAAGTATGGTTATGACGTTTGGACACATCATTACACTGTGGTGTCCCGGGTGGCGTGAGTTGTGAAACTATTCCACATTGTTTCAAATGAAGACCAAACTCGTAACTCAAATATTCACCTCCACGATCAGATCGTCGAAATTTTATTTTCTTGTTACGATGATTCTCTACTTCACTCTGAAATTCTTTGAACTTTTCAAATGTTTCAGACTTGTGCTTCATCAAGTAGATATACCCATATCTGCTCAAATCATCAGTGAAGGTCAGAAAATAACGATACCCCCCGCGAGCTTCAACACTCATCGGTCCACATACATCAGTATGTATGATTTACAACAAATCTGTTGCTCGCTCCATTGTTGCGGAGAACAGAGTTTTAGTCATCTTGCCCATGAGGCATGGTTCGCAAGCACCAAGTGATTCATAATCAAGTGATTCCAAAAGTCCATCACTTTGGAGTTTCTTCATGCGCTTTACACCGATATGACCTAAACGGTAGTGCCACAAATAAGTTGCACTATCATTAATAACCTTGCATCTTTTGGCTTCAATATTATGAATATGTGTATCACTACGATCAAGATCCAACAAGAATAGACCAATCTTCAAGGGTGCATGACCATAAAAGATATTACTCATATAAATAGAACAACCATTATTCTCAGATTGAAATGAATAACCGTCTCGCAATAACAAGATCCAGATATAATGTTCATGCTTAACGCCGGCACCAAATAACAATTATTCAGGTCTAAAACTAATCCCGAAGGTAGATGTAGAGGTAGCGTGCCGACGGCGATCACATCGACTTTGGAACCATTTCCCACGCGCATCGTCACCTCGTCCTTAGCCAATCTTCGTTTAATCAGTAGTCCCTGTTTCGAGTTACAAATATTAGCAACCGAAACGGTATCAAATACCCAGGTGCTACTACGAGCATTAGTAAGGTACACATCAATAACATGTATATCACATATACCTTTGTTCACTTTGCCATCCTTCTTATCCGCCAAATACTTGGGGCAGTTCCGCTTCCAGTGTCCAGTCCCTTTGCAGTAGAAGCACTCAGTTTCAGGCTTGGCTCCAGACTTGGTTTTCTTCGTGGGAGTCGCAACTGTATTGCTATTCTTCTTGAAGTTCCCCTTCTTTCCTTTGCCCTTTTTTCTTGAAACTAGTGGTCTTGTTAACCATCAACACTTGATGCTCCTTTTTGATTTCTACCTCCGCAGCCTTGAGGATAGCGAAGAGCTCGGGAATTGTCTTCTGCATCCCTTGCATATTATAGTTCATCATGAAGCCTTTATAGCTTGGTGGCAGTGATTGAAGAACTTTATCAATAACACTATCTTCATCAACTTTGCAACCAAGTTGAGTCATATGATTGTAGTACCCAGACATTCTGAGCAAGTGTTCACTGATAGAACTATTCACCTCCATCTTGCAGCTATAGAACTTATTGGAAATCTCATATTTCTCAATCCGGGCATTTGCTTGAAATATCAACTTCAACTCCTGGAACATCTCATATGCTCCATGACGTTCAAAACGTCGTTGAAGTCCCGGTTCTAAGCCGTAAAGCATGGCACACTGAACTATCATGTAGTCATCAGACCGCGTCTGCCAGACGTTCAAAGCGTCTACATTAGCGGGAGGGGGCTTGTCACCTAGCGGTGCTTCAAGGACATAATTCTTCTGTGCAGCAATGAGGATAATCCTCAAGTTACGGACCCAGTCCGTGTAATTGCTACCATCATCTTTCAACTTAGCTTTCTCTAGGAATGCATTAAAATTCAAAGGAACGGTAGCACGGGCCATTGATCTACAACAACATAGATATGCAAAAACTATCAGGACTAAGTTCATGATAAATTAAAGTTCAATTAATCATATTACTAAAGAACTCCCACTTAGATAGACATCCCTCTGGTCATCTAAATGATCACGTGATCCAAATCAACTAAACCATGTCCGATCATCACATGAGATGGAGTAGTTTTCAATGGTGAACATCTTATGTTGATCATATCTACTATATGATTCACGCTCAATCTTTCGTACTCCAGTGTTCCGAGGCCATGTCTGTACATGCTAGGCTTGTCAAGTTTAACCCGAGTATTTTGCTTGTGCAAAATTGCCTTACACCTGTTGTATGTAAATGTAGAGCTTATCACACCCGATCATCATGTGGTGTCTCGGCACGACGAACTTCCGCAACGGTGCATACTCAGGGAGAACACTTGTACCTTGAAATTTTGTAAGGGATCATCTTATAATGCTACCACTGTACTAAGCAAAATAAGAAGCATAATAAGATAAACATCACATGCAATCAAAATATGTGACATGATATGGCCATCATCATCTTGTGCTTTTGATCTCCATCTCCAAGGCACCGTCATGATCACCATCGTCACCTGCGCGACACCTTGATCGCCATCGTAGCATCGTTGTCATCTCGCCAACTATTGCTTCCACGACTATCGCTACCGCTTAGTGATAAAGTAAACATGGCGACTATATTTCATACAATAAAGCGACAACCATATGGCTCCTGCCAGTTGCCGATAACTTTACAAAACATGATCATCTCATACAATAACGTATAACTCATCATGTCTTGACCATATCACATCACAACGTGCCCTGCAAAAACAAGTTAGACGTCCTCTACTTTGTTGTTGCAAGTTTTACGTGGCTGCTACGGGCTTAGCAAGAACCGTTCTTACCTACGCATAAAAAACCACAATGGTATTTCGTCAAGTATGTGTTGTTTTAACAGTCACAAGGAACGGGCGTAGCCACACTTGATTCAACTAAAGTTGGAGAAACAGACACCCGCCAGCCACCTGTGTGCGAAGCACATCGGTAGAACCAGTCTCGCGTAAGCGTGCGCGTAATGTCGGTCCGGGCTGCTTCATTCAACAATACCGCCGAATCAAAGTATGACATGCTAGTAAGCAGTATGACTAGTATCGTCCACAACTCACTTGTGTTTTACTCGTGCATATCATCAACGCATAGACCTGGCTCATGATGCCACTGTTGGGGAACGTAGTATTTCAAAAAAAAATCCTATGATCACGCAAGATCTATCTACTAGATGCATAGCAACGAGAGGGGAGAGTGTGTCTACGTACCCTCGTAGACTGGGAGCGGAAGCGTCTAGTGACGCGGTTGATGTAGTTGAACTTTCTTCGCGATCCAACCGATCAAGCACCGAACGTACGGAGCCTCCACGTTCAACACACGTTCAGCTTGATGACGTCCCACGAGCTCTTGGTCCAGTAGAACTTCGCGGGAGAGTTTCGTCAGCACGACGGCGTGTTGACGGAGATGATGAAGCTACCGTCACAGGGCTTCGCCTAAGCACTGCAACGATATGACCGATGTGTGTTTCTGTGGAGGGGGGCACCGCACACGGTTGGGAGAGATCAACTTGATCAACTTGTGTGTCTAGAGGTGCCCCCATGCCCCCGTATATAAAGGAGCAAGGGGGAGGCCGGCCGGCCCCTATGGCGCGCCCTAGGAGGGCCACTCCTACTAGGAATATGAATCCTATTCCTAGTAGGAGTCCACCAAGAGAGGGAGAGGAAGAAGGAAAGAGAGGGAGGGGAAGAGGGAAAGAGGGGCTGCGCCCCCTCCCCTAGTCCAATTCGGACTCCCCTCGGGAGGGGATGATACGTCTCCAACATATCTATAATTTTTTATTGTTCCATGCTATTATTTATGAAGTCTTGGATGTTTAATGGGCTTTATCTTTCACTTTTATATCATTTTTGGGACTAACCTACTAACCTAAGGGCCCAGTCCAGATTGCTGTTTTTTGCCTATTTCAGGGTTTTGCAGAAAAAGAATATCAAACGGAGTCCAAACGGAATGAAACCTTTGCGAGATTTTTTTTTGGATAAAATCATGCCCAAGGAACTCGAGAACCACGTCAGGGGACGAAAGGGTGGACCACGAGGGTGGGGGGCGTGCCCCCCTCACCAGGGCGCGCCCCCTGCCTCGTGGACCCCTCGAGCGTCCCCCGGTGCCCTCCTTCTTCCTATATAAGTCTACGTACCCCAGAAACTCTAGAGGCGGAGAGAAAACCCTAATTCCACCGCCGTACCTTCTGTTCCCGTGGAGATCCCATCTTGGAGCCTGTTCCGGAGCTCCACCGGAGGGGGATCCATCACGGAGGCCTTCATCATCATCATCATCATCATCGCCCTCACCATGAGTTGTGAGTAGTTAACCACAGACCTTCGGGTCCATAGCTAGTATCTAGATGGCTTCTTCTCTCTCTCTCTCTGGATCTCAATACAAAGTTCTCCTCGGTCTTCGAGGAGATCTATTCGATGTAATCTTTTTGCGGTGTGTTTGTCGAGATCCGATGAATTGTGAGTTTATGATCAAGGTTATCTATGAAAGATATTTGGTTCTTCTCTGAACTTTTTATGTGTGCTCATAATATCCTTGCAAGTCTCTTCGAATTGTTGGTTTGGTTTGGCCTACTAGATCTATAGTTCTTGCAATTGGAGAAGTGCTTGGCTTTGGGTTCAATCTTGCGGTGTCCTTTCCCAGTGACAGTAGGGGCATCAAGGCACGTATTGTATTGTTGCCATCGAGGATAAAAAGATGGGGTTTATATCATATTGCTTGAGTTTATCCCTCTACATCATGTCATCTTGCTTAAGGCATTACCCTGTTCTTATGAACTCAATACACTAGATGCATGTTGGATAACGGTCGATGTGTGGAGTAATAGTAGTAGATGCAGAATCGTTTCAGTCTACTTGTCTCGGACGTGATGCCTATATATAATGATCATGCCTAGATAGTCTCATAATTATTCGCTTTTCTATCAATTGCTCGACAGTAATTTGTTTACCCGTCGTAGAATATCGCTATCATGAGAGAAGCCACTAGAGAAAACTATGGCCCTCGGGTCTATTCTCAACATATTAATATACATCTACTTTACCTTTACCGCTTTTATTTGCTGTTTTATTAAACTAAAAATACAAAAATATAAACCATCATCTCTATCAGATCTCACTCTCGTAAGTGACCGTAAAGGGATTGACAACCCCTTATCGCGTTGGCTGCAAAGTTCTTATTTGTTTGTGCAGGTGCGAGGGACTCGCGTGTGGTCTCCTACTGGATTGATACCTTGGTTCTCAAAAACTGAGGGAAATACTTACGCTACTGTTTTGCATCTCCCTTTCCTCTTCGAGGGAATACAACGCAAGCTCAAGAGATAGCAAGAAGAATTTTTGGCGCCATTGCCAGAGAGGCTTACGCAAAAGTCATATACCAATTTTGTGTTGTGAAGTTTTCAAGTTTTGAGTATTGCTTTGATGGAGTATGGAACAAGGAGTAGCAAAGGCCTAAGCTTGGGGATGCCCATGGCACCCCAAGTAAATTCAAGATAATCAAAAGCCTAAGCTTGGGGATGCCCCGGGAAGGCATCCCCTCTTTCGTCTTCATCCATCGGTAACTATACTTGGAGCTATATTTTTATTCGCAACATGATATGTGTTTTCCTTGGAGCATCTTGTATAATTTGAGTCTTTGCTTGTTAGTTTGCCACAATCATCCTTGCTGGACACACCTATTTGAGAGAGTTAAATATGACCTATAAATTATTAGAACACTCTATGTGCTTCACTTATATCTTTTGAGTTGAATAGTTTTTGCTCTAAGTGCTTCACTTATACCTTTTAGAGCACGGTGGTGATAATATTTCGTAGAAATTTTTGAACTCTCATGCTTCACTTATATCTATTTGAGAGTCTATTAAAACAGCATGCTAATGTGTTTAGGCTAAATAAACTAGTCTTCACATGATAGACATCCAATGTCAATGTAGTAAAAAAATTCACACTAAGTGCATTGAATAGAATGAGATGTTGGATGCCTGATAATTGTTTTGAGATATGAGGATAGTGATATTAGAGTCATGCTAGTGAAGTTATTATGAAATTGAGAAATACTTGTGTTAAGGTTAGTGATTCCCGTAGCATGCACGTATGGTGAACCGTTGTGTGACTAAGTTAGAGCATGAGGTATTTGTAGAGAGCCAACCTTTGTGTGGAGGTCGGGGGCGCGCGATGCTTAACTCCTACCAACCTCCCCCCTAGGAGCATGCGTTGATTGCTTTGTTTTGATGACTCGTAGATTTTTGCAATAAGTATATGAGTTCTTATGACTAATGTTGAGTCCATGGATTATACACACTCTCACCCTTCCACCATTGCTAGCTTCTCTTGTACCGCGCAATTTTTGCCGGTACCATAAACCCACTATATATCCTTCCTCAAAACAGCCACCATATTGTTCCTCAAAACAGCCACCATACCTACCTATCATGGCATTTCCATAGCCATTCCGAGATATATTGCCATGCAACTTTCCACCGTTCTGTTCATATGACACGCATCATATCATCATATTGCCATTGTATGATCATGTAGTTGACATCGTATTTGTGGCAAGGCCACCATGCATAATTTTTATACATGTCACTCTTGTTTCATTGCACATACCGGTACACCGCCGGAAGCATTCATATAGAGTCATACTTTGTTGTAGTGTCGAGTTGTAATATCGAGTTGTAATGAAAGTGTAATGATCATCATTATTAGAGCATTGTCCCATGGGAGGAAAGGCTAAATCTATAAAGCCCCTCCGCAAAAAAAGGAAAGGCCCAAAAAAAAGAGAAAAGAAAAAGGGACAATTGCTACTATCTTTTTCCACACTTGTATTTCAAAGTAGCACCATGTTCTTCATTGTTGAGAGTCTCATGCTTATTCACTTTTATATGCTAGTGGGAATTTTCATTATAGAACTTGGCTTGTATATTCCAACGATGGGCTTCCTCAAATGCCCTAGGTCTTCGTGAGCAAGCAAGTTGGATGCACACCACTAGTTTCTTTTGTTGAGCTTTCATTCATATTTAGCTCTAGTGCATCTGTTGCATGTCAATCCCTACTCACTCACATTGATATCTATTGATGGGCATCTCCATAGCCCGTTGATACACCTAGTCGATGTGAGACTATCTCCCTCCTTTTTATCTTCTCCACAACCACCTCTATTCCACCCATAATGCTATATCCATGGCTCACGCTCGTGTATTGCGTGAAAGTTGAAAGGTTTAAAAAGATAGAGTATGAAAACAAATGCTTGGCTCAAATCGGGGTTGTGCATGATATGAATATTTTTGTGTGATAACGAGGGAGCATAGCCAACACTATATGATTTTGTAGGGATAACTTTCTTTAGCCATAGTATTTTTAGAAGAATTGATTGCTTTGTTAGTATGCTTGAAGTATTATTGTTTCTTATGTCAATATAGACTTTTATCTTGAATCTTTCAGATCTGAACATTCATGCCACAATT
Organism: Secale cereale; assembly: GCA_902687465.1. Taxonomy (NCBI): domain Eukaryota; kingdom Viridiplantae; phylum Streptophyta; class Magnoliopsida; order Poales; family Poaceae; genus Secale; species Secale cereale. The sequence continues at coordinate 759,302,670 of LR738710.1, forward strand.
AAGAGAATTACATTGAAAAAGTATATTGGTTAGCATTCCACATCAAAAATTCTTTATTTATCATTTACCTACTCGAGGACGAGCGGGAATTAAGCTTGGGGATGCTTGATACGTCTCCAACGTATCTATAATTTTTGATTGTTCCATGCTATTATTTATGAAGTCTTGGATGTTTAATGGGCTTTATCATTCACTTTTATATCATTTTTGGGACTAACCTACTAACCCAAAGGCCCATAGCTAGTATCTAGATGGCTTCTTCTCTCTCTCTGGATCTCAATACAAAGTTCTCCTCGGTCTTCGAGGAGATCTATTCGATGTAATCTCTTTTTGCGGTGTGTTTGTCGAGATCTGATGAATTGTGAGTTTATGATCAAGGTTATCTATGAAAGATATTTGGTTCTTCTCTGAACTTTTTATGTGTGCTCATAATATCCTTGCAAGTCTCTTCGAATTATTGGTTTGGTTTGGCCTACTAGATCTATAGTTCTTGCAATGGGAGAAGTGCTTGGCTTTGGGTTCAATCTTGCGGTGTCCTTTCCCAGTGATAGTAGGGGCAGCAAGGCAAGTATTGTATTGTTGCCATCGAGGATAAAAAGATGGGGTTTATATCACATTTCTTGAGTTTATCCCTCTACATCATGTCATATTGCTTAAGGCGTTACTCTGTTCTTATGAACTCAATACACTAGATGCATGCTGGATGGCGGTCGATGTGTGGAGTAATAGTAGTAGATGCAGAATCGTTTCGGTCTACTTGTGTCGGACGTGATGCCTATATACAATGATCATGCTTAGATAGTCTCATAATTATTCGCTTTTCTATCAATTGCTCAACAGTAATTTGTTTACCCGCCGTAGAATATCGCTATCATGAGAGAAGCCACTAGAGAAAATTATGGCCCCCGGGTCTATTCTCAACATATCAATCTACATCTACGTTACCTTTACCGCTTTTATTTGCTATTTTATTAAACAAAAAATACCAAAAATATAAACTATCATCTCTATCAGATCTCACTTTCGTAAGTGACCGTAAAGGGATTGACAACCCCTTATCGCGTTGGCTGCAAAGTTCTTTTTTGTTTATGTAGGTGCGAGGGACTCGCGCGTGGTCTCCTACTGGATTGATACCTTGGTTCTGATACGTCCAAAACGTATCTATAATTTCTGCTTGCCCCATGCCTCTTTTGGGTGATATTGCTATGATATTTATACACTTCCATACACTTTTGATCATATTTGGACTAACCTATTAACTCAGTGCACCCCAGTGCCAGTTTCTGTTTTCTGCTGTTTTTGTATTTCAGGTTTTCCCGTCACGAAAACTGCCAGAAAAATCCCGGAAAAATTATATAAAAAATCAGCGTTCCGGAAGCTTCCACACAGCCGAAGTAGGGCCGGAGGGGGGCCACCAGGGCTCCAGGCGCCCTGGTGGCGCGGCCCCCCTCCTGGCCACGCCGGGGGGCGCCTGGGCCCCCCAGGCCTCCGCTGATGCCCCCCTTTGGCATATATTTATATCGCATCCCGAAACCCTCGAGGACGGAACCCTTTTTCGCGATCTCATCTCTGTTCCGCCGCCGCCGCGCTTCCAAGATCGGGAGCACCAGGAGAACTCTTCCCGGCACCCTGCCGGAGGGGAGGATCACCACCGGGAGCCTCTCCACCACCATGGACGCCTCTCGGATGAGTTGTGAGTAGTCTCCCTTGGACCATGGGTCCATGACCAGTAGCTATGTGATGTTCTCCTCCCCTTCTTGTGCTTCACTAATTAGACCTCGTGAGCTGCCCTACATGATCGAGGCACATATGTAATCCTTATGCTGTTGCTATGTTGAGTTTGCTGGGATCCAATGGATTGTGAGATTATGTTCAGATTGTGTTTGAGTAATATATTTGATTCACCTCTTTTATATTTATGTTCGTAAGTAATTCTTGCATGGTCTCTGTTGTTATTTATTGCTTTGGCCAAGTAGTAGGTAGTGACTCCAAGAGGGAACGTTATGCTTGATTGTGGGTTCATGCCCCTCGATGACTAGCTTGAGTGACAGAAACATGAGTCTAGGGGATGTGCTGTTGCCACAAGGGGAAAACAACGGTGCTTGTGCCCGCGGGTGCAAGGATTGTTTACTTTACGCAAAGTTCTTTTAATGTAGTTGTCTGTTGCTTTTGGTTTACACTATGGGTGGGACTCGCAACTTAATACCAGCGAGATGTTCTGGATAGATATCTCAAGGTGGATGATTAGTAGTAGATGCAGATGGATTTCGGTCTACTTGCCTTGGCGTACCGCCCATGCTTTGAACCTCTACCTTTCTTGCAACATAGTTAGCATTGGTTTGCGCACATAATTCTGTCAATTGCCCAGCTGTAATTCGTTTACCTCACATAGCTGTTTTATCGTCTTTTGGGAGAGAGACATCACTAGTGAACATCATGGGACCCCGGTCCATATTACCATCACTGATCACATCCGCTATTTACTTTCCGCTTTTACTTACTATTTGCAGCAATACCTATCACTATTATCTCTTGCGTTTGATCCTTTGTAAACGACAAGGCCGGAGGGATTGACAACCTCTCTGTACTCGTTGGGAGCAAAGTTATTTGTATCTGTGTGCAGGTCCACGTTGATTGCTAATATCTGGCGCCGTTAGCAGTTGACACCTTCTTGTTGAAACTGGGAGTCTCAGAGGAAATCGATCCTTGGTATCTTTGCCAAGGGAAAACTTCCGCTACACTGCATCTCAAACCTTCCACTTGGGGTAACCAACGAGGGGCGAGAAGCCATCAAGCAAAGTTTTCTGGCGCCGTTGCCGGGGACTCCACTCTTCAAGATAGGGGAGTTGCACGCTATGTTTTACCTTTGCTTTTAGTCTTGTTAGTTTACCTTTCAGTTTTTGCTTTAGTATCTTTTATCGAAAACCACACAAAAAAATATTTTAATTATTTGCTGGTAGTCCTTTCTGTTTAGTCAGGCATGTTAGGATTTGGTGCTTTGAGGGAATCAGAAGTCCTAGATTTCCATCAAAGGGATGGAGAAAATATGAAGAAGGCATGGGACAGAATTTCTGATGCACATAGGAGAATTATGCCTTGGATACCTATAAAAATTGTGCTTAGAAATTTTTACCATGGTCTTTTTAAATGGTGTAAACACTCTCTTGATATTATAGCTGAAGGAGATTTCTTAGAGTGTGATGAAGCTAGAGCTCTTGAAATTATACATGGTCTATCTAGTTACTTTGTTTATGATCATAATTTTGATACTGTCATAGATAGACTTGCTACTATTGAGAAAAGAATGGATGCTCTAGACTTAATGAAGCTAGAGAAACCCAAACCCAATAAGAGAGACATTTTGGAAATAGACAATGATTGGGAGCCTTTTGTTAGGATTAGCATCTCTAATCAAGACTTCCTTGCTTATTGTGATATTGGATCTATGGTTTCTACTATGCCAAAAATTGTTCACGATTCTTTAAAATTTAACATGGATAGATTATCATCTTATCATGAACACACTAATGGAGATATTTCTGAAATCCAGGGAAGAATAAAAGACGTGCCAGTTAAATTCCTTAAAGGGATTGCAATGATTGATTTCTTCATCATGGAGCCAAACCAAGGAAATATAGTGCTTGGAAGGGACTTCCTCCGAGCGGTAAAAGGCTTCATCGATATAGGTAAGGGACAAATCCGCTTACGCGGAAAGGCAAAAGGTGTGTACCCCTTTCCTAGAAGGAACAAGAGTGAACTTGTTGAGGAACCATTTGAAGCAATTTATAACTCCGATTATTATGATGGTTATTGATTCCTCTTTGCATTATGCCTAGCTTAAAGGCATAAAAGAAAGCGCTTTTGGGAGGCAGCCCACATGAATAAAATTTTATTTTGCTTTTGTTGTGTCTTGATGTTGTTACTACAGTAGCATCATCATTGTATCTTTACTTTTCAATTTTTGTGCCAAGTGTAGCCTCTGATTGGAAGAAAGTTCAAAAGTTGTGACGTGCTGTCCAGGAAACAGATTCTGTCCTTGGATAGAAAAATTCGTATAAAATCACCAGATCATCTTTTTGGTCTGAATTTTTTCGACAGCGTGCTCTATACAATTGTGTTTCGTGCGTCTGTTCTGAGTTTTTTGATTAGAGTTGCAGAAGTGCCCCGAAAAAATCATTTACTACCTGCTGTTCTGTTTTTCACAGATTCTGTCCTGTTTTGCCTTTCCTTCATTTTGCAAACCTTGAGCTTGCTTTTTCTTTGCAAAAACCTTTTGGCAATCTTGAGAAACAGTAGACCTTCAAGAATATCCTTATTTCCAGCAAGGAACAATTATTTTATTATGGGTACTAACCTCGCTAATCAGATTACGATGAGTTATGTATGAAGGGAGTTTTCAAGTGTGCGAGGGAAGATGATAAAAAGATTCAGGAGTGTCAAGCGCTTAAGCTTGGGGATGCCCCCATGCACCCCCAAGAAATATTCAAGGAGACTCAAGCGTCTAAGCTTGGGGATGCCCCCGTGCATCCCCTTCTCCATCAACATTATCAGTTCGTCTTTCGTTCCACTATATTTTTATCACTTCATGTGTTATGTGCTATGCTTGGAGCGTCTTGCTTTTAGTTTCCTTTTTAGTTTTCTTTAGCTTTTCATAACGAGTTGGAACTCAGCTTTCTTTATGTGGGAGAGAAACATGCTCCACTTCAACCTAGAACATAACATAGAATTTTCATGTTTATCTTTGTTGTGTGTGTTCTTTGTCTTTCAATAGCTACTATCATGCTTAGCTCTTAGTTTTCATGCTTATCTTTGTAAAAGAGCTTTTGTTTAGTTGGTTGCTTGAACTCTCTTTAGTTATCATGTTTATCTTATTAAAAGAGTTTGCTTCTGTTGCATTGGTTGATATGTCTATGATAAAAATGCTACGTGCATAATGGTGCTTAGTAGTTCATGTTTTCTTATGGTTAGTCTCAAATAGCTGGGGGTTCCCAATGTGTTATTGTAGTACCAACATGATTTGTTTGCCTATGATGTGGTATGGTTTAGTAATATCTTCCTTCAAGAATTTATTTTGATTGACTTGGCGTATGCTCACGCATATTTAATACTGTAAAGAAAGTCTGTCAAGCCTTGATGATCTTTAATTTCTGAGTAGCGATATAACTTCCATGCCTGATTCAATGTTGCTTTGTCGCTCTGCATGATTATGACCGTCATTGCTCTTTTAGTTGGTCGCTCCCAGTCTTTTGCTAACCTCCACCTGTACTAAGCGGACTGACTGCTTGTGCATCCAAATTCTTTTAAACCAGTTATGCCATATGATTCCACCATACCTTCCTATACATGGTATTTACCTGCCATTCCTAACGAAGACTTTCATGTACCATCTCGAAATTATTCAAAAAAAAGCATTCCTATTTTGTGCCTCTGTTTTAGTTCATGAGGAAGTAGTAGTTAATTCATGATCTTTTTAAGTTGGACAAGCTTCACCCCGGGATTGCATGTCTAATGTGCAAACCCATAATACGAGAAGGAACTGGCAAAGAGTGCGCCCGGCTCAAAATTAATATAACAAACAAACCCTCCTTCACGCTTTGTTCATGAGAAATCAGAAAACTTTGGCAGTGATAAACAAAGGAGATTAAGAGGATGTGATCGTCCTCATTCGGGAGCCGTTCCTCGAAACTTGTCCATCTCAAGAAGTGATTGAGTTGTCTGCTAGCATTCGTTGACGAAACATGCATATCCAAAAATAATAATTATTACCTCTGTTTTTAAAACCAAGAGCTCTGGTACATGTTTTGTCTTTGTTTCCGACCACGGGTTTTCAACCTTGCCAACAAAAGCCACGGTTCGAGGGTTTCCACCTTCTTTTAAAGCACCAACTATTAAGAGCGTGATTGTTATTCTGAGTGTAATGTGCATTGTCCCAAAGTAGCATTGTCTTTTGCATGATTGTGATATCGTTTATTCTGAAATCATTGTATCTAGTCGTCACTTAAACCTTGGAGGTGCCCCTGCATTTATGTTTTGCTTCACTAAAGGGGGCAAGCGAGATATCACTTTATCATGTTTGCACACCATGCTCATAACAAATCTTTTTGATGTTTCAGTATCATATTGTAAAACTTTCAGTTTTTGTGATTTTCTCATAAGGCAACTTAATTACTACAGATTCATTGTCTCAGTAAGCTTTTGTCATGTGACTATGAAAAAGTCCTTATATGGTTAATAGCATGTCACCACAGAAATTATTCTTGTTATCATTTACCTACTCGAGGACGAGCAGGAATTAAGCTTGGGGATGTTGATACGTCCAAAACGTATCTATAATTTCTGCTTGCTCCATGCCTCTTTTGGGTGATATTGCTATGATATTTATACACTTCCATACACTTTTGATCATATTTGGACTAACCTATTAACTCAGTGCACCCCAGTGCCAATTTCTGTTTTCTGTTGTTTTTGTATTTCAGGTTTTCCCGTCACGAAAACTGCCAGAAAAATCCCGGACAAATTATATAAAAAATCAGCGTTCCGGAAGCTTCCACACGGCCGAAGTAGGACCGGAGGGGGGCCACCAGGGCTGCAGGCGCCCTGGTGGCGCGGCCACCCTCCTGGCCGCACCGGGGGGGGCGCCTGGGCCCCCCAGGCCTCCGCTGATGCCCCCCTTTGGCATATATTTATATCGCGTCCCGAAACCCTCGAGGACGGAACCCTTTTTCGCGATCTCATCTCTGTTTCGCCGCCGCCGCGCTTCCAAGATCTGGAGCACCAGGAGAACTCTTCCCGGCACCCTGCCGGAGGGGAGGATCACCACCGGGAGCCTCTCCACCACCATGGACGCCTCCCGGATGAGTTGTGAGTAGTCTCCCTTGGACCATGGGTCCATGACCAGTAGCTATGTGATGTTCTCCTCCCCTTCTTGTGCTTCACTAATTAGACCTCGTGAGCTGCCCTACATGATCGAGGCACATATGTAATCCTTATGCTGTTGCTATGTTGAGTTTGCTGGGATCCGATGGATTGTGAGATTATGTTCAGATTGTGTTTGAGTAATATATTTGATTCACCTCTTTTATATTTATGTTCGTAAGTAATTCTTGCATGTTCTCCGTCGTTATTTATTGCTTTGGCCAAGTAGTAGGTAGTGACTCCAAGAGGGAACGTTATGCTTGATTGTGGGTTCATGCCCCTCGATGACTAGCTTGAGTGACAGAAACATGAGTCTAGGGGATGTGTTGTTGCCACAAGGGGGAAAACAACGGAGCTTGTGCCCGCGGGTGCAAGGATTGTTTACTTTACGCAAAGTTCTTTTAATGCAGCTGTCTGTTGCTTTGAGTTTACACTATGGGTGGGACTCGCAACTTAATACCAGCGAAATGTTCTGGATAGATATCTCAAGGTGGATGATTAGTAGTAGATGCAGATGGATTTCGGTCTACTTGCCTTGGCGTACCGCCCATGCTTTGAACCTCTACCTTTCTTGCAACATAGTTAGCATTGGTTTGCGCACATAATTCTGTCAATTGCCCAGCTGTAATTCGTTTACCTCACATAGCTGTTTTATCGTCTTTTGGGAGAGAGACATCACTAGTGAACATCATGGGACCCCGGTCCATATTACCATCACTGATCACATCCGCTATTTACTTTCCGCTTTTACTTACTATTTGCAGCAATACCTATCACTATTATCTCTTGCGTTTGATCCTTTGTAAACGACAAGGCCGGAGGGATTGACAACCTCTCTGTACTCGTTGGGAGCAAAGTTATTTGTATCTGTGTGCAGGTCCACGTTGATTGCTAATATCTGGCGCCGTTAGCAGTTGACACCTTCTTGTTGGAACTGAGAGTCTCAGGGGAAATCGATCCTTGGTACCTTTGCCAAGGGAAAACTTCCGCTACACTGCATCTCAAACCTTCCACTTGGGGTAACCAACGAGGGGCGAGAAGCCATCAGGTTCTCAAAAACTGAGGGAAATACTTACGCTACTGTGTTGCATCTCCCTTTCCTCTTCGAGGGAATACAATGCAAGCTCAAGAGGTAGCAGGGGGCGTGCCACCTCCTGGGCTGCTGCCCTCTCTCTTCCCTAAGGCCCACTAATGCCCAATACTTCCCCGGGGGGTTCCGGTAACCCCTCCGGCATTCCGGTTATCTCTGAAATCATCCGGAACACTTCCGGTGTCCGAATGTGACCGTCCAATATATCAATCATTATGTCTCGGACATTCCGAGACTCATCGTCATGTCATGATCTCATCCGGGACTCCGAACTACCTTCGGTACATCAAAACTCATAAACTCATAATACCGATCGTCATCAAACGTTAAGCGTGCGGATCCTACGGGTGATACGTCCAAAACGTATCTATAATTTCTGCTTGCTCCATGCCACTTTTGGGTGATATTGCTATGATATTCATACACTTCCATACATTTTGATCATATTTGGACTAACTTACTAATCCAGTGCACCCCAGTGCCAGTTTCTGTTTTCGGCTGTTTTTGTATTTCAGGTTTTCACGTTACGAGAACTGCCCAGAAAAATCCAGAAAAATTATATAAAAAATCAGCGTTTCGGAAACAACCGTGCGTCCGAAGGACAGCCGGGGGGGCACCAGGGCTCCAGGCGCCCTGGCGGCGCGCCCCCCTGGGCCGCGCCGGGGGGGCACCTGGGCCCCCCGAAGCTTCCCCGATGCCCCCCTTTGGCATATATTTAAAGCGTCCTCCGAAACCCTCGGAACAGGAACTCTTTTCGCAATCCCATCTCTGTTCCGCCGCCGCCGCCGCTTCCAAGATCGGGAGCACCAGGAGAACTCTTCCCGGCACCCTGCCGGAGGGGAGGATCACCACCGGGAGCTTCTCCACCACCATGGACGCCTCCCAGATGACTTGTGAGTAGTCTCCCTTGGACCATGAGTCCATGACCAGTAGCTATGTGATGTTCTCCTCCCATTCTTGTGCTTCACTAATTAGTCCTCGTGAGCTGCCCTACATGATCGAGGCACCTATGTAATCCTTATGTTGTTGCTATGTTGAGTTTGCTGGGATCCGATGGATTATGAGATTATGTTCAGATTGATCTTGAGTAATATATTTGATCTACCTCTTTTATATTCATGTTCATAAGTAATTCTTGCATGTTCTTCGTTGTTATTTATTGCTTTGGCCGAGTAGTAGGTAGTGACTCCAAGAGGGAACGTTATGCTCGATTGTGGGTTCATGCCCCTCGATGACTAGCTTGAGTGACAGAAACATGAGTCTAGGGGATGTGCTGTTGCCACAAGGGGGAAAACAACGGTGCTTGTGCCCGCGGGTGCAAGGATTGTTTACTTTACGCAAAGTTCTTTTAATGCAGTTGTCTGTTGCATTGAGTTTACACTATGGGTGGGACTCACAACTTAATACCAGCGAGATGTTCTGGATAGATATCTCAAGGTGGATGATAAGTAGTAGATATTGATGGATTTCGGTCTACTTACTTTGGCGTACCGCCCATGCTTTGAACCTCAACCTTTCTTGCAATATAGTCAGCATTGGTTTGCGTTCGTGGTCCTGTCAATTGCCCAGCTGTAATTCGTTTACCTCACATAGCTGTTTTATCGTCTTTTGGGAGAGAGACATCACTAGTGAACATCATGAGACTCCGGTCCATATTACCATCATTGATCACATCTGCTATTTACTTTTCGTTATTATTTACTATTGCAAAACACTATCTATCACTACTATCATTGCTTTTAATCCTTTGTGAACTACAAGGCCGGAGGGATTGACAACCTCTTTGTACTCGTTGGGAGCAAAGTTATTTGTATCTGTGTGCAGGTCCACGTTGATTGCTACTATCTGGCGCCGTAGCAGTTGACACCTACTTGTTGAACCTAGGAGTCTCTGGGGATTCGATCCTTGGCATCTTTGCTAAGGGAAAACACTTCCACAACACTGCATCTTACACCTTCCACTTGGGGTAACCAACGAGGGGTTCGAGGCCCATCAAGGAGTATTTTCTGGCACCGTTGCCGGGGACTCCACTCTTCAGGATAGGGGAGTTGCACGCTATCTTTTACCTTTGCTTTTTAGTCTTGTTAGTTTACCTTTCATTTTTGCTTTAGTACCTTTTCATCGAAAATCACAAAAATAGTTATCTTGCTTGCTTGCTACTATGGGTTCCACCGAGAACACCAAGTTGTGTGACTTCACTAGTCACAACAACGATGACTTTATCAGCACACCTATCACTACACCTGCCACTTCAGCACCTTCATATGAAATTAAACCTGCTTTACTGAACTTAGTTATGAAAGGTCAATTCTCCGGTGCTGGAGATGATGCTGCTTTACACTTGAACAACTTTGTTGAACTTTGTGATATGCAAAAGTACCAAGAAATAGATGGTAATATTATTAAGCTTAAGCTTTTTCCTTTCTCCTTGAGAGGAGGAGCTAAAATTTGGTTTCAGTCTTTGCCTAGAAATAGCATAGATTCATGGGACAAGTGCAAAGATGCTTTTATTGGAAAATACTATCCACCTGCTAAAATTAACCAACTTAGAAGTAACATAATGAATTTTAAACAATTGGATAATGAACACGTTGTCCAAGCTTGGGAACGTATGAAATCTCTTATCAAGAACTGCCCTACTCACGGTTTGACTACTTGGATGGTTATCCAAACTTTTTATGCAGGCTTGAACTTTACCTCGCGGAACTTGTTAGATTCGGCCGCGGGAGGAACTTTTATGTCAACTACACTTGGTGCTGCCACAAAGCTTCTCGATGAGATGATGACCAACTATTCCCAATGGCACACCAAACGCGCTCCAGCAGGTAGGAAGGTAAACTCTGTCGAGGAGATTTCCTCCCTTAATGAAAAAGTTGACTTGATCATGTCTCTACTTTCGAAGCAATCTACTATTGATCCTCGTGATGTTCCTTTAAATTCTTTGATTGCTCAAGAACAAGTAGATGTGAACTTTATCTCTAGAAACAATTTTAACAACAATGCTTATAGGAGTAATTTTGGTAACAATCCTAGACCATTCCCCTCTAATTCTTATGGGAACAACAATGCTTATCCTATCACCAAGAACTCCACTACTGAACTAGAGACTATGCTTAGAGATTTCATCACTACCCAAAAAGCCTTTAATAAGAGTGTAGAAGAGAAACTACATAAACTAGATGATCTTTCTTTTAAGGTAGACCACTTAGCCAATGAGGTAAAATTGCTAAAAATTAAAACTTCTCCTCTTAAGGAGAGGGAAGTCACTCCTATAAATGCTATTCAAGTGCAAATTAATGAAAACATTAGGATGATGGCTAAACTTAAAGAAAGATGGGCTAGAGAGAGGGAGGAAGAAGAGAGAATTAAGAGCCTTCCTACCCACCACATTGTTGCTACTATCCAAGTTGTTGAGGATGTTCACACTCTTAGCACCCAATGTAATGGTGATGCTATGACTATAGAAACTACCAAACAAGTGAACCTAAAGGACACCACTACCACTTTACTTGATGCTCGTGACCTTGATTTTGATAATTGCACTCTTACCGAAGTTATTGATTTCCTTCACAAGATGTCTAGAGATCCCCGCACTAGCACGCTTAACCTTGCCTTCACAAAGCATATCACTAATGCTCTCATCAAAGCTAGGGAGGAGAAACTTAGAGTAGAAGCCTCCATACCTAGAAAGCTAGAAGATGGTTGGGATCCTATGATAAAAATTAAATTGAATGACTTCTCTTGTTATGCATTATGTGATGTTGGTGCTAGTACCTCTGTTATGCCCAAAAGAATATATGATATGCTTAAATTGAAACCTTTTGATTCTTGTTCTTTTGGTGTTCGTCTCGTTGATTCTTCCATAAAGAAACCTTTGGGGAGGATCGACGATGTTCTTATCGTTGTCAATGATAATTATGTGCCCGTTGATTTTACTATTATGGATATTGAATGTGATCCTTCATGTCCAATTATTTTGGGACGTCCCTTTTTACGCACCGTTGGTGCTATCATTGACATGAAAGAGGGTAATATAAAATTTCAGTTTCCTCTCAAGAAAGGGATGGAACACTTCCCTCGAAAGAAGATCTAGTTACCTTTTGAGTCCGTTGTACGGGCTAGCTATTATTTTACTCTTGATAAAACTTGATCTATATGCATTATGCCTAGCTTAAAGGCATAAAAGAAAGCGCTCTTGGGAGGCAGCCCAATGAATATTTTTTTTGCTTTTGTTGTGTCTTGATGTTGTTTACTGCTGTAGCATCATCATTGTATCTTTGTTTTTCATATTTGTGCCAATTATAGCCTCTGATTGCTAGAAAGTTCAAAAGTTGTGAGGTGCTGTCCAGGAAACAGATTCTGTCCTTGGATAGAAAAATTCGTATAAAATCACCAGATCATCTTTTTGGTCTGAATTTCTTTGACAGCGTTCTCTATATAATTGTCTTTCGTGCGTCTGTTCTGAGTTTTTTGATTTGAGTTGCAGAAGTATCCCTAACAGATCAATTACTACCTGCTGTTCTGTTTTTCACAGATTCTGTCCTGTTTTGCCTTTCCTTTACTTTGCAAATCAAGAGCTTGCTTTTTCTTTGCAAAAACCTTTTGGCAATCTTGAGAAACAGTAGAACTTCAAGAATATCTTTATTTCCAGCAAGGTATATTTATTTTATTAAGGGTACTAACCTCGCTAATCAGATTATGATGAGTTATGTATGAAGGGAGTTTTCAAGTGTGCGAGGGAAGATGATAAAAAGATTCAGGAGTGTCAAGCGCTCAAGCTTGGGGATGCCCCCATGCACCCCCAAGAAATATTCAAGGAGACTCAAGCGTCTAAGCTTGGGGATGCCCCCGTGCATCCCCTTCTCCATCAACATTATCAGTTCGTCTTTCGTTCCGCTATATTTTTATCACTTCATGTGTTATGTGCTATGCTTGGAGCGTCTTGCTTTTAGTATTCTTTTTAGTTTTTCATAACGAGTCGAAACTCAACATTCTTTATGTGGGAGAGAAACACGCTCCACCTCTACCTAGAACATAACATAGAATTTTCATGTCTATCTATGTTGTGTGTGTTCTTTGTCTTTTAATAGCTATTATCATGCTCTGCTCTTAGTATTCATGCTTATCTCTTCAAAGAGCTTTTTTCTAGTTGGTTGCTTGAACTCTCTTTAACTATCATGCTCACCTTATTAAGAGAGTTTGCTTCCGTTGCATTGGTTAATGTGTCTATGATAAAGATGCTACGTGCATGATGGAGCTTAGTAGTTCAGGTTTTCTTATGGTTAATCTCAAACAGTTGGGGGGTTCCCAATGTGTTATTGGAGTACCAACTTGATTTGTTTGCCTATGATGTGGTATGGTTTAGTAATATCTTCCTTCGAGAATTTATTTTGATTGACTTGGCGTATGCTCACGCATATTTAAGACTGTAAAGAAAGTCTGTCAAGCCTTGATGATCTTTTATTTCTGAGTAGCGATATAACTACCATGCCTGATTCAATATTGCTTTGTCGCTCTGCATGATTATGACCGTCATTGCTCTCTTAGTTGGTCGCTCCCAGTCTTTTGCTAACCTCCACCTGTACTAAGCGAACTAACTTTGCAATATATAGCTCATGGGAAAGTAGCTTAAAAACTATTGTGGTAAAGAATATGTTGCTTATGTATCTTATTTCTTATAAGTTGCTTGCTGAGCGGTAACCATGTTTCTGGGGACGCCATCAACTGTCACACTTTTGTTGAATATCATGTGAGTTGCTAAGCATGTTCGTCTTGTCTGAAGTAAGGGTGATTTGCCGTGGGTTGAATGAATATGCATATTGTTAGAGAAGAACATTGGGCCGCCAACTAAAGCCATGTATCATGGTGGAAGTTTTAGCTTGGACATTAATCCTCAATCTCTTATGAGAATATGCTTATGCATTGAAGAGGAGTCCATCATCTATTTTCTATGTTGTCCCGGTATGGATGTCCTCAAGTTGAGATCTATCAAAAACGAGAAATCAAATGCGATTTATCTCCTTGGACCTTTGTACAGGTGGCATAGAGGTACCCCTTTGTGACACTTTGTTGAAACATATGTAATGCAATGATAACCCATGGAAATCCGAGCTAATTAGGGCAAGGTGCGAGCAATATTGGTATTCGATGCATGAGGCTTGCAACTTATAGGATGTCTTATGCATGACACATATGAAGTACTACTACCGTTGACACAATTGCTTCCATGTTTTCAAAATTAAAAGCTCTAGCACTTAACCTTTCTTTTACTTTTATGTTAAAGCACCAACTACTGAGAGCATGATTGTCATTATGAGTGTAATGTGCATTGTCTCAAAGTAGCATTGTCTTTTGCATGATTGTAATATCGATTATTCTGAAATGATTGTATCTGGTCATCACTTAAACCTTGAAGGTGCCCCTGCATTTATGTTCTGCGTCACTAAAGGGGGCAAGCTAGATATCACTTTATCATATTTGCACATCATGTTCATTGCAAATCTTTTTGATGTTTCAGTTTCATGTTGTAAAACTTTCAGTCATTTGTGATTTTCTCATGAGGCAACTTAATTACTATAGAATCATTGTCTCAGTAAGCTTTTGTCATATGACTATAAAAAGTCCTATATGGTTAATAGCATGTCACCACGGAAATTATTCTTGTTATCATTTACCTACTCGAGGACGAGCAGGAATTAAGCTTGGGGATGTTGATACGTCCAAAACGTATCTATAATTTCTGCTTGCTCCATGCCACTTTTGGGTGATATTGCTATGATATTCATACACTTCCATACACTTTTGATCATATTTGTACTAACTTACTAATCCAGTGCACCCCAGTGCCAGTTTCTGTTTTCGGCTGTTTTTGTATTTCAGGTTTTCACGTTACGAGAACTGCCCAGAAAAATCCAGAAAAATTATATAAAAAATCAGCGTTTCGGAAACAACCGTGCGTCCGAAGGACAGCCGGGGGGGCCCACCAGGGCCCTGGGCCGCGCCGGGGGGGCGCCTGGGCCCCCCGAAGCTTCCCCGATGCCCCCCTTTGGCATATATTTAAAGCGTCCTCCGAAACCCTCAGAACAGGAACTCTTTTCGCGATCCCATCTCTGTTCCGCCGCCGCCGCCGCTTCCAAGATCGGGAGCACCAGGAGAACTCTTCCCGGCACCCTGCCGGAGGGGAGGATCACCACCGGGCGCTTCTCCACCACCATGGACGCCTCCCGGATGACTCGTGAGTAGTCTCCCTTGGACCATGAGTCCATGACCAGTAGCTATGTGATGTTCTCCTCCCGTTCTTGTGCTTCACTAATTAGTCCTCGTGAGCTGCCCTACATGATCGAGGCACCTATGTAATCCTTATGCTGTTGCTATGTTGAGTTTGCTGGGATCCGATGGATTATGATATTATGTTCAGATTGATCTTGAGTAATATATTTGATCTACCTCTTTTATATTTATGTTCATAAGTAA
Organism: Secale cereale; assembly: GCA_902687465.1. Classification (NCBI taxonomy): domain Eukaryota; kingdom Viridiplantae; phylum Streptophyta; class Magnoliopsida; order Poales; family Poaceae; genus Secale; species Secale cereale. The sequence continues at coordinate 759,318,148 of LR738710.1, forward strand.
TTCTTGCATGTTCTCCGTTGTTATTTATTGCTTTGGCCGAGTAGTAGGTAGTGACTCCAAGAGGGAACGTTATGCTCGATTGTGGGTTCATGCCCCTCGATGACTAGCTTGAGTGACAGAAACATGAGTCTAGGGGATGTGTTGTTGCCACAAGGGGGAAAACAACGATGCTTGTGCCCGCGGGTGCAAGGATTGTTTACTTTACGCAAAGTTCTTTTAATGCAGTTGTCTGTTGCATTGAGTTTACACTATGGGTGGGACTCGCAACTTAATACCAGCGAGATGTTCTGGATAGATATCTCAAGGTGGATGATTAGTAGTAGATATTGATGGATTTCGGTCTACTTACTTTGGCGTACCGCCCATGCTTTGAACCTCAACCTTTCTTGCAATGTAGTCAGCATTGGTTTGCGTTCGTGGTCCTGTCAATTGCCCAGCTGTAATTCGTTTACCTCACATAGCTGTTTTATCGTCTTTTGGGAGAGAGACATAACTAGTGAACATCATGAGACTCCGGTCCATATTACCATCATTGATCACATCCGCTATTTACTTTTCATTATTATTTACTATTGCAAAACACTATCTATCACTACTATCATTGCTTTTAATCCTTTGTGAACTACAAGGCCGGAGGGATTGACAACCTCTCTGTACTCGTTGGGAGCAAAGTTATTTGTATCTGTGTGCAGGTCCACGTTGATTGCTACTATCTGGCGCTGTAGTAGTTGACACCTACTTGTTGAACCTAGGAGTCTCTGGGGATTCGATCCTTGGCATCTTTGCTAAGGGAAAACACTTCCACAACACTGCATCTTACACCTTCCACTTGGGGTAACCAACGAGGGGTTCGAGGCCCATCAACGGGTTCGAGAACTTTGTAGACATGACCGAGACTTATCTCTGGTCAATAACCAATAGCGGAACTTGGATGCTCATATTGGCTCCTACATATTCTACGAAGATATTTATCGGTCAAACCGCATAACAATATATGTTGTTCCTTTTGTCATCGGTATGTTACTTGCCCGAGATCCGATCGTCGGTATCTCAATACCTAGTTCAATCTCGTTACCGTCAAGTCTCTTTACTCGTTTCGTAATACATCATCTCGTGACTAACTCATTAGTCATTTGCTTGCAAGGCTTATTATGATGTGTATTACCGAGAGGGCCCAGAGATACCTCTCCGACACTCGGAGTGACAAATCCTATTCTTGATCTATGCCAACACCATGAACACTTTCGGAGACACCTGTAGAGCATCTTTATGATCACCCAGTTACGGTGTGACGTTTGATAGCACACAAGGTGTTCCTCCGGTATTCGGGAGTTGCATAATATCATAGTCATAGGAACATGTATAAGTCATGAAGAAAGCAATAGTAGTAAAACTAAACGATCATAGTGCTAAGCTAACAGATGGGTCTTGTCCATCACATCATTCTCCTAATGATGTGATCGCGTTGATCAAATGACAACTCATGTCTATGGCTAGGAAACATAACCATCTTTGATCAATGAGCTAGTCTAGTAGAGGCATACTAGGGACATACTGTTTTGTCTATGTATTCACACATGTACTAAGTTTCCGGTTAATATAATTCTAGCATGAATAAAAGACATTTATCATGATATAAGGAAATACAAATAACATCTTTATTATTGCCTCTAGGGCATATTTCCTTCATTAAATACACCTATAGTACACCAACTTGCACTTGAGGAGCACTTCCATACAAAAACTTCAAAATTGAGACAAATGGGTCACTAACTTGCTTTGCAGGAACAAAATCATACAAATTAATTCGAAATGGCCACGTGGCATGCCACGTCGGCAGGCGAGCACAAACCAGTGGCTGGTTAGTTTGCAGGACCCCCACCCCCACCTTTGTAGGAAATGCACCCACGTCTGCAGTATATGCCGAGAGCGAGGTCACAAAAACACTACTTGTCCACAGAGAGGAGATATTCCCCCAAAGGAAAGGAAAGAGGCAAAATGCTCAAATTGTGGCGTCGGTGGGCACAGGAGAAACACATGCAACAATCCAAAGGTTGTTCTGCATGTTGCCGAGAAATATAATTTGAAGACTAATGGAATTAGCACAATGATTTGAACTCGTGTGATCTCTGTTATTGAGGGCTCCATAGCCAGCAGTTAAACATCTGTGTTACTGTGTAATAACATACAACATTATGTTGTTGTGTACTACGTGATGTATTTGTTAACAAGATAGCTTTGTTCTTTGTTCATCACTGAGGCAACTCATTGTTAAAATTTACATATATTTTCTCCACAAAGCACAAACTCCTAAAATAGTTGCCGCTTTGTTTTCAGATTCTACTCTAATTTCCTCGCAAAAAAAGATTCTGCTCTAATTTATTTCTTACTGGCGAATACATATTGACACAGAACACGGGACAAACGGGGCGACATAAAACACCGTCATCACACCTTGGACGTCGGTCGCCATCATCGGCTCCCACGGCGTCACTTGTCGTCACGTACATGCAGTTAATATCCCCTCATCCACCACATGTAATACTAGGCACACGAGCATCTCCAGGCAAAACCAACGCGTGACGATATCATGAGCACACGAGCTCATCCACGCCACACAATTTTCGTTGAAGAACCCATCTTAGTTAAAGATGAAATTGTCATTTACAATGTTGATCCAGTTGTGCCTTTTGCTTATATTGAGAAACCACATTTTATTATTAGGATAAAAGAGCATGCTAAAGCGAAAATACTAATGTGAGCCCGAGCTGCAGTGATCCCTGAATATGTAACGTCAGTTCACCTCATGATAAGTGCAGCTACATGAATCGGCACAGGTTATGGTTTTCCACTGTATAGTATATGGCCCACAAGTCAGATGACGCCCTGCTATTCCATCAGTTAGCGTCGCCACTGAACAGACTGAGGTGGATGTACTGGGCCGACTATCTGTAGATTCTGGACTAAGTTGTCCCGTTAAGCCCATTTATTAATTCGCACTATCGCATCTACCACCAATCTTCCCCAACACTGCTCCTCATGTACTCACATAATCAGACAGCAAACAAACTACCGACTGTGCACTCCTCACCGGTTCAGGATCGACCGCTTGATGCAGCAACATGCAGAGTTCAGTATATGAGTAACTTCATACCTACAATTAGCAATGGATTAGCAATGGAACACTGATTGTATACCCGGATCGAGACGTTGGTGCCATTCTAGCAATCTTCAGAGTTGGTGACTGCTGATGGACTGACTGAGAACGAAGCTCTTCCCATCCCACACACTTGTGATGCCTGCAACTACCCAATGAGCAACCCCCCCCCAGTGCCCATTTTGTACCCAGCTAGCACCAATCTCCTACACATGATGTCTGAATTTCAAATCACAGCACGCCCACAAGTAGAGCTCCACCTCACCAAACAACTACTCCCTACACTTACTTGCTTTGAACCAGCCAGCAACCAAATGTGCAAGGCAGACAACTGTGCTTCTGAACATGTCAGCTGTAATTTCAAAACATACCTAACACGTACCATTTCAAAATTGGGCGTCAATTTAATCTGAATTTATGATTGTTTCTTAACACAAATACCACTAGCAGTAAACAGATATATTCCAGAAAAGAAACTTGAACAACTCTGGCAGAACATCCATTCAAGCATACATTTTTTACCCAAGATAGTATGATCTGATGCAAATTATTTTATACAAAGACAACCAACGTACAAACTAAAAATCCTAATTATACAAGTACACCACAAACTTATGTTTGTTCCATTTACTGAAAGTGCACACAATTACTAAGGCTCATCTCAGCCACCTTATGACAATTGTTATGACGGTGACCTTCCCCGCCACAATTCTTGCATCTCGCCGGCTTCCGAGGTTATTTTGGTGCATAGCCACGACCAGGACAAGTCGTTCGCTTGTGTCCTTGTTATTGAAATCCTGCAGAATCTGGTTCGTTTACTCAACCCTTCGTATGGTGCCTTGCGGAGGTAATAACCCTGCTAGTATATTTCTAGACTCTTTACTAAATTGTTGTCGTCGTCATCCATGTTAACATGTGTCCCTACTGCCGCAGCTATGACAGCTCCTTCTGACTGAACCTGATTTAAAACATCTCCATTTTCAGCCAATCGGTCCTCTAGTCCCAACCCGTCTCTCATCTCAGTGAATGGCTTCACCTCAGTTGCACAATTCTTGAAGAGTTTTATCAGGTGCTCATATGCTTCTACGATGTTGTCTCCCATCCGCACAAGCTTCAATGCGTGCATATACATATCAAAATGCCTGTAACTAAATGGGCTCTCTTGAGCATGGTCCCTCTGATATTGTGTCAGGTGCGGCGGGAGGATATCGCGTGCATCTCGTGTCCACCATTTTACTATATGCTTCTTTGGGATTTCAGTAATGCATATAAAGTCCAGAACATGCATACAAAATAGTCAACAACCATCTAGTGATTACAATTCTGCTATTTTCTTTCAGATTTAATGCTTTAATATGTTCTGGTGATATTACCTTTAACACATGGCTGCAAAGCAGACCCATGTGGGCAAATTGACCGCAATCACAATCAAATTCATCTCCACCATCTAACACTGTAACTTTGTATGATGTTCTACACCACTTCTCCCTGCGATCCGCTTCAGTATGTATTGCCACATATGATTTTCCTTTCTCAATCTCCTCCACCTGGTATGCACCGCACTCATATAGTATATGCCCAAACTGCTCAAACATAGCTCTTGTGTATATCTTCCCAGCATGCCGTTCAGTTGCCATGTTTGCGCGCTCATCTTCTGCTTGTTCACGACTAATTTACCACACAAATTACGCAATGCTCTCTTCGTCAATGGTACATTCTCCATCCTACTAAAGAAGCTTCAAATTATGTTGTAGACCTTCGCGAGATTGACGTTGTTCTGTCGCAATTGCTTCATAAGATCTCTATTGTACACATCAATATGCTTGTGGGATGACCAGTGTATTGTCTGTCCATATGTCGCAGATAATGAATGATTGTGCTCATGTCGATGCTCTACAATGTACCAACTGTTGTCCTTTGAACGTAACAACCTTATCAAGGCAGGACATTCACAGCAACAAGAACATGTATTTACAACTATTGGTTTGCACGAGAATCGCTCAAATTATAATTATTTCTTGTGTGCAGCATAAATTTAGTTTTCCTTGTCCATCACGAAGCTTCCACATACTTTTTTTTGTTATGCAAGTTTGTTCAGATATCAGTTTCCCCCCTAGTCATGTTTCTTATACTTGTTCAGAGAATTCAGAACAACAGCAGATGCAAGGCAGCTGATTCTGAACTATAGTGGAGTATAACAGTTTACTTTAAATAGGTTCTACCACTAATCTTAGTACCTTTGCGTCCATCAGGTGTTTTTGGGTCAACCTGATCAATGGAGTGCTCTGAGGTTTGTTGTTTGTAGGCACCCCCTGCCCCTGGAACACCATTTTCAGCACAAATTTTGCCGCCAGCACTCGACGTGGACCTGGCCGGCAGCTCCACCACCGGCGGCATGCTTACAGGATAATGAACATGCTCCATAGATGTGTTGTTCTTGTCCACCTCTTATAGCAGAGTTCTGTACTTCTGCAACCACAGTTTGGAAAATGAGATCTATCTGGAAGTACCAAATTCTAAAACCATGGGCGAATGACAGGCAGTGGGAAGGGGATTCATACCTATTTATCGGCTGCATCACCAAGAACTCCATGGTTGCCTCAACCCCCAGTCGCCTTGGCCCAGCAGATTTGTCCACTGCGGTCTCTCCTCCCAGCAATGGATGATCTGGCCTGGAGGTAGGAGACATGTGCAACGAACGACCCGGATCAAGCATTTACTGCAGCCTCTACCGCCGTTACCGGAATACACCGGATCTGATCCACGGATCAGGACGCCGCACACCGGCGACATGTCGAGCCACGTATCTGGCTCGCGCCATCCACGGCGTCCAAATGCCCGTGCAGCCGAGGACCTACAAGATAGGTGGGTTTAGTAATGTATATCTAGACTTAACTGTACCAACTGGACAGACGCATTCAAAATACCAAATCACAAAGCTATAATTGATGACATAGATAGCGAGCTCCTGTGAGCTCGCGATCAAATACTCCACGTCCATGCTAAAGTTTCAACTATGGTTATTAAAAGTAATATTAGAGCACCTAGACCCACTAAACAAATTAAAGTTGAACCTAATATTGCTATAGTTAAAGATCTCATGGTCGATAATATTGATGGGCATGTTACTTAATTTTGTGATGAAGCTACTAGAATTGGTAAGCCTGATACTAAAGATAAGAATAAGCCCGTTGTTGGCATGCTTGTTGTCTAGGTCAAAAATAGGAGATCATTGTTACCATGGTTTATGTGACTTGGGTTCTAGTGTGAGTGCTATTCGTTTACCTTATATCAAGAAATTATGAATGATATTGCACATGTTGAGATAGAAGATATTGATGTTACTATTAAGCTTGCGATAGAGATACTATTACACCGATTGGGATTGTTAGAGATGTTAAAGTCTTGTGTGGAAAAATAAAATACCATGCTAGTTTTCTAGTCATTGGTTCTCCACAAGATGATTTTTGTCCCATTATATTTGGTAGACTTTTCTTGAATACCGTTAAGGCTAGGATTGATTGTGCTAAAGAAACTGTCAGTGTCAATTTTGGTGATGTATCTCACGAGTTTAATTTCTCTAAGTTTCGTAGACAATCTTGTAATAAATAATTGCCTAATAAACATCAAATTATTGGTCTTGCTTCTATTGTTTTACCTCCTACTGATTTGTTAGAACAATATTTGCTAGACCATGAAAATGATAAGCATATGAATGAAAGAAATGAAATAGCCAAGATGTTCTTTGGTTAACCACCTATCCTTAAACACAATTTGCTAGTTAAAACTCTAGGAGGTACTCCTCCACCTAAGGGTGATCCTGTGTTTGAATTGAAACAATTACCTGGTACATTGAAGTATGCTTATCTTGATGAAATGAAGATATAGGATACCAACTGAACTTGAGAAAACCATTAAAAAATTATTAGTTCTCAAAAGATTTTCAATGGTATGATAGAAGAAACATGGATAGAATTGATCATGATGTGGAAACACTCAAAATTAAAAATTCCAAATAAGAATGATGTTACAGAATCTCTAAAATCTATCCAAGTCACTATGGATGAGAGTAGAAAAATAATTGAGAGGATAAGAGCTAAACTTGAATTCCTAGAAAAAGCGCATGTACCCGGTTTTTAACATAGTAACGATGAAGATATTAAAATGATTGGTGTGACACCTATTGAATCTTTGTTTAGTAATATAAAACTTGATAAATAAAGGGACTGGAGACGAGGTACCTTTAGGTAGAATATGCAGTTAACTTTAGTTAGAATGCATGCCAATTGTTTGGAGGGTGGTGATCTTATTGATAAAAACAACAAAAGTGGGTTTGAAGAGGTCAAAACTTTAGATAGTGACGTCTCCATTACTTTAGATCACAGCGACTTTAATTATGATAAATGTTCTTTGATTGAATGTATCTCCTTGTTGCAATCCATTGTTAATTCACCCAATGATTACGAACAAAATAAAGTTTTTACTGAACATATTGTAGAAGCAATGACTAAATATCATGAAGAAAAGCTAGAATTGGAAATGTCTATATCAAGGAAATTACATGATGTGGACATAAAGTACCTGGTTGGGCCAAATGCGGGCAACCAAACACGCCCCAAAGTACCAAACGAACGCAACACTAGGTTGATGAAACAACATAGACACGGGCCACCACGTAACTACGCACACAATCACGGGCACCCCTATGTCTCGCTTTAAGAGATCTAGGGAAACACTCGTGTCAGGGCAGCTCTAGATGGGTCGACCCAGTTGCGCTGGAGGGCACATCCTCGGGTTTCTTTTCTTTTCTTTCACGTTTTTGTTTCATTTTTTTATTTCTTTTTCTTTTTTTACCTTTTATTACACTTCCAAAAATTATAAAGATATATATTACAACAATATACGTTACATAATGTTTTGAAAAATGTAATCATGCAATAAAAATGTTAAATGTGTAGAGAAAAACTGTTGAGCATGCATACGAAAAATATATAAAATATGTGAAAAAAGTTGATCATGTATGTAAAAAAATTCTAAACAAGGTTTTGAAAAACCTCTTAACAAGTATTTGTAAAATGTTATTCAAACATTTAAAAATGTTAAATGTGTAGACAAAAAATGTTGACCATGTATTAAAAAATGTTAAACTTGCATTTTAAAATATAAAAAATATTTATCATGTATTAAAAAATGTTAACTGTGTACAGTAAAAATGTAGACCATCTATTAAAAAAAATTGAACTTGTATTTGGAAAATCAAAAATGTGTATAGAAAAAAAGTTGACCGTGTAATAACTTTTTTCTAAAATTGTATTTGAAAAATGTTAAATTTGTATGTTAGAAATGTTGACCGTGTATTCAAAAAACATTAAGCTTCTATTTGAAAAATGTTAAAAGTGTATAGGAAAAATGTTGATCATGTATTAAAAAAATGGTAAGGTTTGTATTTAAAAAATATTAAATAAGTATAGTAAAAATCTTGACCATGTATTAAAGAAATGTTGAACTTGAATTTGGAAAAGGATAAATGTGTATAGAAAAAATGGTGAGCATTTATTAAAAAAATGTTAAGCTTACGTTTGAAAACTAAAAAGGTTGAATATGTGTAGAAAGAATCTTAACCATGTAAAAAATGTCAATTGTATATTTTTTTAATCAAGCATTTGAAAAATATTAAATATGTGTTAGCAAAATGTATTACAGATATACAAAAAATGTATATAGAAAAATAATGAAACCCAAGAGTAAACAAATAAAAATGTTGAAAGCCGAGAAAGAAACAAAGAAAATTGAAGAAAAAACAAAGAAAAATAAAAGGAAAAACTCAGTGAAAACAAAGAAAACTAAAGGAAAACAATGATAAGGAAAGAAAAGTGAAAACCTAGTAAAACCAGAGAAAAAACAAAGAAACCCCCGTGAAAAAAACCCGGTGGAAAAACCGCCTCCATTCACATTAAGTACGTCTCGCCCCGACTAGTTGACACGAACCGGACGTGGGCGTAGTGGCTAGTTGCGTGTGTGCTCCCATAGTAGACCTAGATTTGATAGCCTGTAGCTTCCGGGAACTCCTATTTACTGCATTCAGCGGCAAATAAACGCCTCTTCACACACAAAGAGCGCAACTGGGGCGACCCATTGTGGTAAAACTCTTAGCAACATGTGGGGCGTAAAAATAACAAAAACAAATTATGCACAACCAGGAATTCGATCTCCACAGCTTTTGTTGACGTCGGCACCTCGCTAGCCAGTTGAACTGAACAGTCGTTGTGAAAAATGTTTTAAAAAACGCAAACATTTATTAAATTCAAATTTCTTTTTTAAAATGCGAACAATACTTCAAAAACATGAACAATCTTTGAAAACCTGGTACACCATCTGGAATTCTGTAGATATATTAAAAATTGAGAATAAAATTTGAAATTCCGAACAATTTTCTAAAACACGCAAAAAATCTCGAAACTTCTTTGAAAATATAACAAATTTCGAAATTCTGAACAATTTATGAAAATCCAAACAATTTTTAGAAGCACGATCCAAACAATTTAAACCCTCAACTTTTCGGAAACATGAACAAATTTTGAATATCCGAACATTTGTGTGAAACTGCAAACAATTTTTGAGATCATGAAAAAAATCAGACTCCATTTTTTATGAAAACACGAACAGTTTTTAGATACACGATAAGAAATTTAATATCTAACCTTTCTTGAAAACACGAACAATTTTTGAAATTGTGAAAAAACAATATTGTGAACCATTTTTAAAATACGAACAAAATTTTGTAACTTCAAACATTATCTAGAAAAGTTGAACAAATTTCGAAATTCTAAACATTTTTAAAATTCCGTACAAATTTTGAACTATGAATGTAATTTGCAATATTCAAACAATTTTTGAATTTTTTGTTGAAAAAGTAACATTTTAAAATTATGAACATTTTTTAAAGTTCTGATTTTTTTGGAAAAAAGGACATTTTTGAAAATACTGCTTGATATTTGAAATTTTCTAAAAAAACCTTGAAAATAAAATTACATTTTAAAAAGAAAGCAGGAAAAAGCAAACAAAATAAAAGAAAGGAACAGAAAAAAAGAAAAGGAAAAATAACTGAAAAAAAAACTAATAGAAGAAAAAATAACTGAAAAAAGCATTTAGAAGGTTCCCAAAACCGGTTGGGTTCCACTGTGGTCATGCTCTAGGTGGGTTGGCTGATATCCCCCGCTCATGTGGTCGGCTCGTGCATTGCATCGACAGTTCAACACAACGAGCGGCGAACTGGAATTTTTGTAGCTTCTTCCTTTTTTCCTTCTCTATATTCATTTTAACCGTGCGTGCACGGGCCGGCCCGATAACCATACACGATTCAGTTTTAAGCGTGTGTGAATGGGCGGGCCCGATAACCATAAACCCTTAAGGCGTTGTTCGGTTAAGCCACTTCGCAAGTGGATTGCAGTTGAATGGAGGGGATTTGAGGGAATTTGAGTTAAATAGGATTTAATCCCTACGAATCGCTATCAATCCCTCTCATTTATCATGGAACCGAACAACGCCTAAGCGAGACATCGTGTTGTCTCGTTGAATGCGAAATATAGTTGTCGCGCAAAATTACATCTTTTTTTAGGTTTGTTTCTAGTTGACGCATGTACCCACTCTCGCGGGGAGCCAGGCGGGCCGGCCCTGTTCGCGTGCATTCGCAGTTTGTTTCCATTCACTGGCCGGTCATGTTCTTTTTCTTGTGTGGTCTTTTTGTTTTGATTTTTGTATTTTCTTTTTATTTTTGCATCGATTTCTTTTTAGTTTCTGATTTATCTTCAATATTTACTATTTACTATTAGTATATTATTGTACATTTTATTGTCCCATATTTTTTGCACTGTAATTTCTAATATACGGTGAATACTTTTTAAATACACGCTGGTGAAAAGAATTCTAATACACACTGAATTTTTTAAAATATACAAGGAAGATTTTTTATATATGATGAACGTTTTTTCATACACATTGAACTTTTGAAATATACACAGTAAATATATTTTTATTTGACGCATAGGGATTCCCAAGTCACCTGACTCAGCCTCAAACTCATTTGTAACAGGAGGGACTATCTCAGCAAAAAGAAAAAGGTAAGAGGACAAAAGCATGAGCCGATTCCTGGTTAAGAGCTCCTTGTGCTAACTAGTACCCCCTCCGTATAGAAATATAAGAACGTTTAGATCACTTAAGTGGTAATAGAAACTCTCTTATACTCACTTCGTCGCAAAATTCTTGTCTTAGATTAGTTTAGATACAGATGCATCTAATAGTAAAACGTGACTCGGTACATACGTATTTAGGCCAATATAAGACAAGAATTTTGGGACGAAGGGAGTATTTCTTTACATGAGTAATCGTGTACATGCAACTTATGTACTACCTCCATTTTTAAATATAAGTCTTTCTAGACATTTTAAATGGACTATAACATATGAATGCATGTAGACATATTTTAGAGTATAGATTCACTTCCTTTGTTGGAATCTTTAAAAAGACTTGTACTCCCTCCGTCCGAAAATACTTGTCATCAAAATGAACAAAAAGGGATGTATCTAGAACTAAAATACATCTAGATACATCCCATTTTATTCATTTTGATGACAAGTATTTCCGAACGGAGGGAGTATTTGGTAACGGGGGAGTATATATTAGGTAGAATATTAATTACACGTTGATATTTAATACTTCCTCCGTCCCAAAATAAGTGACGCAAAAGTGACTCAACTTTGTACTAACTTTAGTACAAAGTTGAGTCATTTTTGCGTCACTTATTTTGGGACGGAGGGAGTATATATTAATTATGCATTAATATTTGGTAAGATATTAATTGGAATCATAGGATAACGTTGAGCCTTAAGTATACACGTGTTGATAACCAATGGCGGTGGTTGCCAATTAGAGTGTTAAACCTGTTTAGCGCTCAATATTTGTGGTTTGAGCTATTTGAGCCCTTAAATCACTTGATTTGATGGTCGAGAAGGTTTCGATCTGCCTACTTGGATTTTTTATATATTGGTATATGGAATATAGATAGATATAGACAATCAAATTAGTTGGTGCATACGTTACACTTGGAGCGCCACTTGCTTGCGAGTTTAGCTTTCTTGCCGTGAGTTAGCAACGTCTTCGGTCATGCAGAAAGCGCTTGTGTGTACTCCAACCCGAATAGAAGGATCTGGTTATACTAATTCGATGTCCTTGTATGACCAGCGTGTGTGTCTATACATACGGTTTCGCAAACATTTAAACTATCTAGGTCTCCTACCTCCTGTTGACCCACCTTTGTTATCAAGCACGGGAAGTATCCTTTGGAGACGAAAAGAAACCAAAGAAATACCATGTCCTACCAAGAAAGTCAGAACATCATCGAAAGGGGGAGAAAAAAAAAATGCGACCAAGCGATAAACAATGTAAAACGAACTATAGCCGGCCCATTCATTCAACTTTGTAATATATACAGCTTACCACTTCCTCTCCTCTCATAAAGAAACTTCATCAAGATGGGCAGTTGACAAGGAAAAGGATCAAAGCAACCAACGCAAAGAGGCAGGGGGCACGAGAACTCTCCGAGCCACCGCTCATCCGGGCGCGCGCGCCTACACCTACACGCGCATGAAGCCAGTCAGGTGTTCTTGGTCGGCCGGAGCGCGATGACGAGCCCCGGGAAGACGTCGTCGGGGTCGTGCACGTGCGGGTTCCTCTCCACGATGAAGGGGTCGCCGCACTTGTCGCTGATGGTGTGCAGCGTCTCGCCTTCCCCGACCACGTACACCTCGTCGCACGGCCGGGCCGCTGCGCCGCCGAGCCGCGGGCCGCGGAAGTACGCCGCCGCGCCGCCTTCCCCGCCGTCGTCCGCGGTCTCCGCGCTGAGCGCGCCCAGCAGCACGAGCGCGACGAGCGCCACCGCGCACCACCACGACGCCGCGTCCGCGGCCGACACGGCCGCGGCGCACAGCTCCGCGCGCCGGAGGCTCGTCGCGGGAGCGGCCATGCGGGCGCGAGAGCGCACGGACCTCGTGAACGTGTCCGTTGCCGTTTCAGTCTAGCGCGGTAGAGGTTGCCTGCCTTGCCTGGCTCTAGGAGTTTGTGTGGGGCGAGGGGGCGGTTTATAACGTGGAACGGCGCACGGACGTGGTGGTTCCGGCATGGCGGACTTTTGTCACGGTTTGGTAAACGTGGGGAGCCCACGCGGGAGAGGGGCCGGGCACTCGGGCAGTGCTGATCCATGGTGGTTAGCTTCTTCCCTAAAACAAAGTGGTGGTTAGCTTCTAAGTACGACATGCCAATCGTGGCACAAATTCAATGCTCCAGTGAAGTTACTGCTAGTAGTTTAATGCAGCGAATTAGTTGGTGCATATTTTTATCCGGCAATTAATCGGTTCCTTTGCATGAAAAATTTGCGTTATGATCTTTTATTTAGTAGCCATTAATTATTCAAGAAATATTCTTCTTCTCCCTCTTTCACGTAGAGTCCTTCGTTCTCATCAAAAAAGTACTACTCCCTCCGTCTAGGTTAATAAGTCATCTTAGGTTGGTCATAATGGGGTGGAACTTAGGAGTAACATCACATATTTCAATACAACGTTGCTTATGTGACACATATTTAATGAAGAGTGAGGTGCTTGTGGTAACTAGCTAAGTTACCGGAACATCACACACTTCAAGAAACAATGAGTCTATAAGCTAATAAATGCATCGTTGCATGACACTACCTACATGTTCCTACCCACTGTGGAGGTAGTAACATAGTCTAGATAAGTGTGTATGTTACTACCTTATGTTCCTGCCCATTGTGACCAGCCTTAGGTTGTGCATCGTGACCAAGACAGGGGAAAAAACAAAAGAAGTTAATGTTCGTTTGCTAATTAATGGCATTGCATGCAATGAACTGACCACTGCATGTCGTGTTTGGTAGCCTCAAATCATTAAAAGCAGACACACCCCACATCTCTTATTGGTTGATTCCTTTATTTATGTTAAAAAACAAAAAACAAGGTGAGAGCTAATGAACCGCGCCTAAGTGTTTTGAAATTATTTGGTTTTCGTAAGATTACTTACTCACCTAGACGGAGATGTGGGATGTGTCACTTGGACAGTAGTAGGAGAGTCGGTCAGGGAAATGGACGCAGATGTTGCAAAGCATCCTAGTTTGCACTTGGAAAAGCAAACGACAGTCAAGGAATTTTGCCCACGCTGTAGGGAAGTACATGGCTCCGTTTTGAGCCATATTGGCATCTGAACGACGATGATTAGCGGGAGAGTCTACAGCGTAGAGGAGATTCACGAGCGACTCACCGTCCACGTGGTCAAGACGCCGTCCATCCACCCCCCCTCCCCCCGAGCGGAACGTCGCCAGCTAAGGGCGCCGTCACCATGCCCAACGAGGCCGCCGCCCCTGGTTCAGGTCCCTCCACGAAGGTCGGAGTGATGGTCATTGGGGTCAATTGACCCCAATGCCTACAAGGGAGCTTTGTCCCTGGCTACAGCTCCCCTGTCAGGACACGCTTGGCTTGGATATTGCCTTCACGGAGGAGGAGGTGTGGAGGATTGTAACTTCAGTGCCTATGGACAAGGCCCCAGGCCCGGATGGATTCACTGGTCGCTGAAGGAAATATGCCCTAGAGGCAATAATAAAGTTGTTATTTATATTTCCTTATATCATGATAAATGTCTTTTATTCATGCTAGAATTGTATTAACCGGAAACTTAGTACATGTGTGAATACATAGACAAAACAGAGTGTCCCTAGTATGCCTCTACTAGACTAGCTCATTGATCAAAGATGGTTATGTTTCCTAACCATAGACATGAGTTGTCATTTGATCAACGGGATCACATCATTAGGAGAATGATGTGATGGACAAGACCCATCCGTTAGCGTAGCACTATGATCGTTTAGTTTTACTGCTATTGCTTTCTTCATGACTTATACATGTTCCTATGACTATGAGATTATGCAACTCCCGAATACCGTAGGAACACCTTGTGTGCTATCAAACGTCACAACGTAACTGGGTGATCATAAAGATGCTCTACAGGTGTCTCCGAAAGTATTCGTGGTGTTGGCATAGATCAAGATTAGGATTTGTCACTCCGAGTGTCGGAGAGGTATCTCTGGGCCCTCTCGGTAACACACATCACAATAAGCCTTGCAAGCAAAAGACTAATGAGTTAGTCTCGAGATGATGTGTTACGGAACGAGTAAAGAGACTTGCCGGTAACGAGATTGAACTAGGTATGGAGATACCGACGATCGAATCTCGGACAAGTAACATACCGATGACAAAAGGAACAACGTATGTTGTTATGCGGTTTGACCGATAAAAGATCTTCGTAGAATATGTAGGAGCCAATATGAACATCCAGGTTCCGCTATTGGTTATTGACCGGAGATGAGTCTCGGTCATGTCTACATAGTTCTCGAACCCGTAGGGTCCGCACGCTTAACGTTTGATGACGATCGGTATTATGAGTTTATGAGTTTTGATGTACCGAAGGTAGTTCGGAGTCCCGGATGAGATCACGGACATGACGAGGAGTCTCGGAATGTCCGAGACATAAAGATTGATATATTGGACGACTATATTCGGACACCGGAAGTGTTCCGGAAAAGTTTCGGATTTAACTGGATTGCCGGAGGGGGTTACCGGAACCCCCTACGAGGGGGGATGGTCCATAGTGGGCCTTATGGAAAAGAGAGAGGCAGCCCATAGGGGCTGGCCGGCGCCCCACCTAGGGTTCCTAGTTGGACTAGGATTGGGTGGCGCCACCTCTCCTCCTTTTTCCTTTCCCTCTCTTCCTTTTTTGGTGGACTCCTACTAGGAATAGGATTGCAATCCTATTCCTAGTAGGATTGCACCCTAGCCGCACCATAGAGGGCTGGCCTGCCCTACTCCCTTGCTCCTTTATATACGGGGGCAGGGGGGCACCCAAACACACACAAGTTGAATTGTTTTAGCCGTGTGCGGTGCCCCCCTCCACAGAAACACACATCGGTCATACCGTTGCAGTGCTTAGGCGAAGCCCTGCGCCGGTGAATACATCATATCCGTCACCACGCCGTCGTGCTGACGAAACTCTCCCGTGAAGCTCAACTGGATCAAGAGCTCGTGGGACGTCATCAAGCTAAACGTGTGCTGAACGCGGAGGTGCCGTACGTTCGGTGCTTGATCGGTTGGATCGCGAAGAAGTTCGACAACATCAACCGCGTCACTTGACGCTTCCGCTCCCGGTCTACGAGGGTACGTAGACACACTCTCCCCTCTCGTTGCTATGCATCTAGTAGATAGATCTTGCGTGATCATAGGAAAATTTTAAAATACTACGTTCCCCAACAGTGGCATCATGAGCCAGGTCTATGCGTAGATGATATGCACGAGTAGAACACAATGAGTTGTGGGCGATACTAGTCATACTGCTTACCAGCATGTCATACTTTGCTTCGGCGGTATTGTGAGATGAAGCGGCGCGGACCGACATTACGCGTACGCTTATGCGAGACTGGTTTCACCGTTACGAGCACTCGTTGCTTAAAGGTGACTGGCGGGTGTCTGTCTCTCTCACTTTAGCTGAATCAAGTGTGGCTACGCCCGGTCCTTGTGAAGGTTAAAACAGCACATACTTGACGAAACATCGTTGTGGTTTTATATGCGTAGGTAAGAACGGTTCTTGCTAAGCCCGTAGCAGCCACGTAAAACTTGCAACAACAAAGTAGAGGACGTCTAACTTGTTTTTGCAGGGCATGTTGTGATGTGATATGGTCAAGACATGATGAGTTATACGGTTTTGTATGAGATGATCATGTTTTGTAATGTTATCGGCAACTGGCAGGACCCATATGGTTGTCGCTTTATTGTATGAAATGCAATCGCCATGTAATTACTTTACTTTATCACTAAGTGGTAGCGATAGTCGTAGAAGCAATAGTTGGCGAGACGACAACGATGCTACGATGGAGATCAAGGTGTCGCGCCGGTGACGAAGGTGATCATGAAGGTGCTTTGGAGATGGAGATCAAAAGCACAAGATGATGATGGCCATATCATGTCACATATTTTGATTGCATGTGATGTTTATCTTATTATGCTTCTTATTTTGCTTAGAACGACAGTAGCATTATAAGATGATCCCTTACTAAATTTCAAGGTATAAGTGTTCTCCCTGAGTATGCACCGTTGCGAAAGTTCGTCGTGCCGAGACACCACGTGATGATCGGGTGTGATAAGCTCTACGTTCAAATACAACGGGTGTAAGCCAGTTTTGCACACGCAGAATACTCGGGTTAAACTTGACGAGCCTAGCATATGCAGATATGGCCTCGGAACAGTGGAGACCGAAAGGTCGAGCGTGAATCATATAGTAGATATGATCAACATAAGATTTTCACCATTGAAACTACTCCATCTCACGTGATGATCGGACATGGTTTAGTTGATTTGGATCACGTGATCATTTAGATGACCGGAGGGATGTCTATCTAAGTGGGAGTTCTTAAGTAATATGATTAATTGAACTTTAATTTATCATGAACTTAGTCCTGGTAGTATTAGCATATCTATGTTGTAGATCAATAGCTCGCGATGTTGCTCCATGTTTATTTTTTTATATGTTCCTAGAGAAAACCAAGTTGAAAGATGTTAGTAGCAATGATGCAGAATTGTTCCGTGATCTGAGGATTATCCTCATTGCTGCACAGAAGAATTATGTCCTTGATGCACCGCTAGGTGACAGACCTATTGCAGGAGCAGATGTAGACGTTATGAACGTTTTGACAAAAGCTCGGTATGATGACTACTTGATAGTTTAGTGCACCATGCTTTACGGCTTAGAACCGGGACTTCAAAAACGTTTTGAACGTCACGGAGCATATAAGATGTTCCAAGAGTTGAAATTAGTATTTCATACTCATGCTCGTGTCGAGAGGTATAAGACCTCTGACAGTACTTTGCCTACAAGATGGAGGAGAATAACTCAACCAGTGAGCATGTGCTCAGATTGTCTGGGTACTACAATTACTTGAATCAAGTGGGAGTTAATGTTCCAGATAAGATAGTAATTGACAAAGTTCTCTAGTCACTATCACCAAGTTAGTAGAACTTCGTGATGAACTATAATATGCAAGGGATGACGAAAGTAATTCCCGAGCTCTTCGCGATGCTGAAATCGGCGAGGGTAGAAATCAAGAAAGAGGATCAAGTGTTGATGGTTAATAAGACCACTTGTTTCAAGTAAAGGGCAAAGGGATAGAAGGGGAACTTCAAGAAGAATGACAAGCAAGTTGTCACTCCCGTGAAGAAACCCAAAGCTAAACTCAAGCCTGAAACTAAGTGCTTCTACTGCAAAGGAAATGGTCACTAGAAGTGGAACTACCCTAGATATTTGGCGGATAAGAAGGATGGCAAATTGAACAAAGGTATATTTGATATACAGATTATTGATGTGTATTTTACTAGTGTTCATAGCAACCCCTCGGTATTTGATATTGGTTCAGTTGCTAAAGAGTAGTAACTCGAAATGGGAGTTGCATAATGAACAGAAACTAGTTAAAGGATGAAGTGACGATGTGTATTGGAAGTAGTTCCAAGATTGATATGATCATCATCGCACACTCCCTATACTTTCGGGATTAGTGTTGAACCTAAATAAGTGTTATTTGGTGTTTGTGTTGAGCATGAATATGATTTGATCATGTTTATTGTAATACGATTATTCATGTAAGTTAGAGAATAATTGTTGTTCTGTTTACATGAATAAAACCTTCTATGGTCATACACCCAATGAAAATGGTTTGTTGGATCTCGATCGTGTGATACACATATTCATAATATTGAAGCCAAAAGATGCAAGGTTAATAATGATAGTGCAACTTATTTGTGGCACTGCCGTTTAGGTCATATTGGTGTAAAGCGCATGAAGAAACTCCATAGTGATGGACTTTTGGAATCACTTGATTATGAATCACTTGGTGCTTGTGAACCATGCCTCATGGGCAAGATGACTAAAACTCCGTTCTCCGGAACCGTGGAGCGAGCAACAGAGTTGTTGGAAATCATACATACTGATGTATGCGGACCAATGAGTGTTGAAGCTCGCGGCATGTATCGTTATTTTCTGACCTTCACTGATGATTTGAGCAGATATAGGTATATCTACTTAATGAAGCACAAGTCTGAAACATTTGAAAAGTTCAAAGAATTTCAGAGTGAAGTGGAAAATCATCGTAACAAGAAAATAAGAGTTTCTACGATATGATCGTAGAGGTAAAATATTTGAGTTAGCGAGTTTGGCCTTCAGTACAAACAATGTGAAATAGTTTCACTACTCACGCCACCTGGAACACCACAGTGTAATGGTGTGTCCGAACGTCATAACCGTACTTTATTAGATATGGTGCGATCGATGATGTCTCTTACCGATCTACCACTATCGCTTTTGGGGTTATGCATTAGAGACAGCTACATTCACGTTAAATAGGGCACCTAAATCCGTGGAGATGACACCGTATGAACTGTGGTTTGACGAGAAACCTAAGCTGTCATTTCTTTAAGTTTGGGACTGCGATGCTTATGTGAAAAAGTTTCAACATGATAAGCTTGAACCCAAATCGGAAAAGTAAATCTTCATAGGATACCCAAAAGAAACTGTTGGGTACACCTTCTATCACAGATCCGAAGGCAAGGTCTTTGTTGCTGAGAGTGGATCCTTTCTAGAGAAGGAGTTTCTCTCGAAAGAAGTGAGTGGGAGGAAAGTAGAACTTGATGAGGTAATTGTACCTTCTCCCGGATTGGAAAGTAGTACATCACAGAAAATTGTTCCAGTGATTCCTACACCAATCAGTGAGGAAGTTAATGATGATGATCATGAAACTTCGGATCAAGTTTCTACTGAACTTCGTAGATCAACCAGAGTTCGTTCCGCACCAGAGTGGTACGACAACCTAGTTCTGGAAATCATGTTACTGGACCATGATGAACCTACAAACTATGAGGAAGCGATGATGAGCCCAGATTCCACAAAATGGCTTGAGGCCATGAAATCTGAGATGGGGTCCATGTATGAGAACAAAGTGTGGACTTTGGTTGACTTGCCCGATGAACGGCAGGTCATCGAAAATAAATGGATCTTCAAGAGGAAGACCGACGCAGATGGTAATGTTACTGTTTACAAAGCTCGACTTGTTGCGAAAGGGTTTCGACAAGTTCAAGGAGTTGACTACGATGAGACTTTCTCACCTGTAGCGATGCTTAAGTCTGTCCGAATCATGTTAGCAATTGCCGCATTTTATGATTATGAAATCTGGCAAATGGATGTCAAAACTGCATTCCTGAATGGATATCTCAAAGAAGAGTTGTATATGATGCACCCAGAAGGTTTTGTCGATCCAAAAGGTGCTAACAAAGTATGCAAGCTCCAGCGATCCATCTATGGACTGGTGCAAGCATCTCGGAGTTGGAATATACGCTTTGATAAGTTGATCAAAGCATATAGATTTATACAGACTTGCGGTGAAGCCTGTATTTACAAGAAGTGAGTGGGAGCACTACAACCTTTCTGATAAGTATATGTGAATGACATATTGTCGATCAGAAATGATGTAGAATTTTCTTGAAAGCATAAAGGAGTGTTTGAAAGGAGTTTTTCAAAGAAAGACCTTGGTGAAGCTGCTTACATATTGGGCATCAAGATCTATAGAGATAGATCAAGACGCTTGATAAGATTTTCGATGAGTACATACCTTGATAAGATTTTGAAGTAGTTCAAAATGGATCAGTCAAAGAAAGAGTCCTTGCCTGACTTGTAAGGTATGAAGTTGAGTAAGACTCAAAGCCAGACCACGGCAGAAAAATATAGAGAGAATGAAAGTCATTCCCTATGCCTAAGCCATAGGTTCTATAAAGTATGCCATGCTGTGTGCCAAACATGTTGTGTACCTTGCCATGAGTTTGTCAAGGGGGTACAATAGTGATCCAGGAGTAGATCACTGTACAGCAGTCAAAATTATCCTTAGTAACTGGATGACTAAGAAAATGTTTCTCGATTATGGAGGTGATAAAGAGTTCGTCGTAAAGGGTTACGCCGATGCAAGCTTTGACACTAAATCCAGACGACTCTAAGTATCAATCTGGATGCATATTGACAGTGGGAGCAATTAGCTAGAGTAGCTCCATGCAGAGCATTGTAGACATAGAAATTTGCAAAATACATACGGATCTGAATGTGACAGACCCGTTGACTGAACTTCTCTCACAAGCAAAACATGATCACACCTTATTACTCTTGGGTATTAATCACATAGCGATGTGAACTAGATTATTGAATTTAGTAAACCCTTTGGGTGTTGGTCACATGGCGATGTGAACTATGGGTGTTATTCACATAACGATGCGAACTATCGGTATTAAATCACATGGCGATGTGAGCTAGATTATTGACTCTAGTGCAAGTGGGAGACTGAAGGAAATATGCCCTAGAGGCAATAATAAAGTTGTTATTTATATTTCCTTATATCATGATAAATGTCTTTTATTCATGCTAGAATTGTATTAACCGGAAACTTAGTACATGTGTGAATACATAGACAAAACAGAGTGTCCCTAGTATGCCTCTACTAGACTAGCTCATTGATCAAAGATGGTTATGTTTCCTAACCATAGACATGAGTTGTCATTTGATCAACGGGATCACATCATTAGGAGAATGATGTGATGGACAAGACCCATCCGTTAGCATAGCACTATGATCGTTTAGTTTTACTGCTATTGCTTTCTTCATGACTTATACATGTTCCTATGACTATGAGATTATGCAACTCCCGAATACCGTAGGAACACCTTGTGTGCTATCAAACGTCACAACGTAACTGGGTGATCATAAAGATGCTCTACAGGTGTCTCCGAAAGTATTCGTGGTGTTGGCATAGATCAAGATTAGGATTTGTCACTCCGAGTGTCGAAGAGGTATCTCTAGGCCCTCTCGGTAACACACATCACAATAAGCCTTGCAAGCAAAAGACTAATGAGTTAGTCTCGAGATGATGTGTTACGGAACGAGTAAAGAGACTTGCCGGTAACGAGATTGAACTAGGTATGGAGATACCGACGATCGAATCTCGGGCAAGTAACATACCGATGACAAAAGGAACAACGTATGTTGTTATGCGGTTTGACCGATAAAAGATCTTCGTAGAATATGTAGGAGCCAATATGAACATCCAGGTTCCGCTATTGGTTATTGACCGGAGATGAGTCTCGGTCATGTCTACATAGTTCTCGAACCCGTAGGGTCCGCACGCTTAACGTTTGATGACGATCGGTATTATGAGTTTATGAGTTTTGATGTACCGAAGGTAGTTCGGAGTCCCGGATGAGATCACGGACATGACGAGGAGTCTCGGAATGTCCGAGACATAAAGATTGATATATTGGACGACTATATTCGGACACCGGAAGTGTTCCGGAAAAGTTTCGGATTTAACTGGATTGCCGGAGGGGGTTACCGGAACCCCCTACGAGGGGGGGATGGTCCATAGTGGGCCTTATGGAAAAGAGAGAGGCAGCCCATAGGGGCTGGCCGGCGCCCCACCTAGGGTTCCTAGTTGGACTAGGATTGGGTGGCGCCACCTCTCCTCCTTTTTCCTTTCCCTCTCTTCCTTCTTTGGTGGACTCCTACTAGGAATAGGATTGCACCCTAGCCGCACCATAGAGGGCTGGCCGGCCCTCCTCCCTTGCTCCTTTATATACGGGGGCAGGGGGGCACCCAAACACACACAAGTTGAATTGTTTTAGCCGTGTGCGGTGCCCCCCTCCACAGAAACTCACCTCGGTCATACCGTTGCAGTGCTTAGGCGAAGCCCTGCGCCGGTGAATACATCATATCCGTCACCACGCCGTCGTGCTGACGAAACTCTCCCGTGAAGCTCAACTGGATCAAGAGCTCGTGGGACGTCATCAAGTTGAACGTGTGCTGAACCCGGAGGTGCCGTACGTTCGGTGCTTGATCGGTTGGATCGCGAAGAAGTTCGACAACATCAACCGCGTCACTTGACGCTTCCGCTCCCGGTCTACGAGGGTACGTAGACACACTCTCCCCTCTCGTTGCTATGCATCTAGTAGATAGATCTTGCGTGATCGTAGGAAAATTTTAAAATACTACGTTCCCCAACAGTCGCTTCTATGCGACTTGTTGGGAGATTATAAAGGAGGACATCATGGCCGCGCTTGACTCCTTTCGTGGAGATATGAGAGGCTTGTATGCTATCAATAAGGCCATTGTTTGACTGTTGCCAAAGGTGGATGGAGCGACCGGCGTAAAGGATTTAAGGTCGCTGAGTCTGGTCCACGGGGTGATCAAGATCATCGATAAAGTGCTCGCGGCTAGATTGGCAGTAGAGCTGCCGGGGCTGGTTGGTAAGCACCAGAGTGCGTTCGTCCGGGGCCGATCAATCCATGACAACTTCATGTTGGTGCAAAGTACATCAATGAGATTACATGCGCTCAAAGAGCCAACCATCATGCTCAAGCTCGATATTTCGAAGGCGTTTGATTCGGTCTAGTGGCCCTTCATGGTGGAAGTGATGCGATGCATGGACTTTAGTACAAGGTGGATTGACTGGATATGTGGACTGCTTGCAACATCTTCAACGAGGATCATGGTTAATGGCGTGCCGGGGGTGTTGGGGAACGTAGTATTTCAAAAAAAAATCCTACAATCACGCAAGATCTATCTAGGAGAAGCATAGCAACGAGCGGGGAGAGTGTGTCCACGTACCCTCGTAGACCGAAAGCGGAAGCGTTTAGTAATGCGGTTGATGTAGTCGAACGTCTTCACGATACAAGCACCGAACGTACGGCACCTCCGTGTTCAGCACACGTTCAGCACGATGACGTCCCACGAGTTCTTGATCCAGCAGAGGCTCGAGGGAGAGTTCCGCCAGCACGACGGTGTGTTGACGGTGTTGATAATGTGATCTGCGCAGGGCTTCGCCTAATCACTACAACAGTATGACCGAGGTGTTAAACTATGGAGGGGGGCACCGCACACGGCTAAAAGATCAACTTGTGTGCTCTAGGATGCCCTCTCCCCATGTATATAAAGGAGGAGGAGGAGGCCGGCCGGCCCTAGGGCGCGCCCAAAGAAGGGAGTCCTAGTAGGATTCCTTTCCAAGGAAGAAAGGGGAAGGAAGGAGAGGGAAAGAAGGAGACGAAAAGAGGGGGGCGCCGCCCCCTCCCTAGTCTAGTTCGGACTTGCCATGGGGGGGAGGCCTCCCCTTATGGCCCTTCCTCTCTCTCCCATAAGGCCCATGAAGGCCCATTATTTCCCCCACGGGTTCCGATAACCCCCCGGCACTCCGATAGATATGTGGTACCCATCGGAACTCATCCGATGTCTGAATAACATCGTCCAACATATCATTCTTTATGTCTCGACTATTTCGAGACTCCTCGTCATGTCCATGATATCATCCTGGACTCCGAACAATCTTCGATCATAAAAAACACATAACTCATAATACAAATCGTCATCGAACGTTAAGCGTGCAGACCCTATGGGTTCGTGAACTATGTAGACATGACCGAGACACATCTTCGGTCAATAACCAATAGTGGAACCTGAATGCTCATATTGGCTCCTACATATTCTATGAAGATCTTTATCGGTTAAACCGCATAACAACATACGTTGTTCCCTTTGTCATCGGTATGTTACTTGCCCGAGATTCGAACGTCGGTATCATCATACCTAGTTCAATCTCATTACCGGCAAGTATCTTTACTCATTCCAAAATACATCATCTTGTGAATAACTCATTAGTCATTTTCTTGCAAGGCTTATTATGATGTGCATTACCGAGAGGGCCCAAAGGTACCTCTCCCACACTTGGAGTGACAAATCCTAATCTTGATCTATGCCAACACCACAAGCACCTTCGGAAACACCCGTAGAGCATCTTTATAATCACTCAGTTACGTTGTGACGTTTGATAGCACACAAGATGTTCCTCCGATATTTAGGAGTTGCATAATCTCATAGTCAGAGGAACATGTATAAGTCATGAAGAAAGCAATAGCAATAAAACTAAACGATCATTATGCTAAGCAAACGGATGGGTCGTGTCCATCACATCATTCTCCTAATGATGTGATCCGTTCATCAAATGAAAACACATGTCTATGGTTAGGAAACTCAACCATCTTTGATTAATGAGCTAGTCTAGTAGAGGTATACTAGGGACACTCTATTTTGTCTATGTATTCACACATGTATCACGTTTCCGGTTAATACAATTCTAGCATGAATAAAAGACATTTATCATGATATATAAGGAAATATTAATAGCAACTTTATTATTGCCTGTAGGGCATATTTCCTCCAGTCTCCCACTTGCACTAGAGTCAATAATCTAGATTACATAGAAATGATTCTAACACCCATGGAGTCTTGGTGCTGATCATGTTTTGCTCGTGGAAGAGGCTTAGTCAACGGGTCTGCGACATTCAGATATGTATGTATTTTGTAAATCTCTATGTCTCCCTCCTTGACTTGATGCGGATGGAGTTGAAGTGTCTCTTGATGTGCTTGGTTCTCTTGGGAAACCTGGATTCCTTCGCCAAGGCTATTGCTCCAGTGTTGTCACAAAAGATTTTCATTGGACCCGATGCACTGGGTATTACACCTAGATCGGATATGAACTCCTTCATCCAGACTCCTTCATTTGCTGCTTCTGAAGCAGCTATGTACTCCGCTTCACACATAGATCACGCCGCGACGTTCTGCTTGGAACTGCACCAACTGACATCTCCACCGTTAAAAAAAATATATGTATCCGGTATGTGACTTAGAGTCATCCGGATCAGTGTCAAAACTTGCATCGACGTAACTGTTTACGACGAGCTCTTTTTCACCTGCATAAACGAGAAACATATCCTTCATCCTTTTCAGGTATTTCAGGATGTTCTTGACCGTTGTCCAGTGATCCACTCTTGGATTACTTTGGTACCTTCCTGCTAGACTTATAGCAAGACATACATCAGGTCTGGTACACAGCATTGCATACATGATAAAACCTATGGCTGAATCATAGGGAATGACTTTCATTTTCTCGCTATCTTCTGCAGTGGTCGGGCGTTGAGTCTGACTCAACTTCACACCATGTAACACACGCAAGAACCCTTTCTTTGACTGGTCCATTTTGAACTTCTTCAAAACTTTATCAAGGTATGTGCTTTGTGAAAGTCCAATTAAGCATCTTAATCTATCTCTATAGATCTTGATGCCCAATATATAAGCAGCTTCACCGAGGTCTTTCATTGAAAAATTCTTATTCAAGTATCCTTTTATGCTATCCAGAAATTCTACATCATTTCCAATCAACAATATGTCATCCACATATAATATCAGAAATGCTACAGAGCTCCCAGTCACTTTCTTGTAAATACAGGCTTCTCCAAAATTCTGTATAAAACCATATGCTTTGATCACCTCATCAAAAGCGTATATTCCAACTCTGAGATGCTTGCACCAGTCCATAGATGGATCGCTAGAGCTTGCACACTTTGTCAGCACCTTTAGGATTGACAAAACCTTCTGGTTGCATCATATACAACTCTTCTTTGAGATATCCATTAAGGAATGCAATTTTTGACATCCATTTGCCAGATTTTATAACTATAAAATGCGGCAATTGCTAACATGATTCGGATAGACTTAGGCATAGCTATGAGTGAGAAGGTCTCATCGTAGTCAACTCCTTGAACTTGTCAAAAACCTTTCGCAACAAGTTGAGCTTTGTAGACAGTAACAATACCATCGGCGTCAGTATTTGTCGGTGTCAAAACTGGCAGATCTTGGGTAGGGGGGCCCAAG
Organism: Secale cereale; assembly: GCA_902687465.1. Lineage (NCBI taxonomy): Eukaryota > Viridiplantae > Streptophyta > Magnoliopsida > Poales > Poaceae > Secale > Secale cereale. The sequence goes on from LR738710.1 coordinate 759,345,197, forward strand.
CTATGCGTTTAGAGGATCAATTGTAACAGGAGGCTGGTGACACGATGTTTACCCAGGTTCAGGCCCTCTCGATCGAGGTAATACCCTACTTCCTGCTATATTAATATGGATGAATATGAATACAAGAGTTGATCTACCTCGAGATCGTAATGGCTAAACCCTAAGGTCTAGCCTATGATGATGTTGTGATGTTGATGATCCCCCTACAGACTAATCTCTCCGGCTTATATACATGCCAGAAAGAACCTAGGGTTACAAGGGCGACTTGGGGAGGATGTAATTGATACATCCAGACTCTTCGCTTGCCTTTCTATATACATAGTAGTCCCGACCGAATACGGGGGAGAGTCTTCTCCTTCTTCTTTTACGACCCATCAATACGGCCCAGCTTCATCGACCCGGACGCCCGAGGACCCCTGAATACAGGACTCCCTCAGCAGCCCCCGGACTTGCCTTCAAGGACGAGATCGTGTCCGGCTTCGTGTCTTCGGTCTTGCAAGGTGAGTCCTCCTAAATGATAGTTTGGCTTCTTTTAATATTGTATTCCGTCGATTCCTCGCCGCCATCATCTTGGCTTCCACGTGCCCAACGAATGCGAACCGTCTAGGCAGTTTTACAAATACCCCCTTGACGGTGTAAGGAAAGCACTTATATAAGAGAGTAGATCCCAGCTGCCTCTCCATCCCATTCCACGCGGAAGAAACCCTTGTGCCTGCAAAAAATCTTCAAACATGGCTAGTGCCCCGAGCTCTTCCTCGCGCCCTCATGGCCCTCGTGCAGGAGATTGGAAAAGCTACTCTGTATCCCATGCGCGTGTGTGGACACTTCAAGCGCAGAGATATCTCCCTCCAGAGGATCTAGTCCCCGTCCAGGTCGGACTAACTTCTATCGACAATAAAGCCCTGGCAGAGAGCTTTCCCAACCCCTCCAATGGAGAGCGGGTATGTTTTGTCCCATTCCTTTTAAGAGGCGTAGGGTTCCCCGTCCACCCCTTCCTTTGGGGACTCATGGAGTTTTATGGTCTCCAACTGCACGATCTTACGCCGGGGTCTATCCTGCATATCACGGGTTTTGTCGCTTTATGCGAACTGTTCCTGGGCTGTGAGCCTCACTTCGAGCTGTGGCAAAAGTTCTTCAGCCTTGCCCCTCGCTCGGAAAAGGGAACCATATTTGAAGTTGGGGGCGCCGAAGTATGGCGCATAGCCGGGACAGGCTATCTGCCCGGTACTCCAAAGAAGGCATCCGAAGAGTGGCCTTCGGAGTGGTATTATATTGAAGATGTTGCCCTGCCGGATTCAGTTCGGCGAGGCCTTCCCAAGTATTCTAGTGCTTCACCAAAGAAGCTTTTCAACTGGTGTCCCCGCAGTCCTTCAGAAGAAGAGAGAGCGGAGGTTAGCAGACTAGTCGGCAAGATCAGATTGCTCGCCAGTTCGGGGTTATCTATAGTCGAGGTGATTGCTATTCCAATAAAGCAATGCGTGCAGCCGCTCCAAGCAAGAGGATTTCCAATGTGGCATTATAATGGCCTGGATGATGCCTCGCGCTGCTTACGCCCAGAAACGGATGACCTTGCCGTTCTAGCCATCATCCTAGAAGGTCTTTATAAAGGAGAGAAGCAAGACTTCATCCGTTTAACGTGCCGGGAGGGTTTTTCTATGTACAATCCTCTTGACTAGGTGAGTCTCTCTCTTAACCGCTATATGTACCCATTTTTTCTTCGTTATGATGCATTGACCGAACTGAATCCGCTTTCTCCCAACAGGAGTGGAGGAAGGTGGTCGAGGGGATTAATAGTCCCGCCCCACAGCCAGAGGACCGATTCCAAAATGTGGGCTCCGAATATGATGAAGATCCGGACATAGGCATAAAGCTAAAAGAGGGAGTTTTCTATCAAGCCTGTCGTGAGGGCACTCTGGTGGCTATTGTAGCCGACTATCCATGCCTCATTCCTTCCTCCCACGTAAGTATCTAGGATATATCTCATCAAAGAGAAGATTCCCAGCACGCCTTACCCACAGTATTTTATTATATTCAAAAGGGACAACGCTCCTCACGCCGAACTGTGCAAAAGTTGTCATCCCAGAGGGTGACGTCTACATTAGGCGAGGCCTTGAAGCGAATGAGAACCGTGAACACCAGCGAAGCTTCAAAGAGGTATGTTTGTTTTGACATACGCTGGGTGGCGAAGTTGATATTACAACCTTCTGCTTTATTTTTCCTTTTAGGAGGAATACACATCGGACTATGTCCGGAGGTCATGCAGATCAAGCTCCAGCCAATCCGGCTTCTGGCCCGTCAAGGGTTAATGCGGATTCAGTGCCGGATTGTCCCCTCTAGGAGGATTCGGATGGAATGTCAGTTACTAATTCCGAAGTGGAGGTTGCGATGGTTCACTGGTGGCGGAAAGCAGCCATGCGTGACCCAGCCTTTTCTGAGGAGGCGTTTAACGCCCTCAGCTCTGCAGATGCCTATATCTGAGCCGCTCAAGATGGACTCGCTGGAGCCACTCACTGGCTTTCAAAAGATATGCAGGTAAGTGTATATTTTGATGTTCCCATGCCAGTAGCCCCCGAGACTTAAAGCAATTGGTACAACTGATTTGAGGATCGTTGTGTCTTTGCAGGCGCTTCAAGAAAAGAATAACTCCTTATCTAAGGAGCTAGAAGAGTGCCTGACCCAGCTCGACGAATTGAAAAATTCAAAGGAATCCGGAAAGGATGCTGATACGTCCAAAACGTATATATAATTTCCGCTTGCTCCATGCTTCTTTTGTGTGATATTGCTATGATTTGATGCACTTCCATACACTTTTGATCATATTTGGACTAACCTATTAACTCAGTGCACCACAGTGCCAGTTCCTGTTTTCTGCTGTTTTTCTATTTCAGGTTTCCCCCATATTAAAAGTGCTCCAAAAATTCCAAGAAAAATATAGGAAAAATCAGCGTACAGGAAGCTTCGCGAAGAACCAAAGATGGGCCAGAGGGGAGCCAGGGGAGGCCCAAGCGGCCACCTGGCGCGGCCCCACCCCTGGCCGCGCCAGGGGGCGCCTGGGGCCCCTGCTCCGCCTCTGGCTGCCCCCCTTCGCCTATATATGCCTCTCATCCCGAAACCCTCGAGGACAGAACCCTTTTTCGCGATCTCGCCTCTGTTCCGCTGCCGCAGCGCTTCCAAGATCGGGAGCATCAGGAGAACTCTTCCCGGCACCCTGCCGGAGGGGAGAACCACCATCGGGAGCTTTTCCACCACCATGGACGCTTCCCGGATGAGTCGTGAGTAGTCCACCTTGGACAATGGGTCCATGATCAGTAGCTATGTGATGTTCTCCTCCCCTCTTTGTTCTTCATGGTTTAGACCTCGTGAGCTGCCCTACATGATCGAGGCACATATGTAATCTTTCTGCTGTTGCTTTGCTGAGTTTGCTGGGATCTGATGGATTATGAGACTATGTTCAGATTGTGTTTGAGTAATATATTTGATTCACCTCTTTTATATTTTGTTCTTGAGTAATTATTGCATGTTCTCCGTTGCTGTTTATTGCTTTGGCCAAGTAGTAGGTAGTAACTCCAAGAGGGAGTGTTATGCTTGATTGTGGGTTCATGCCCCCTGATGACTAGCTTGAGTGACAGAAACATGAGTCTAGGGGATGTTCTGTTGCCACAAGGGAGAAAACAACGGTGCTTGTACTTGCGGGTGCAAGGATTGTTTACTTTACGCAAAGTTCTTTTAATGTAGTTGTCTGTTACTTTGAGTTTACACTTTGGGTGGGATTCGCAACTTAATACCAGCGAGATGTTCTGGATAGATATCTCAAGGTGGATGATTAGTAGTAGATGCAGATGGATTTCGGTCTACTTGCCTTGGCGTACCGCCCATGCTTTTGAGCCTCTACCTTTCTTTGCAGCATAGTTAGCATTGGTTTGCGCACATAATCCTGTCAATTGCGCAGCTGTAATTTGTTTACCTCGCTTTGCTGTTTTATTGTCTTTTGGGAGAGAGACATCACTAGTGAACATCATGGGACCCCGGTCCATATTACCACCGCTGATCACATCTTCTATTTACTTCCTGTTTTTATTTCCTAGTTGCAGTCATAGCTATCATTATTATCTCTTGTGTTTGATCCTTTGTAAACAACAAGGCCGGAGGGATTGACAACCTCTCTGTACTCGTTGGGAGCAAAGTTATCTGTATCTGTGTGCAGGTCCCGTCAACCGCTAAGTTTCTGGCGCCGTTGACACCTACTTGTCGACCCTCAGAGTCTCACGGGATTTGATCCTTGGTATCTTTGCCAAGGGAAATTTGCCGCTACGCTACATCTCAACCTTCCACTTGGGGTAACCAACGAGGGGTGAGAAGCCATCAAGCAAGTTTCTGGCGCCGTTGCCGGGGACTCCACTCTTCAAGATAGGGGAGTTGCACGCTATCTTTTATCTTTGCTTTTTAGTCTTGTTAGTTTACCTTGCAGTTTTTGCTTTAGTGTCCCTTACCAAAAATCACAAAAATAGTTATCTTGCTTGCTGCTGCTATGGGTTCCACCGAGAACACCAAGTTGTGTGACTTCACTAGTCATAACAACAGTGACTTTATCTGCACGCCTATTGCTACACCTGCCACTTCAGCACCTTCTTATGAGATTAAACCTGCTTTGGTGAACCTAGTTATGAAAGATCAATTCTCCGGTGCTGGAGATGATGCTGCTTTGCACTTAAATAATTTTGTTGAGCTCTGTGATATGCAAAAGTACAAAGAAGTAGATGGTGATATTGTTAAGCTTAAGCTTTTTCCTTTCTCCTTGAGAGGAGGAGCTAAAATCTGGTTTCAATCCTTGCCTAGGAATAGTATAGATTCTTGGGACAAGTGCAAGGATGCCTTTATTGGGAAGTACTATCCTCCTGCTAAAATTATCCAATTAAGGAGTAACATAATGAATTTTAAACAATTGGATAATGAACACGTTGCCCAAGCTTGGGAACGCATGAAATCTCTTGTCAAGAACTGCCCTACTCATGGTTTGACTATTTGGATGGTTATCCAAATTTTTTATGCAGGCTTGAATTTTACCTCGCGGAACTTGTTAGATTCGGCCGCGGGAGGAACCTTTATGTCAACTACACTTGGTGCTGCCACGAAACTTCTCGACGAGATGATGACCAATTATTCCCAATGGCACACCGAACGCGCTCCAACAGGTAGGAAGGTAAACTCTGTCGAGGAGATTTCCTCCCTAAATGAAAAGGTTGACTTGATCATGTCTCTACTTTCCAAGCAATCTTCTATTGATCCTCATGATGTTCCTTTAAATTCTTTGATTGCTCAAGATCAAGTAGATGTGAACTTTATCTCCAGAAACAACTTCAATAACAATGCTTATAGGAGTAATTTTGGTAGCAACCCTAGACCGTTCCCCTCTAATTCCTATGGGAACAACAATACTTATCCTAGCACCAAGAACTCCACTTCTGAACTAGAGATTATGCTTAAAGACTTCATCACTACCCAAAAGGCCTTCAATAAGAGTGTAGAAGAAAAACTAGACAAACTAGATAATCTCTCTTCGAAGGTAGACAATTTAGCCCATGAGGTAGAGTTGCTTAAAATTAGAACTTCTCCTCTTAAGGAGAGGAAGACCACTCCTATGAATGCTATTCAAGTGCAAATTAATGAAAACATTAGGATGATGGCTAAACTTAAAGAGAGATGGGCTAGAGAAAAGGAGGAAGAAGATAGGATTAAGAGCCTTCCTACCCACCACACTGTTGCTACTATCCAAGTTGTTGAGGATATCCAAACTCTTAGCACCCAATGCACTCCTAGTCCCATTGGACCTATTAATGGTGATGCTATGACCTCAACTGTAGAAGAAGAAACTCCTATAACCATATAAGCTACCAAACAAGTGAGCCTAAAGGACATCACTACCACTTTACTTGATAGTAGTGACCTTGATTTTGATAATTGCACCCTTTCTGAAGTTATTGGTTTTCTTCACAAGATGTCTAGAGATCCCCACACTAGCACACTTAATCATGCCTTCACAGAGCATATCACTAATGCTCTCATCAAAGCTAGGGAGGAGAAGCTTAGGGTAGAAGCCTCCATACCTAGAAAGCTAGAAGATAGTTGGGATCCTATGATTAAAATTAAGTTGAATAACTTCTCTTGCTATGCTTTATGTGATGTTGGAGCTAGTACCTCCGTTATGCCCAAAAGAATGTATGATATGTTTGAATTGAAACCTTTTGATCCTTGTTCTTTTGGTATTCGTCTTGTTGATTCTTCCGTAAAGAAACCTTTGGGGAAGATCGAAGATGTTCTTATCATTGTCAATGACAATTATGTTCCCGTTGATTTTACTATTATGGATATTGAATGTGAACCTTCATGTCCAATTATTTTGGGACGTCCTTTTCTTCGCACCGTTGATGCTATCATTGATATGAAAGAGGGGAATATAAAATTCCAATTCCCTCTCAAGAAAGGGATGGAACACTTCCCTAGAAAGAATATTAAGTTGCCTTTTGAGTCCGTTACACGGGCTAGCTATTCTCTTACTCTTGATAAAACTTGATCTTCTCTTTTTGCATCATGCCTAGCTTAAAGGCATAAAAGAAAGCGCTTTTGGGAGGCAGTCCACAACGAATTAGGTTTTATTTTGCTTTTGTTGTGTCTTGATGTTTTTTACTACAGTAGCATCATCATTGTATCTTTTCTTTTCAACTTTGTGCCAAGTTTAGCCTCCGATTGCAAGAAAGTTCAAAAGTTGTGACGTGCTGTCCAGAAAACAGATTATGTCCTTGGACAGAAAAATTCGAATAAAATCACTAGATAATCTTTTTGATCTGAATTGTTTTGACAGCGTGCTCTATACAATCGGCTTTCGAGCGTCTGTTCTGAGTTTTTTGATTTGAGTTGCAGAAGTGCCCCGAAAAAATTATTTACTACCTGCTGGTCTGTTTTTCACAAATTCTGTCATGTTTTGCCTTTTCTTCGTTTTGCAAACCTTGAGCTTGCTTTTTCTTTGCAAAAACCTTTTGGAAATCTTGAGAAACAGTAGCTCTTCAAGATTATCTTTATTTCCAGTAGGGAAAAATTATTTTATTGTGGGTACTAACCTCGCTAATCAGATTATGATGAGTTATGTATGAAGGGAGTTTTCAAGTGTGCGAGGGAAGATGATAAAAGAAGATTCAGGAGGGTCAAACGCTCAAGCTTGGGGATGCCCCCGTGCACTCCCAAGAAATACTCAAGAAGACTCAAGCATCTAAGCTTGGGGATGCCCCCATGCATCCCCTTCTCCATCAACAATTATCAGTTCGTCTTTCGTTCCACTATAATTTATCACTTCATGCGTTATGTGCTATGCTTGGAGCGTCTTGCTCTTAGTTTCTTTTTTTTAGTTTTCTTTAGCTTTGCTTGCTGTTCATAACAAGTTAGAACCCAGCTTTCTTTGTGTGGGAGAGAAACACGCTCCACTTCAACCTAGAACACAACATAGGATTTTCATGCTTATCTTTGATGTGTGTGTTCTTTGTCTTTCCATAGCTGCTGTCATGTTTAGCTCTTAGTTTTCATGCTTTACTTTTTAAAGAGCTTTTGTTTAGTTGGTTGCTAAACTCTCTTGAGTTTTCATGTTTATCTTGTTAAGATAGTTTTCCTGTTGCACGGAGTTGTGTGTCTTAACTTAAAGTAGGTAATTGAGGTTGCTATTTAATTTTAGTAGTAACTTGCAATAGTTTTGAGGTATTGCCATGAGTAATGTCTGAAGTTTTGGTGTCAAGAGCTTTAGCCTATTAGTGATAGATGTCGTATTTTGGGCAATCCGTGTTTATTTTCGAAAACCTACAAAATAGTTGAGAACTTTAGCTACTAGATGGATCACTAATCTTTGGAGGGATCGAATATTAGAGTACACTCACGTACCATGAGTCGAGGATGCGTAAGGATAACCAAACCCCCATACACTCCTCCTCGGGGTACTTGTCTCTTTGTGAACCTCCTAATTAGATTGAGAGTTACCGATAATAAGTGCATGAGTTCTTCGGACTAATGTGAGTATTCGAAAGTTGACACTTCCACCTAGCCATATTTTTCTAGCCTCTTCGGTACCGTGCATTGCCCTTTCTCATCTCGAGAGTTGGCGCATACTTCACCGGTGCATCCGAATCCTTGGCACGATACGCTCTGTCATCATAAGCCTCATTATATCCTTCCTCAAAACAGCCACCATACCTACCTATCAAGGCATTTCCATAGCCTTTCCGAGATACATTGCCATGCAACATCCATCTTCTCATGACTTGATCTTCATGTCATACATGCTTTTTGCTTGATCGATGAGCCGCATGCTAGTTGGGCCTTCCCTAATCATTGCTACATGACGCGCTAGTATCATTGCATATCCTGCTACACCGGCAGAGGCATACATTTGCATACATCATGATAGTTTCATTTTCTTTATGTTGAGTACTTTTGTAAAGTGTGAAAGATCTTCTATACTTATTGTAATATATAGAGTGTTGCCCCTAAAGTGAGGAAAAGATCCCAAAGAGGACAAAATCAAAAGATCCCAAAGAGGAAAAATGAGAGTTAAATAGAAAGAGCCATTGAGGCCACAAAAAAATAAAAAAAGAGAAAAAAGAGAAAAAGAAACAAAAAGAGAGAAGGGGGCACAATACTATTCCTTTTGAGAGATCCACACTCGTACTTCATCTTATACCTTGTACTCCATAGAGATTATCATTCATGCATATAGCTATGTGGGGACCTTCACACTATAGAACTTGGCTTGTATATTCCAATGATGAGCCTCCTCAAAAGAGCTCTAGGTCTTCTTGAGCGAGCAAGTTGGATGCACCCCCACTAGTTCCATTGGAGAGCTTACCTTAGCTCATATGTGCATCCGTTGCATGGCAATCCCTACTCCTCACATCATATCTATCATTTGGCTTTCTCTCGCCTATGATTGTCCTCATTGATGTGAGCCTTTCACACCTTTTTTTTGTCTTCCCCTTCATCATTTTTCTCTCTTTGCCATCCTAAGTGTCAACTTTCTTGCTTACGCTCATCCATTGCATGAGTGCTCAAAATATCGAAAGGGAGTGGATCATTTTGACTTGTACCTGGCTAGTGGTCTGGGGATGAGTCAAGATAGGATTCCAAAGAAGACCAAGTGTGAAACTTTAGTAGATTAAGTTCTCAACAATACAAAAACTATATTTTACTCTCTCGTATATCCCTATCCCCTTTCTTGCACGCAAACACCATTTGGAGACATTCGAGTCACGGACAGTGAGAGCTCTTGCACCTTTATGTTCTTATGTTGCTTGTTACAATGCTAATATAGACTCTTGCTTGTTATGACTTGAATTGAATTACATGCCTTGATTGCTTTACTTAAAAAGTTCTTATATGGTTGATAGCATGTCACCACAGAAATTATGCTTGTTATCATTTACCTACTCGAGGACGAGCAGGAATTAAGCTTGGGGATGTTGATACGTCCAAAACGTATCTATAATTTCTGCTTGCTCCATGCTTCTTTTGTGTGATATTGCTATGATATTGATGCACTTCCATACACTTTTGATCATATTTGGACTAACCTATTAACTCAGTGCACCACAGTGCCAGTTCCTGTTTTCTACTGTTTTTCTATTTCAGGTTTCCCCCATATTAAAAGTGCTCCAAAAATTCCAGGAAAAATATAGGAAAAATCAGCGTAGAGGAAGCTTCGCGAAGAACCAAAGATGGGCCAGAGGGGAGCCAAGGGAGGCCCAGGCAGCCACCTGGCGCGGCCCCACCCCTGGCCGCGCTAGGGGGGCGCCTGGGGCCCCTGCTCCGCCTCTGGCTGCCCCCCTTCGCCTATATATCCCTCTCGTCCCAAAACCCTCGAGGACAGAACCCTTTTTCGCGATCTCGCCTCTGTTCCGCCGCCGCAGCGCTTCCAAGATCGGGAGCATCAGGAGAACTCTTCCCGGCACCCAGCCGGAGGGGAGAACCACCACCGGGAGCTTCTCCACCACCATGGACGCTTCCCGGATGAGTCGTGAGTAGTCCACCTTGGACCATGGGTCCATGATCAGTAGCTATGTGATGTTCTCCTCCCCTCTTTGCTCTTCATGGTTTAGACCTCGTGAGCTACCCTACATGATCGAGGCACATATGTAATCTTTCTGCTGTTGCTTTGCTGAGTATTGCTGGGATCTGATGGATTATGAGACTATGTTCAGATTGTGTTTGAGTAATATATTTGATTCACCTCTTTTATATCTTTGTTCTTGAGTAATTTTTGCATGTTCTCCGTTGCTGTTTATTGCTTTGGCCAAGTAGTAGGTACTAACTCCAAGAGGGAGCGTTATGCTTGATTGTGGGTTCATGCCCCCTGATGACTAGCTTGAGTGACAGAAACATGAGTCTAGGGGATGTGCTGTTGCCACAAGGGAGAAAACAACGGTGCTTGTACTTGCGGGTGCAAGGATTGTTTACTTTACGCAAAGTTCTTTTAATGCAGTTGTCTTTTGCTTTGAGTTTACACTTTGGGCGGGATTCGCACTTAATACCAGCGAGATGTTCTGGATAGATATCTCAAGGTGGATGATTAGTAGTAGATGCAGATGGATTTCGGTCTACTTGCCTTGGCGTACCGCCCATGCTTTTGAGCCTCTACCTTTCTTTGCAGCATAGTTAGCATTGGTTTGCGCACATAATCTTGTCAATTGCCCAGCTGTAATTTGTTTACCTCGCTTTGTTGTTTTATTGTCTTTTGGGAGAGAGACATCACTAGTGAACATCATGGGACCCCGGTCCATATTACCACCGCTGATCACACCTTCTATTTACTTCCTGTTTTTATTTCCTAGTTGCAGTCATAGCTATCATTATTATCTCTTGTGTTTGATCCTTTGTAAACAACAAGGCCGGAGGGATTGACAACCTCTTTGTACTCGTTGGGAGCAAAGTTACCTATATCTGTGTGCAGGTCCCGTCAACCGCTAAGTTTCTGGCGCCGTTGACACCTACTTGTCGACCCTCGGAGTCTCACGGGATTCGATCCTTGGTATCTTTGCCAAGGGAAATTTGCCGCTACGCTACATCTCAACCTTCCACTTGGGGTAACCAACGAGGGGCGAGAAGCCATCAGATGCTGGTGGTAAGAACAATGGTGTCCGGATACTATGATAGTTGTGTTGATCACTGAGGTGTTATGTATATACTAATTTGTAATACAACAACAGGGTCGGCAACAACAGGGAGCTAAGAACTGCTTTGGCGGACAAAAATTTTGCTGAAGGGGAAACAGCCGCTGGCAAGCGCGTATTGACGCAAGCTATAGATAAGAAGAACCAAGCGCAGGATAAAAATATTAGGCTCGAACAGGAGCTAAAGGACGTAAGGGCCCAACTCTCAAGCACCTTGGAAGAGAACCGGAGGCTAAAAGGCGGCATGTTCAGTATGTCCATTATACCTAGCTCTCCTTATAGTCTCTTCTTTTGGAAGTTTCTTGCAAAACTTTTCCTGCAGGTTTGTTAACTGGGCAGCCCGAAGGAGGAGTGTCGTTTTGAGGGTGACGTGCTGCAAGAGCTTTCCAGAGTCCACGAGCAAGCTCGGAAGGCCATGAAGAGTATGGCCAGGGCTTTATGGCCGGGCGATTTACCTCTAGAAACTATGCAGGATTTGGCGAACTTGTTCAAAGGGGCTCGACGCCGCTTCGAACTATGGAAAGCATCAGCATGTCGCATGGGTGCTCGAGAAGCCTGGGCCATGGTGAAGATGCGCTACACTTGTCTTGATCCAAATTGTATGGCCGGCGTGGGACCTCGAGGGTCTGATGGACAAGAAATTCCTCTGAATTTGGTATATGACCAAGTAGAGACAGCTGCCAAGTTTTCCCAAACAGGACTGTAAACTAGACAGCCTTATAGAGGGAATAGAAAAAGAGTAGTCGTTTGATTCTATGTATTAATGTACTTTTACCATCAAACTTATCTCCGGCCAAATTTATAGTAAAGTTTTCATGGCCGGCCATCTGCTTTAACCTCCATAAACCCAAAGGCTCGAGTGCTTCCGAATACTATATCTGTGGAAAACACGTGATATGTTTGGAGGCCAGGCAATCCGGTCATAGTTGCTTGAATAGACAAACTGTGTTCAAGGAGTTAGGTTATATTACTGTTTAACGTAAGAAACATCTTCCAGAGAGAATAGTTCCGTTAGTGGTTCCTTTCCCTGGGTCGGTGTGCATACAAATGCGGGCCTAGCCTTTTGATCCTATGGAAAGGATTGTAGGATGCCATATCCTGTGGTAGTTTAAAATACGCTTTAAAATGCGATATGTCGTGTATCCGCCGATCGATCGTTCCCTTAAGAGTGCTAGCTTTCGGCTTCACCCAGTCTGAGGTACATCTCCGGATTACCCGGTTGTAACAATCGCAGAGGTGCTACCTTTACGCCCTAGCCGAACAATCGGAAACGTAGGGGTAAGCATAGGAGCCAGGCAACCCAGCTTGGCCAGAAATTAAGTCATATTGGTGCATATAATGGCAAGGAAAGACTGTAAAAAATAGACGACATTTTAAGCAATAAGCTTTTTTGGTAATGGGCTTCGTTAAAGGAGCCCCCAAGTATATTTGAGGTAGATACATTCGAAGATGTACTTATCCTGTGGCAGTTCGGGCTAGCCAAATACTTGCCAATGGGGGAAAATGTAAAAAGGAAAAAGAGAAAAAATAAAAGATAAAAGACAAGACCTAACTTGAAAGGAGGAAAAAATTGCTACCAATCTATCCATAAAATCGTCGGAGCCTGGCAGCGTTCCACGGGTTTGGCTCAAGGCGGTTGTCCTGTGCATTCCGAAGGCGATAGGCTCCACCAGTGAGTACTTCGTTGATAATGAAGGGGCCCTCACATTTTTGTTTGAGCTTGTCCTTTTTCTTCTCCGGGAGGCGTAAAACAAGTTCGCCGACGTTGTATGTCTTGGCCCGCACTTCTCTGCTCTGGTATCGCCTGGCCTGCTGTTGATAAAATGCGGAACGGGCTTGCGATGTATCGCGCTCCTCTTCAAGTCCATCTAGGTCGTCTTGGCGATCTAGCTCGACTTCTCTCTCCTTGTAGATGCGCACTCGAGGTGAGTCATGAATAATGTCGCAAGGCAGACCATACACCATGAAAAAAGGTGTGTATCCGGTCGTACGATTAGGTGTGGTCCACAGCCCCTAGAGTACAGAGTCAAGCTCTTCGACCCATTGTTTATCAGACTCCCATAGGGAGCGCACTAGTCGGGGTTTGATGTCGCTCATTATCAGACCATTGCCTCTTTCGACTTGACCGTTTGTTTGAGGATGGTATACAGAAGCATAGTCCAGTTTAATACCTAACTTTGCGCACCAATTTTTTACCTCATCAGCTGTGAATTTGGTGCCATTATCTATGATAATACTGTATGGGACACCGTAATGGTGTACTATGCCGGATATAAAATCTATCACAGGCCCTGCCTCAGCTGTTTTTACTGGCTTGGATTCTATCCATTTAGTGAATTTATCTACCACTACTAGTAAGTATTTCTTTTTTGGCTTCCCCCTTTAAGGGGTCCGACCATATCAAGCCCCCAGACCGCAAAAGGCCAAGTAATGGGGATTGTCCTCAGAGCGGTGGGAGGCATGTGACTTTGATTTGCAAAGAGCTGGCAGCCAATGCAGTGTTGGACTAAGGTCTGGGCATTTGCTCGGGCAGTGGGCCAGTAAAAGCCAGCTCGAAAAGCTTTGCCTACGAGCGCCCGGGCTGCGGCATGGTGGCCGCCCATTCCAGCGTGTATTTCAGTGAGAATTTTCCTCCCTCCTCTTCGGAGATGCACCTTTGTAGAATATCAGTAGTGATTTTCTTATATAGTTCACCTTCGTGAACTTTGTAGGCTTTAGAGCGCCGGACTATGCGGCGGGCCTCATTTTGGTCATCGGGGAGTTCCTGCCTTTTAAGGTAAGCTAGGAAGGGCTCTGTCCAGGAGGCTATGATAGCCATGATTTCGTGAGCCGAAGGAGTTATCTCCATGTCTGGGTCTCCGATGACGTCTTAGTTAAGTTCGACCGGGGGTATGTTCGGATCCGAGTTCGTATCACCGCCTGTGTCCTGCCATGTTACTGATGGCTTGAATAGCCTTTCCACAACGGTGTTAGGCGGGACGGGGGTCGCGTTTAGTGCTCATACGAGCGAGTACGTCAGCGGCCTGGTTATTATCCCGGGTTACGTGGTGGAATTCCAACCCCTCAAATCTAGCCGACATTTTTAATATAGCATTGCGATAAGCTGCCATTTTTGAATCATTTGCATCAAAATCTCCATTAATTTTGGAGATAGCGAGGTTTGAGTCTCCGCGTACCTCGAGGCGTTGTATGCCCATGGATACAGCTAGGCGGAGACCATGCAATAGGGCCTCATATTCGGCCGCATTGTTCGACTCCGTGTACATAATCTGTAGAACGTACCGGACTGTATCCCCTGTTGGAGATATCAATATTACACCGGCCCCCAATCTGGCTAGCATTTTGGAACCATCAAAGTACATTGTCCAGTGGGAGTATGAGCGTAATCTTTAGGGAGTTCGGCTTCGGTCCATTCCGCGACAAAGTCAGCCAACACCTGAGATTTAATAGTTCGGCGTGGCTTGTATGATATTTTGAATGGTAAGAGCTCGATGGCCCATTTGTCTACGCGTCCAGTGGCGTCTTTATTGTTGATGATATCGTTGAGTGGTGCCTCGGATGCCACTGTGATCGAACACTCTTGAAAGTAGTGTTGAAGTTTTCGAGATGACATGAAAACCGCATATGCAATTTTCAGATAGTGGGGGTACCATGATTTGCACGGTGTTAGAACCTCGGATACATAGTATACGTGTTTTTGAACGGGGAATTTATGTCCCTCTTCGGCTCGACGACGAGCACGACACTCACTACCTGGTGAGTGGCTGATATATACAGCAGCATTGGTTCGCCAACACCGGGGCTGGCTAGGATTGGGTTGCTCACTAGTAGAGTTTTTATTTCTTCCAGTCTAGCTATGGCCGCGTCCGTCCATTCGAAATTATCAGTGCATCATAGCAATCTATAAAGTGGTAATGCTTTTTCTCCTAACCTGGAGATGAAGCGGCTTAAGCCGCTACGCAGCCTGCTAGTTTTTGCACTTGCTTGAGGTTGGTTGGTATTTTAAGTTCTAACAAGGCCCGGATTTTAGCTGGGTTAGCTTCGATTCCTCTATGGGATACGATGAACCCTAGTAGTTTTCTGGCTGGAATGCCGAAAACACATTTTTTCGGATTGAGCCTTATGTCGTATTCTCGAAGGTTGGCAAATGTAAGGCGGAGATCTTCCACCAAAGTCTCGACGTGTTTAGTCTTAACGGCTACGTCGTCAACATATGCCTCCACTGTTTTGCCAATTTTTTTTCTAGGCATGTTTGAATCATGCATTGATATGTGGCACCAGTGTTTTTAATTCCAAAGGGCATAGTGTTGAAGCAAATAGGACCGTACAGGGTGATAAATGCCATATCGGCCTGATCGGATTCCTTCATCTTTATCTGATGGTATCCGGAGTAAGCATCAAGGAAGCACAACGAGTCATGTTCGGCCGTTGCATCGATAATTTGATCAATGCGGGGCAAGGGAAGGGGATCCTTGGGACAGGCCTTATTTAGGTCTGTGAAGTCGACGCAGAGGCACCATGATTTATCCTTCTTCGGTACCATGACTAGGTTGGCTAGCCAATCCGGGTGTTTAATTTCTCTGATGAATCCGGCTTCCAATAGCTTGGTTAGCTCTTCTACCATTGCTTGTCTTTTGGGTTCAGAAAAGCGTCGCAGTGACTGCTTGACTGGTTTGAACCCTTTGATAATATTGAGGTTGTGTTCGTCCAGCCTGCGTGGGATTCTCGGCATATCTGAGGGGTGCCAGGAAAATATATCCCAATTTTCCCCAAGGAAAGCGCGTAACGCTCTGTCTACCGCCAGATCCAGCTGTTCCCCGATAGATGTTGTCTTATTAGGGTCCGTTGGGTGCACTTGGAATTTGATGATTTCATCTGCTGGCTTGAAGGAGGTAGACTTCGATCTTTTGACGAGGATCACATCGTCCTTATCCACCTTTGATCGTAGGGTAGTTAATTCTTCGGCCGCGAGGGCTTCGGATAATGCCTCTAAGGCTAAGGATGCCATCTTGTTCTCGGCGCGGAGTGCTCTATCCGGATCACTTGTTAATGTGATTACTCCATTGGGCCCTGGAATTTTAAGCTTCATGTATCCGTAATGGTGTACAGCTTGAAAGCGTGAGAAAGCATCCCGTCCTAGAAGGGCGTGGTATCCGCTATGAAAGGGAACAATGTGAAAGAGCAGTTCCTCCGATCTGTAGTTATCAGATGTGTCGAATACTACATCGAGCTTAATGCTTCCCAAACACCGGGCTTCGCGGCTGGGTATAATTCCTCTAAAGGTTGTGTTGGTGTGCTCAATGCAGGATTTTTTGACCTGAATTTTTGCAAGCATTTCCTCATATATGAGGTTCAGTCCGCTTCCTCTGTCCATAAGTACCTTAGTGAGGCGAAAGCCATCCATTATTGGATCTAGTACAAGAGCTGCTGATGCTTGGATCGGCCGGACTCGGGGTGCATCTTTGGCAGAAAAACTGATTGCCGTGTCCCTCCATGGGCTTGCAGAGCTAATTTGGTAGACATCGGCAAGTTCGAGATTCGCTCTCTTGCGGCGGTTATTTGAGGAGAATGTCTCGAAGACAGTGAAGACACCGACATCTTTCTCCCTTGATACGGCGGTGGCAAGAATTGCCGCACCGCTCTTTGCTACCTGCCGGAGTACCCAACACGCTCTAAGGCAATGGTTTGGGACATTGTCCAGGACTACGTGTATTTGTCAAGGTGAATCGAGCAGTTCATCCAGTACGGACCTGTGCCTTAAAAAAGGTTTGCTCTTCTTGCCAATAGGCATATTATCGAATGACCTGCTAGGGTATGTCAGTTTAGCCTTGATAGTGTATTGTCCGTGTATGGACTGTTCGAGAGGTTTATTCTGGGCTTTCCAAGTGTTTTCCATTGCGCAGTACTTTTGTACTAAATGCGACAGTTCTGTGAAACTCAGAACACAACATCGGTTCAGGGTGTTCAAGACTCCCTCATCCGTGCAGTTGCGGTAAAATATGGAGACCACCTCGTCGTCGCAACAGTCCTTGATCTTGTTTCTAACAAGCAGGAATCTGGCCCAAAAGTGGTTGACCGTTTCCTCGGGCTGTTGTTGTATGTTCGCGAGATCATCTATGTCCGGAAGTCTGGATTTACTTGGAGAGTTTTTTCCAGGGTGGGTGGGTGTTGGTAATTTTAGGTCCCGACCCAAAGTGGTATTCGGGGTTTCGACAACCTTCGATGGGGACGATCCAGGTTCGACGGGATCTAATTGTCTCACGGGCCCACGCGTCAGTCCGAGAGCTCAAAGAACATAAAGTGCCTCCCGACAGGGGCATGTTCGGCTCGAAGGGTTCGGAGATCCGAACTGTAACGGTCTCCGTCTTGAGAGGAGAAGTGTCTTCGGCTCCATCCTGGACTGCTACCACTAGATGAGTGATTGGGAAGGGATCAATCTCATCATGACCGGATTTAAGTCCGATCTGATCTCCTGGCGATGAAAGCCTCTGGGCGGCGATGCAATCCAGCAGCTCGTTTAAGGGCGAGAGATATGCCGAGGTCGCGTCATCGGAGTGGCTGGAGTCAACATAGGGGTCGTGCTCGATGACCGCAAGGAGTGCGGCCGGCCCTGAGGCCATGCGGGCGCATATAGCGAATCCGCCGAGCTGGAGAACCTGGCCAATGGCCAGGTTGTTTCCGAGGGTGATCCCGTCGCTGATGATAAGACGAGCCATCGATCGATCATCGCGAGCGCACATCGGAGATCTCAATGAAAGCACCATTGTCGGTGTCAAAACCGGCAGATCTCGGGTAGGGGGGCCCAAGCTATGCGTTTAGAGGATCGATGGTAACAGGAGGCTGGGGACAGGATGTTTACCTAGGTTCAGGCCCTCTCGATCGAGGTAATACCCTACTTCCTGCTATATTAATATGGATGAATATGAATACAAGAGTTGATCTACCTTGAGATCGTAATGGCTAAACCCTAAGGTCTAGCCTATGAGGATGTTATGATGTTGATGATCCCCCTATAGACTGATCTCTCCGGCTTATATACACGCAAGAAAGAACCTAGGGTTACAAGGGCAACTTGGGGAGGAAGTAATTGATACATCCGGACTATTCGCTTGCCTTTCTATCTACATAGTAGTCCCGACCGAATACAGGGGAGAGTCTTCTGCTTCTTCTTTTACGGCCCATCAATACGGCCTAGCTTCATCAACCCGGACGCCCGAGGACCCCTGAATACAGGACACCCTCAGTCTTCTTCTTAAAGATCCATTTACTTTCAATGGCTTGCCGATCATTGGGAAAATCAATCAAAGTACACACTTTGTTCTCATACATGGATCTCATCTTAGATTTCATGGCTTCAAGCCATTTTGCCGAATCTGGGCTCATCATCGCTTCCTCATAGTTCGTAGGCTCGTCATGGTCTAGTAACATGATATGTCTCCAACGTATCTATAATTTTTTATTGTTCCATGCTATTATATATTCTGTTTTGGATGTTTAATGGGCTTTATTATACACTTTTATATTATTTTTGGGACTAACCTACTAACCCAAGGCCCAGTGCAAATTGCTGTTTTTTGCCTATTTCAATGTTCCGCAGAAAAGGAATATCAAACGGAGTCCAAACGGAATGAAACCTTGGGGAGAGTTATTTTTGGAACGATATCTTCACAGGAGACTTGGAGTACAAGCTAGAGAAGGAACGTGGTGCCCACGAGGGGGCAGGGCGCACCCAGGGGGGTAGGCAAGCCCCCACCCTCGTGGGCCCCATGTTGCTCCACCGACGTACTTTTTCCTCCTATATATATCCACGTACCCTGAAAACATCGTGGAGCACCAAGAAACCCTAATTCCACCGCCGTAACCTTCTGTTCCCGCGAGATCCCTTCTTGGGGCCTATTCTGGAGCTCCGCCAGAGGGGGCGTCGATCACGGAGGGCTTCTACATCAACACCATAGCCCCTCCGATGAGTTGTGAGTAGTTTACCACAAACCTTCGGGTCCATAGTTATTAGCTAGATGGCTTCTTCTCTCTCTTTGGATCTCAATACAAAGTTCTCCTCGGTATTCAAGGAGATCTATTCGATGTAATCTTTTTGCGGTTTGTTTGTCGAGATCCGATGAATTGTGGGTTTATGATCAAGATTATCTATAAACAATATTGGATTCTTTTCTGAAATCTTTTATGTATAGTTATAATATTCTTGCAAATCTCTTCAAATTATTGGTTTGGTTTGGCCTACTAGATCTATAGTTCTTGCAATGGGAGAAGTGCTTGGCTTTGGGTTCAATCTTGCGGTGTCCTTTCCCAGTGATAGCAGGGGCAGGAAGGCACGTATAGTATTGTTGCCATCGAGGATAAAAAGATGGGGTTTATATCATATTGCTTAAGTTTATCCCTCTACATCATGTCATCTTGCTTAAGTCGTTACTCTATTCTTATGAACTTAATACTCTAGATGCACGCTGGATAGCGATCGACGTGTGGAGTAATAGTAGTAGATGTCGAATCGTTTCGGTCTACTTGTCACGGACGTGATGCCTATATATAATGATCATGCCTAGATATTCTCATAACTATGCGCTTTTCTTTCAATTGCTCGACAGTAATTTGTTCACCCGCCGTAGAATTCTGCTATCATGAGAGAAGCCACTAGTGAAACCTATGGCCCCCGGGTCTATTCTCATCATATTAATCTTCCATCTACTATTTACTTTACTTTACTTTGCATTATTTACTTTCTGTTTCTATACCAAAAATACCAAAAATATTATCTTATCATATCTATTAGATCTCACTCTCGTAAGTGACCGTGAAGGGATTGACAACCCCTTATCGCGTTGGCTGCGAGGTTCTTATTTGTTTCTGCAGGAGCGAGGGACTCGCGCGTGGTCTCCTACTGGATTGATACCTTGGTTCTAAAAAACTGAGGGAAATACTTATGATATTGTGCTGCATCACCCTTTCCTCTTCGAGGGAATACAACGCAAGCTCGAGAAGTAGGATAACATGACTTCCAGAACGGGATACCGTACCACTCTGGTGTGGAACGCACAATAGTTGACCTACGAGGTTCAGTAGTAACTTGATCTGAAGTTTCATGATCATCATCATTAGCTTCCTCACTAATTGGTGTAGGAATCACTGGAACTGATTTTTGTGATGAACTACTTTCCAATTCGGGAGAAGGTACAATTACCTCATCAAGTTCTACTTTCCTCCCACTCACTTCTTTTGAGAGAAACTCCTTCTCTAGAAAAGATCCATTCTTAGCAACGAATATCTTGTCTTCTGATATGTGATAGAAGGTGTACCCAACAGTTTCTTTTGGGTATCCTATGAAGACACATTTCTCCGATTTGGGTTCGAGCTTATCAGGTTGAAGCTTTTTCACATAAGCATCGCAGCCCCAAACTTTAAGAAACGACAACTTGTGTTTCTTGCCAAACCACAGTTCATAAGGTGTCGTCTCAACGGATTTAGATGGTTCCCTATTTAACGTGAATGCAACTGTCTTTAAAGCATAATCCCAAAACGATAGTGGCAAATTGGTAAGAAACATCATAGATCACACCATATCTAATAAAGTACGGTTACGGCGGTCGGACACACCATTACGATGTGGTGTTCCAGGTGGCGTGAGTTGCAAAACTATTCCACATTGTTTCAAATGAAGACCAAACTCGTAACTCAAAATATTCGCCTCCGCGATTAGATTGTAGAAACTTTATTTTCTTGTTACGATGATTCTCTACTTCACAATGAAATTCTTTGAACTTTTCAAATGTTTCAGACTTATGTTTCATTAAGCAGATATAGCCGCGAGCCTCAACACTCATCGGACCACATACATCAGTATGTATAATTCCCAATAAGTCAGTTGCTCGCTCCATTGTTCCGAAGAACGGAGTCTTAGTCATCTTGCCCATGAGGCATGGTTCGCAAGCACCAAGTGATTCAAAATCAAGTGATTCCAAAAGCCCATCAGCATGGAGTTTCTTCACGCGCTTTACACCAATATGACCTAAACGGCAGTGCCACAAATAAGTTGCACTATCATTATCAACTTTGCATCTTTTGGCTTCAATATTACGAATATGTGTATCACTACGATCGAGATTCAACAAAAATAGATCACTCATTAAGGGTGCATGACCATAAAAGATATTACTCATATAAATAGAACAACCATTATTCTCTAATTTAAATGAATAACCATCTCGCAACAAACAAGGTCCAGATATAATGTTCATGCTCAACGCTCGCACCAAGTAACAATTATTTAGGTCTAAAACTAATCCCGAAGGTAGATGTAGAGGTAGCGTGCCGACGGCGATCACATCGACTTTGGAACCATTACCCACGCGCATCGTCACCTCATCCTTAACCAATCTTCATTTAATCCGTAGCCCCTGTTTTGAGTTACAAATATGAGCAACCAAACCAGTATCAAATACCCTGGCGCTACTACGAGCATTAGTAAGGTACACATCAATAACATGTATATCAAATATACCTTTGTTCACTTTGCCATCCTTCTTATCCGCCAAATACTTGGGGCAGTTCCGCTTCTAGTGACCAGTTCCTTTGCAGTAGAAGCACTCAGTTTCAGGCTTGGCTCCAGACTTGGGTTTCTTCCCGGGAGCAGAAACTGGCTTGCTATTCTTCTTGAAGTTCCCCTTCTTTCCCTTGCCCTTTTTCTTGAAACTAGTGGTCTTGTTAACCATCAATACTTGATGCTCCTTCTTGATTTCTACCTCCGCAGCCTTGAGCATAGCGAAGAGCTCGGGAATTGTCTTTTGCATCCCTTGCATATTATAGTTCATCACGAAGCCTTTATAGCTTGGTGGCAGTGATTGAAGAAATCTGTCAATAACACTATCATCATCAACTTTGACTCCAAGTTGAGTCATGTGGTTATGATACACAGACATTCTGAGTATGTGTTCACTGACAGAACTGTTCTCCTCCATCTTTTAGCTATAGAACTAGTTGGAGACTTCATATCTCTCAACTCGGGCATTTTCTTGAAATATTAACTTCAACTCTTGGAAAATCTCATATGCTCCATGATGTTCAAAACGTCTTTGAAGTTCCGATTCTAAGCCGTAAAGCATGGCACACTGAACTATCGAGTAGTCATCAGATCAAGCTTGCCAGACGTTCATAACATCAGGAGTTGCTCCTGCAGTAGGCCTATCACCTAGCGGTGCTTCAAGGATATAATTCTCAGCAATGAGGATAATCCTCAAGTTACGGACCCAGTCCGTGTAGTTGCTACCATCATCTTTTAACTTAGCTTTCTCTAGGAACGCATTAAAATCCAAGGGAATGATAGCACAAGCCATTGATCTACAACAACATAGATATGCAAAAAACTATCAGGACTAAGTTCATGATAAATTAAAGTTCATTTAATCATATTACTAAAGAACTCCCACTTATAAAGACATCCCTCAAGTCATCTAAATTATCACGTGATCCAAATGAACTAAACCATGTCCGATCATCACGTGAGATAGAGCAGTTTTCAATGGTGAACATCTTATGTTGATCATATCTGCTATATGATTCACGCTCGACCTTTTGGTCTCCAGTGTTCCGAGGCCATGTCTGTACATGCTAGGCTCATCAAGTTTAACCCGAGTATTCTGCATGTGCAAAACCGTCTTACACCTGTTGTATGTGAGTGTAGAGCTTATCACACCCGATCATCACGTGGTGCCTCGGCACGACGAACAGTCGCAACGGAGCATACTCAGGGAGAACACTTGTACCTTGAAATTTTGTAAAGGATCATCTTATAATGCTACTGATGTACTAAAAAAATAAGATGCATAATAAGATAAACATCACATACAGTCAAAATATGTGACATGATATGACCATCATCATCTTGTGCTTTTGATCTCCATCTCCAAAGCATCATCATGATCTCCATCGTCACCGGCTTGACATCATGATCTTCATCGTAGCGTCGTGGTCGTCTCGCCAACTATTGCTTCTACTACTATCGCTAACTCATAGTGATAAAGTAAAGCAACTACATGGCGTTCGCAATTCATACAATAAACAGACAACCATAAGGCTCCTGTTGATTGCCGATAATTTACAAAACATGATCATCTCATACAATAACGTATTACTCATCATGTCTTGACCATATCACATCACAACATGCCCTGCAAAAAGAAGCTAGACGTCCTCTACTTTGTTGTCACAAGTTTTATGTGGCTGCTACGGGCTTCTAGTAAGAACCGTTCTTACCTACGCATCAAAACCACAACAATTTTTTGTCAAGTGTGTTGTTTTAACCTTCAACAAGGACCGGCCGTAGTCACACTCAATTCAACTAAAGTTGGAGAAACTGACACCCGCCAGCCACCTGTGTGCAAAGCACGTCGGTAGAACCAGTCTCGTGAACGCGGTCATGTAATGTCGGTCCAGGCCGCTTCATCCAACAATACCGCCTAATCGAAGTATGACATTGGTGGTAAGCAGTATGACTATTATCACCCACAACTCTTTGTGTTCTACTCGTGCATATCATCTACGCATAGACCTGGCTCATGATGCCACTATTGGGGGACGTAGTATTTCCAAAAAAATGCTACGATCCCACAAGATCTATCTAGGAGAAGCATTGCAACGAGCGGGGAGAGTTTGTCCACGGACCCTCGTAGACCGAAAGCGGAAGCGTTTAGTAACGCAGTTGATGTAGTCGACTGTCTTCACGATCCAACCGATCCAAGCACCGAACGTACGGCACCTCCGTGTTCAGCACACGTTCAACACGATGACGTCCCACGAGCTCTTGATCCAGCAGAGGCTCGAGGGAGAGTTCCGGCAGCACGACGGTGTGTTGACGATGTTGATGATGTGATCCGCGCAGGGCTTCGCCTAAGAACTACGACAATATGACTGAGGTGTTAAACTGTGGAGGGGGGGCGCCCCACACGGCTAAAAGATCAACTTGTGTGTTCTAGGGTGCCCCCTCCCCACGTATATAAAGGAGGAGGATGAGGAGGAGGCCGTCCGGCCCTAGGGCGCGCCCAAAGAAGGGAGTCCTACTAGGACTTCCTAGTCCTAGTAGGATTCCTTTCCAAGGAAGAAAGGGCAAGGAATGAGAGGGAGAGAAGGAGAAGGAAAGAGGGGGGTGCCGCCCCTCCCTAGTCCAATTAGGACTCGCCATGGGGGGGGCACCCATTGTGGCCCTTTCTCTCTCTCCCCTAAGGCCCATGAATGCCCATTAGTTCCCCCGGGGATTCCGATAACCCCCCAGCACTCCGATAGTTATTCGGTACCCCTCGGAACTCATCCGATGACCGAATAACATCGTCCAATATATCATTCTTTATGTCTCGACTATTTCGAGACTCCTCGTCATGTCCGTGATCTCATCCGGGACACTGAACAATCTTCGGTCATCAAAAACACATAACTCATAATACAAATTGTCATCGAACGTTAAGTGTGTGGACCCTACGGGTTCGAGAACTATGTAGACATGACCGAGACACATCTCCGATCAATAACAATAGCGGAACCTAGATGCTCATATTGGCTCCTACATATTCTACGAAGATCTTTATCGGTCAAACCGCATAACAACATACATTGTTCCCTTTATCATCTGTATGTTACTTGCCCGAGATTCGATCGTAGGTATCATCATACCTAGTTCAATCGTTACCGGCAAGTCTCTTTACTCATTCCGTAATACATCATCTCATGACTAACTCATTAGTCATTTGCTTGCAAGGCTTATTGTGATGTGCATTACCGAGAGGGCCCAGAGATACCTCTCCGACACTCGAAGTGACAAATCCTAACCTTGATCTATGCCAACACCACAAAAACCTTCGGGGACACCTGTAGAGCATCTTTATAATCACCCAATTATGTTGTGACATTTGATAGCACACAAGGTGTTCCTCCGGTATTTGGGAGTTGCATAATCTCATAGTCAGAGGAACATGTATAAGTCATGAAGAAAGCAATAGCAATAAAACTAAACAATCATTATGCTAAGCTAATGGATGGGTCTTGTCCATCACATTATTATCCTAATGATGTGATCTTGTTCATCAAATGACAACACATGTCTATGGTCAGGAAACTCAACCATCTTTGATTAACGAGCTAGTCTAGTAGAGGCATACTAGGGACACTCTATTTTGTCTATGTATTCACACATGTATCAACTTTCCGGTTAATACAATTGTAGCATGAATAAAATACATTTATCATGATATATAAGGAAATATTAATAACAACTTTATTATTGCCTCTAGGGCATATTTCCTTCAGGGGGAGCCTATATACAATTGCCAAGGCTTGAGACAAGGGGAGCCGGTCTCACCGATGATATTCATCCTCACGATGGAACCACTTCAGAGAATGTTTGGCGTTGCTCTTGAGCGAGGCACCTTTTCTCTGCTAGCATCGAGGGGTCTAACCCAGAAAGTTTCTATGTTTTTTGACGATGTCATGATCTTCCTGAAGCCTGAAGTCGAAGACCTCATTACTTGTGTTGCCCTGCTGCGTTTTTTTGGCGAGGAATCGAGTCTTAGGGTCAATTTACATAAGAGCGCAACCTTACAATCCGATGCAACACGGAAATTATGGAGCGGGTTGTGCAAATCCTTGGCTGCCCCCAAGGCACGTATCCTTGCAAGTACTTGGGGCTCCCTCTCACCTTGCGGAAGCACACAGCCACAGAGCTTATGGGATGGTGGATCAGCTAGCTCGGTGCCTCCCTCGATGGATGGCTGCAAACATGCCGAAGAGCGAGAGAATGACCCTTGTTCAATCAGTACTCTGCGCAATGCCTATTCATATGATGATGGCATTAGACATTCCGCGGAAGTTCATCAAGGCCATGAACAAAATCTGTAGAGGTTTCTTGTGGTGTGCCAAGGAGCAGGCGTCGGGTGGTCAGTGAAGAGTGGCATGGGAGAGAGACTATGTGCTCGCCAAGGTCGGGAGGTGGACTTGGCATCCCTAACCTCAAGTGGCTTAATACGGCCATGCAATCAAGATGGCCCTGGCTGAAACGAGTTGATCCATCGAGACCGTGGGCGGAGTTTGATATTACAGTCCCTAAAACGTCTATGCAAATCTTTCAGGCTGCCACCCACACAATGGTGGGGAATGGAGAAAGCACGTTGTTCTGGGAGGATAGATGAGTAGATGGCTACAGAGTGGAGGAGTTGGCACCAACAATTTACGGTACGGTGCGGGCAAGTATACGACACACCCGTACAGTTAACCAAGGATTGATGAACGGAACATGGGCGTTGGACATAGGCCCAGAGGTTACGAGTCAGATGCTTCAGGAATACTTGCGATTGTGGGAACAAAAGGCGCATGTCCAATTGCACCAAGATACGGTTGATTCAGTTAGGTGGGCTTGGGAGCCAAGCGGGTCCTTCTCCACGTGATCGGCATATGAGGAAAAAATTTGGGCAAGGGAAAGAGTTCCAACGGTGCAGTTCACGTGGAAGTCGAAAGCTCCTTTGAGATGCCGATTCTTTACTTGGCTCACACTTCAGAACAGATGTTGGACCTCAGATAGACTGGCGAGCCGAGGACTGGACCATCATGAAGCATGCCCGTTCTGTGATCAAGTGGTGGAAAGTATAAATCACATAATGCTACAGTGTGCCTTCGCGAGGGAGGTGTGGTTGCGGGTCTGCACAACTTGGCGGTAAGCCACAATGGGCTCCGACGACAAGATCACTACTAGGGGAATGGTGCATGGCCACCGCGGAAGGCACCACAGAGAAAAATGATGCATGTGCAATAATCATTCTTGTAATGTGGGAGCTATGGAAGCATCAAAATGTCATAGTGTTTGAAGGTGACGCTCCGTCGAGCGCGTACGTAATTCGAAGTGTAGCGGTAGAGTGTAGGATGTGAAAGGTGGCCGGCTTACTTAAAGTAGTCATGGACCGGTTCCTAGCGGCCATGGAGGTGGGTCACATGGCGAGTAGTTAGCATGTGGGTTTATGGGTGGAGTTGAGGTTATGTACAATTTGTAATCGCCAATGTGGAGGGGCTTCTTTCCCTCATTCTCCTCTTTAATATATAGTACGCACACTCATGCGTATTCGAGAAAAAGATTAGCAGAGCTGCTAAATTCTTTTTGTTTCATACCAAAGCAGAGGTAGATGCCAGCCACATGTCCTTTCCGTAAGAGCATCTCCAACAAGCGTGTTAGTGTAGCGCGCGCGGGAAAAAAGCCATTTTTAGAGCGCGTGGGCCGGTTTGGCGTGCTCTAGCATATGTAAAAAAATACGACGCGGCGGCGTGGCGCCTACGTTGGCCACGGGCGCAGATGAACTTCTCCGACGTTTGGATGCTCCAGCAGGCGCAGGACCTCGCGCCTCCCCCGCCGTATCCAGCAGAGGCGGACCGCCGCCTCCTCATCGCCGAGGCGGACGAGCACACCATGGCGGTGTGGCGTGAGCGCTTCCCGCAGGATGTCGCTCTTGGAACGAGTTCTGGGCGCAGAGAAGGGCGGAGCGAGCAACGAAGCGAGCGGAAGGCACTGGCGGAAGCCCAGTGCGAACGCGAACATGCGTCGACCTGGGCCGACAATGATCCTCTGTGGGAGGATGCGGTTCTGTCGTCGGATTACATCACCGACGAGGACGACAATGAGGAGTAGTTTTATTTAGTTTATCGTCAAATCTACTAGATTTGCATCATAGTATCGTTTATCTAGATTTGGTCTTGAACTATGCTATGTGTCATCGGACTATGCTATCGTATGAACTATGCTATGTGTTGTTTTATTTTTGTATGTGTTGCGTCTGAAAATTTAGCGAGAATGCTGGAGCTGCCCGCGCGCGTCAAATTTTGCAGGGGGCACTGGAGCCAGTGCCTTGCTGCGCGCGAAAAAAATATAGCTATTTCAATGTTGTAAAAAATAATGCGCCGTGCAACTGCGCATGTTGAAAATGCTCTAAGTAGTTTTTTTTTGCATGGTAATACGTGTCTCGTTCATATCATAAAGAACAAAGTACAAGTCACGTAAAGACCTGTTGGGGAACGTAGTATTTTAAAATTTTCCTACGATCACGCAAGATCTATCTACCAGATGCATAGCAACGAGAGGGAAGAGTGTGTCTACGTACCCTCGTAGACCGGAAGCGGAAGCGTCAAGTGATGCGGTTGATGTAGTCGAACTTCTTCGCGATTCAACCGATCAAGCACCGAACGTACGGCACCTCCGTGTTCAGCACACGTTCAGCTTGATGACGTCCCACGAGCTCTTGATCCAGTTGAGCTTCACGGGAGAGTTTCGTCAGCACGACGGCGTGGTGACGGATATGATGTGCTTACCGGCGCAGGGCTTCGCTTAAGCACTGCAACGGTATGACCGAGGTGTGTTTCTGTGGAGGGGGGCACCGCACACGGCTGGAACAATTCAACTTGTGTGCCTTTGGGTGCCCCCCTGCCCCCGTATATAAAGGAGCAAGAGGGGAGGGCCGGCCGGCCTCCTATGGTGCGGCTAGGGCAATCCTACTAGGAATAGGATTGCAATCCTATTCCTAGTAGGAGTCCATCAAGAAGGAAGAGAGGGAAAGGAAAAGAGGGAGAGGTGGCGCCCCCCCAATACTAGTACAACTAGGATCCCTAGGTGGGGCGCCGGCCAGCCTCTATGGGCTGCCTCTCTCCTTTCCTCAAGGCCCACTATGGACCATCCCCCTTCGTAGGGGGTTCCGGTAACCCCCTCCGGCAATCCAGTTAAATCCGAAACTTTACCGGAACACTTCCGGTGTCCGAATATAGTCGTCCAATATATCAATCTTTATGTCTCGGGCATTCCGAGACTCCTCGTCATGTCCGTGATCTCATCCGGGACTCCGAACTACCTTCGGTACATCAAAACTCATAAACTCATAATACCGATCGTCATCAAACATTAAGCGTGCGGACCCTACGGGTTCGAGAACTATGTAGACATGACCGAGACTCATCTTCGGTCAATAACCAATAACGGAACCTGGATGTTCATATTGTCTCCTACATATTCTACGAAGATCTTTTATCGGTCAAAACCGCATAACAACATACGTTGTTCCTTTTGTCATCGGTATGTTACTTGTCCGAGATTCGATCGTCGGTATCTCCATACCTAGTTCAATCTCGTTACCGGCAAGTCTCTTTACTCGTTCCGTAACACATCATCTCGTGACTAACTCATTAGTCCTTTTGCTTGCAAGGCTTATTGTGATGTGTGTTACCGAGAGGGCCCAGAGATACCTCTCCGACACTCGGAGTGACAAATCCTAATCTTGATCTATGCCAACACCACGAATACTTTCGGAGACACCTGTAGAGCATCTTTATGATCACCCAATTACGTTGTGACGTTTGATTGCACACAAGGTGTTCCTACGGTATTCGGGAGTTGCATAATCTCATAGTCATAGGAACATGTATAAGTCATGAAGAAAGCAATAGCAGTAAAACTAAACGATCATAGTGCTATGCTGACAGATGGGTCTTGTCCATCACATCATTCTCCTAATGATGTGATCCCGTTGATCAAATGACAACTCATGTCTATGGCTAGGAAACATAACCATCTTTGATCAATGAGCTAGTCTAGTAGAGGCATACTAGGGACATACTGTTTTGTCTATGTATCCACACATGTACTAAGTTTCCGGTTAATACAATTCTAGCATGAATAAAAGACATTTATCATGATATAAGGAAATACAAATAACATCTTTATTATTGCCTCTAGGGCATATTTCCTTCAGTCTCCCACTTGAACTAGAGTCAATAATCTAGATTACAAAGTGATGATCCTCACACCCATGGAGTCCTGGTGCTGATCATGTTTTGCCCGTGGAAGAGGCTTAGTCAACGGGTCTGCAACATTCAGATCTGTATGTATTTTGCAAATCTCTATGTCTCCCTCCTTGACTAGATCGCGGATGGAATTGAAGCGTCTTTTGATGTGCTTTGTTCTCTTGTGAAACCTGGATTCCTTCGCCAAGGCTATTGCTCCACTGTTGTCACAAAAGATTTTCATTGGACCCGATGCACTAGGTATTACACCTAGATCGGACATGAACTCCTTCATCTAGACTCCTTCATTTGCTGCTTCCGAAGCAGCTATGTATTCCGCTTCACACGTAGATCCCGCCATGACGCTCTGCTTAGAACTGCACCAACTGACAGCTCCACCGTTCAATAAGACTTAGAGTCATCCGGATCAGTGTCAAAGCTAGAATCGACGTAACCGTTTACGACGAGCTCTTTGTCACCTCCATACACGAGAAACATATCCTTTGTCCTTTTCAGGTACTTCAGGATGTTCTTGACCGCTGTCCAGTGATCCACTCCTGGATTACTTTGGTACCTCCCTGCTAGACTTATAGCAAGGCACACATCAGGTCTGGTACACAGCATTGCATACATGACAGATCCTATGGCTGAGGCATAGGGAATGACTTTCATTTTCTCTCTATCTTCTGAAGTGGTCGGGCATTGAGTCTTACTCAACTTCATACCTTGTAATACAGGCAAGAACCCTTTCTTTGACTGATCCATTTTGAACTTCTTCAAAATCTTATCAAGGTATGTGCTTTGTGAAAGTCCAATTAAGCGTCTTGATCTATCTCTATAGATCTTGATGCCTAATATATAAGCAGCTTCACCGAGGTCTTTCATTGAAAAACTCTTATTCAAGTATCCTTTTATGCTATCCAGAAATTCTATATCATTTCCAATCAGCAATATGTCATCCACATATAATAATAGAAATGCTACAGAGCTCCCACTCACTTTCTTGTAAATACAGGCTTCTCCAAAAGTCTGTATAAAACCATAAGCTTTGATCACCTCATCAAAGCGTATATTCCAACTCCGAGATGCTTGCACCAGTCCATAGATGGATCGCTGGAGCTTGCACACTTTGTTAGCACCTTTCGGATCGACAAAACCTTCTGGTTGCATCATATACAACTCTTCTTTGAGATATCCATTCAGGAATGCAGTTTTGACATCCATTTGCCAGATTTCATAATCATAAAATGCGGCAATTGCTAACATGATTCGGACAGACTTAAGCATCGCTACAAGTGAGAAAGTCTCATCGTAGTCAACTCCTTGAACTTGTCGAAACCCTTTCGCAACAAGTCGAGCTTTGTAAACAGTAACATTACCGTCTGCGTCGGTCTTCCTCTTGAAGATCCATTTAATTTCGATGGCCTGCCGATCATCGGGCAAGTCAACCAAAGTCCACACTTTGTTCTCATACATGGATCCCATCTCAGATTTCATGGCCTCAAGCCATTTTGCGGAATCTGGGCTCATCATCGCTTCCTCATTGTTCGCAGGTTCATCATGGTCTAGTAACATGATTTCCAGAACTGGGTTGCCGTACCACTCTGGTGCGGAACGTACTCTGGTTGATCTACGACGTTCAGCAGAAACTTGATCCGAAGTTTCATGATCATCATCATTAACTTCCTCACTGATTGGTGTAGGAATCACTGGAACAATTTTCTGTGATGTACTACTTTCCAATTCAGGAGAAGGTACAATTACCTCATCAAGTTCTACTTTCCTCCCACTCACTTCTTTCGAGAGAAACTCCTTCTCTAGAAAGGATCCATTCTTAGCAACGAATATCTTGCCTTCAGATCTGTGATAGAAGGTGTACCCAACAGTCTCCTTTGGGTATCCTATGAAGACACATTTCTCCGACTTGGGTTCGAGCTTATCAAGTTGAAGCTTTTTCACATAAGCATCGCAGCCCCAAACTTTAAGAAATGACAACTTTGGTTTCTTGCCAAACCATAGTTCATAAGGTGTCGTATCAACGGATTTAGATGGTGCCCTATTTAACGTGAATGCAGCTGTCTCTAAAGCATAACCCCAAAACGATAGTGGTAAATCGGTAAGAGACATCATAGATCGCACCATATCCAATAAAGTACGGTTACGATGTTCGGACACACCATTACGCTGTGGTGTTCCGGGTGGCGTCAGTTGTGAAACTATTCCACATTGTTTCAAATGAAGACCAAACTCGTAACTCAAATATTCTCCTCCACGATCAGATCGTAGAAACTTTATTTTCTTGTTACGATGATTCTCTACTTCAATTCTTTGAACTTTTCAAATGTTTCAGACTTGTGCTTCATTAAGTAGATATACCCATATCTGCTCAAATCATCAGTGAAGGTCAGAAAATAACGATACCCACCGCGAGCTTCAACACTCATTGGCCCACATACATCAGTATGTATGATTTCCAACAAATCTGTTGCTCGCTCCATAGTTCCAGAGAACGGAGTTTTAGTCATCTTGCCCATGAGGCATGGTTCGCAAGCACCAAGTGATTCATAATCAAGTGATTCCAAAAGTCCATCACTATGGAGTTTCTTCATGCGTTTTACACCAATATGACCTAAACGGCAGTGCCACAAATAAGTTGCACTATCATTATTAACCTTGCATCTTTTGGTTTCAATATTATGAATATGTGTATCACTACAATCGAGATCCAATAAGAATATACCACTCTTCAAGGGTGCATGACCATAAAAGATATTATTCATAATAATAGAACAACCATTATTCTCTGATTTAAATGAATAACCGTCTCGCAACAAACAAGATCCAGATATAATGTTCATGCTCAACGCTGGCACCAAATAACAATTATTTAGGTCTAAAACTAATCCCGAAGGTAGATGTAGAGGTAGCGTGCCGACGGCGATCACATCGACTTTGGAACCATTTCCCACACGCATCGTCACCTCGTCCTTAGCCAACCTTCATTTAATCCGTAGTCCCTGTTTCGAGTTACAAATATTAGCAACCGAACCGGTATCAAATACCCAGGTACTACTACGAGCATTAGTAAGGTACACATCAATAACATGTATATCACATATACCTTTGTTCACCTTGCCATCCTTCTTATCCGCCAAATACTTGGGGCAGTTCCGCTTCCAGTGTCCAGTCCCCTTGCAGTAGAAGCACTCAGTTTCAGGCTTGGCTCCAGACTTGGGTTTCTTCGTGGAAGTAGCAACTGTTTTGCTATTCTTCTTGAAGTTCCCCTTCTTTCCCTTGCCCTTTTTCTTGAAACTAGTGGTCTTGTTAACCATCAACACTTGATGCTCCTTTTTGATTTCTACCTCCGCAGCTTTAAGCATAGCGAAGAGCTCGAGAATTGTCTTTTGCATCCCTTGCATATTATAGTTCATCACGAAGCCTTTATAGCTTGGTGGCAGTGATTGAAGAACTCTATCAATAACACTATCCTCGTCAACTTTGCAACCAAGTTGAGTCATATGATTGTAGTACCCAGACATTCTGAGTAAGTGTTCACTGATAGAACTATTCTCCTCCATCTTGCAGCTGTAGAACTTATTGGAAATCTCATATTTCTCAATCCGGGCATTTGCTTGAAATATTAACTTCAACTCCTGGAACATCTCATATGGTCCATGATGTTCAAAACATCGTTGAAGTCCCGGTTCTAAGCCGTAAAGCATGGCACACTGAACTATCGTGTAGTCATCAGACCGCGACTGCCAGACGTTCAAAGCGTCTACATTAGCGGGAGGGGGCTTGTCACCTAGCGGTGCTTCAAGGACATAATTCTTCTGTGCAGCAATGAGGATAATCCTCAAGTTACGGACCCAGTCCGTGTAATTGCTACCATCATATTTCAACTTAGCTTTCTCTAGGAATGCATTAAAATTCAAAGGAACGGTAACACGGGCCAGTGATCTACAACAACATAGATATGCAAAAACTATCAGGACTAAGTTCATGATAAGTTAAAGTTCAATTTAATCATATTAATTAAAGAACTCCCACTTAGATAGACATCCCTCCGGTCATCTAAATGATCACGTGATCCAAATCTACTAAACCATGTCCGATCATCACGTGAGATGGAGTAGTTTCAATGGTGAACATCTTATGTTGATCATATCTACTATATGATTTACGCTCGACCTTTCGGTCTCCAGTGTTCCGAGGCCATATCTGCATATGCTAGGCTCGTCAAGTTTAACCCGAGTATTCTGCGTGTGCAAAACTGGCTTACACCCGTTGTATTTGAACGTAGAGCTTATCACACCCGATCATCACATGGTGTCTCGGCACGACGAACTTTCGCAACGGTGCATACTCAGGGAGAACACTTATACCTTGAAATTTTAGTAAGGGATCATCTTATAATGCTACCGTCGTTCTAAGAAAAATAAGAAGCATAATAAGATAAACATCACATGCAATCAAAATATGTGACATGATATGGCCATCATCATCTTATGCTTTTGATCTCCATCTCCAAAGCACCGTCATGATCACCTTCGTCACCGGCGCGACACCTTGATCTCCATGGTAGCATCGTTGTCTTCTCGCCAACTATTGCTTCTACGACTATCGCTACCGCTTAGTGATAAAGTAAAGCAATTACATGGCGATTGCATTTCATACAATAAAGCGACAACCATATGGCTCCTGCCAGTTGCCGATAACATTACAAAACATGATCATCTCATATAAAACCGTATAACTCATCATGTCTTGACCATATCACATCACAACATGCCCTGCAAAAACAAGTTAGACGTCCTCTACTTTGTTGTTGCAAGTTTTACGTGGCTGCTACGGGCTTAGCAAGAACCGTTCTTACCTACGCATATAAAACCACAACGATGTTTTGTCAAGTATGTGCTGTTTTAACCTTCACAAGGACCGGGCGTAGCCACACTTGTTTCAGCTAAAGTGAGAGAGACATACACCCGCCAGTCACATTTAAGCAACGAGTGCTCCTAACGGTGAAACCAGTCTCGCGTAAGCGTACGTGTAATGTCGGTCCGGGCCGCTTCATCTCACAATACCGCCGAAGCAAAATATGACATGCTGGTAAGCAGTATGACTAGTATCGCCCACAACTCATTGTGTTCTACTCGTGCATATCATCTACGCATAGACCTGGCTCATGATGCCACTGTTGGGGAACGTAGTATTTTAAAATTTTCCTACGATCACGCAAGATCTATCTACCAGATGCATAGCAACGAGAGGGAAGAGTGTGTCTACGTTCCCTCGTAGACCGAAAGCGGAAGCGTCAAGTGACGCGGTTGATGTAGTCGAACTTCTTTGCGATTCAACCGATCAAGCACCGAACGTACGGCACCTCCGCGTTCAGCACACGTTCAGCTTGATGACGTCCCACGAGCTCTTAATCCAGTTGAGCTTCACGGGAGAGTTTCGTCAGCACGACGGCGTGGTGACAGATATGATGTGCTTACCGGCGCAGGGCTTCGCTTAAGCATTGCAACGGTATGACCGAGGTGTGTTTCTGTGGAGGGGGGCACCGCACACGGCTGGAACAATTCAACTTGTGTGTCTTTGGGTGCCCGCCTGCCCCCGTATATAAAGGAGCAAGAGGGGAGGGCCGGTCGGCCTCCTATGGTGCGGCTAGGGCAATCCTACTAGGAATAGGATTGCAATCCTATTCCTAGTAGGAGTCCATCAAGAAGGAAGAGAGGGAAAGGAAAAGAGGGAGAGGTGGCGCCCCCCCAATCCTAGTCCAACTAGGATCCCTAGGTGGGGCGCCGGCCAGCCTCTATGGGCTGCCTCTCTCCTTTCCTCAAGGCCCACTATGGACCATCCCCCTTCGTAGGGGGTTCCGGTAACCCCCTCCGGCAATCCAGTTAAATCCGAAACTTTACCGGAACACTTCCGGTGTCCGAATATAGTCGTCCAATATATCAATCTTTATGTCTCGGACATTCCGAGACTCCTCGTCATGTCCGTGATCTCATCCGGGACTCCGAACTACCTTCGGTACATCAAAACTCATAAACTCATAATACCGATCGTCATCAAACGTTAAGCGTGCGGACCCTACGGGTTCGAGAACTATGTAGACATGACCGAGACTCATCTCCGGTCAATAACCAATAGCGGAACCTGGATGTTCATATTGGCTCCTACATATTCTACGAAGATCTTTTATCGGTCAAAACCGCATAACAACATACGTTGTTCCTTTTGTCATCGGTATGTTACTTGTCCGAGATTCGATCGTCGGTATCTCCATACCTAGTTCAATCTCGTTACCCGCAAGTCTCTTTACTCGTTCCGTAACACATCATCTCGTGACTAACTCATTAGTCCTTTTTCTTGCAAGGCTTATTGTGATGTGTGTTACCGAGAGGGCCCAGAGATACCTCTCCGACACTCGGAGTGACAAATCCTAATCTTGATCTATGCCAACACCACGAATACTTTCGGAGACACCTGTAGAGCATCTTTATGATTACCCAGTTATGTTGTGACGTTTGATAGCACACAAGGTGCTCCTACGGTATCCGGGAGTTGCATAATCTCATAGTCATAGGAACATGTATAAGTCATGAAGAAAGCAATAGCAGTAAAACTAAACGATCATAGTGCTATGCTAACAGATGGGTCTTGTCCATCACATCATTCTCCTAATGATGTGATCCCGTTGATCAAATGACAACTCATGTCTATGGCTAGGAAACATAACCATCTTTGATCAATGAGCTAGTCTAGTAGAGGCATACTAGGGACATACTGTTTTGTCTATGTATCCACACATGTACTAAGTTTCCGGTTAATACAATTCTAGCATGAATAAAAGACATTTATCATGATATAAGGAAATACAAATAACATCTTTATTATTGCCTCTAGGGCATATTTCCTTCAAGACCGACATGACAAAACTGAAAAGATAGCAGAATATCTCTGAGCTTGACACTAACGCTCGTCACCTGCCTCCGGTACCACCACAGTAGCCACCGAAGAAAAGAATGACGAATCACCTTCTCACCCGAGCTCGACGCGGCTCCATCGCTGATATGCAGCTTTGCGGACCTCCAAGGTGGCTCACCAAAAGTGAAGCCCTTACCGTTGAACGAATCAGACCGGGGCAACATCCCGGACACGCCATCGATCTTCAGATCTAGCACCCCACCACGACTAAAACGCCGAAGAAGGAAACCATATCTGCCATCCACGAACCACGAGCCCAGCGCATGCTTCGTCTTCCAGATGTTGTCGATGCAGACCACAATCTGCATCCGCTCCTGGACTACCTCCCAAGCTCCGCGCCGACGCTGGAGCAAACGTCATCGCAACGTCGGAGCCCGCGGACACAGGTCCACCATGAGGATGCCGCCGCCGCCATGCCATCCTTTCTTGAACAGTCTGGTTTCCAAATCCATCCCTAACCATAGGACCTATGGCCTCGTCAGGGAAGGATCCGAAGAATCTTTATTCAGCGTTGTTGTGACGCCCCCGATTTGACCATACACAAATCATGCACGCAAATGTGTACTACCAAGATCAGGGACTCACTGGAAGATATCACAACACAACTCTAGACACAAATTAAAATAATACAAGCTTTATATTACAAGCCAGGGGCCTCGAGGGCTCGAATACAAAAGCTCGAATACACAAGAGTCAGTGGAAGCAATAATATCTGAGTACAAACATAAGTTAAACAAGTTGCCATAAGATGGCTAGCACAAAAGTAGCAATGATCGAAGAGGCAAGGCCTCCTGCCTGGGACCTCCTAACTACTCCTCGAAGCCGAACTTCACGTAGAAACATCCTCGAGATCCTCTGGGTCCCGGACTCCATCAATCTGGTTGCATCATCCGAGAAGAAGGAACAGAAAGGGGAAAAGGGGAGCAAAGCAACCGTGAGTACTCATCCAAAGTACTCGCAAGCAAGGATCTATACTACATATGCAAAGATATCTGTGTAAAGGGGGTAAAATATGTGGGCTAAACTGCAGAATGCCAGAATAAGAGGGGGGTAGCTAATCCAATCGAAGACTACGCTTCTCGTAACCTCCATCTTGCAGCAGAAGATGAGGGTAGCTGGAAAGTAACAAGTATCCTCGCATCTCGCAGCCTCCGTCTTGCAGCAGTAGAATGGAATAGATGGTAAGTTCACCAAGTAACAACGTATAGCTTAATCCTACCCGGCAATCCTCCCGCACATCACCCTGTGAGAGAGCAACCATCGAGTTATATCTGGAACTTATCTGGGTGTGTTTTATTAAGTATCCGGTTCTAGTTGTCATGAGGTCAGAGTACAACTCCGGGTCGTCCTTTTACGGAGGGACACGGCTATTCGAATAGATTAACTTCCCTGCAGGGGTGCACCACATAACCCAACACGCTTGATCCCATTTGGCCGGACACACTTTCCAGGGTCATGCCCGGCCTCAGAAGATCAACACGTCGCAGCCCTACCTAAGCACAACAGAGAGGTCAGCACGCCGGTCTAAGTCCTAGGCGCGCAGGGGTCCGGGCCCATCGCCCAACGCACACATGCACATTGCGTACGCGGCCGGTGAGCAGACCTAGCAACCTCCATTACTAAGGAAGTTGCGTTACGCGGTCCAACCCGGCGCGCGCCGCTCAGTCGCTGACGTCAAGAAGGCTTCGGCTGATACCACGACGTCGATTGCCCATAACAATTCCCACGTAGCTGGTTAGTGCGTATAGACCAAATGGCCAGACTCAGATCAAATACCAAGATCCCGTTAAACGTGTTATTATGAAATAACCGCGGACAACGACCAGGGCCAGGCCCACCTGTTTCCTAGGTGGTCGCAACCTGCCCTGTCGCTCCGCCACAAAGTAACCATCAGGGGGCTGCCGGGAACCAAGGCCCACCACTACCTGGGTGGAACCACCTGCCCCTTCAGCCCCCATCTCTGAATCATCATCATGTGTATGTAATAGTAAAGTATATACCCGTGATCACCACCCGAGTGATCACGTTCCGATAGTATAGCATGGCAGATGGACAAGAATGTAGGGCCACTGATGGAATACTAGCATCCTATACTAAGCATTAGGATAGTAGGTAAGGTATCAACAGTGGTAGCAACAATGACAGGCTATGCAATAGAATAGGAGCTATCGAAACATCAAAAGTAGCAAATCTAATGCAAGAATAAGAGAGAGGAGAATGGGCGATATCTGGTGATCAAGGGGGGGGGGCTTGCCTGGTTGCTCTGGCAAGAAGGAGGGGTCGTCAACACCATAGTCGATCATCGGGGCATCATCGGTCTCGGGGTCTACCGGAGAGAAGAGGGGGAAGAAACAGTAAATATAAAGCAAACAGTTGCAACAGAGAAGCACGACAAGTGAACACGCAGGGCTAGGGTGCTCTAACGTGGTGGTACATGGTACCGGCGAAGGGGAATAACACTCGGGAAAGTATACCCGGTGTTTCGTGTTTTCGGACAGATGAATGGGAGGGGATTGTTCCATGTTCGGTATGCTCGGAATGTGTGGTGGACGAACGGAACGCGTATTCCGATTCGTCTCGTCGTTTTGAGCAACTTTCATGTACAAAGTTTTTCGATCCGAGCTACGGTTAATTTTCTATGATTTTTCAAAGTTTTAATATTATTCTGAAATTATTTTTAATTCGAAAATAAATGCTAAATTGCTAGGCGCACCCAGCACTGTGTACACAAAAGTGTACCCAGTGGCTGACAGGTGGGCAGAGGGACCCAGTTGACCAGTCAACGTTTGATTGGTCAACAGGGGTGGGACCCCCTGACATTGGTTGTTTTAGTCTCCTCTAACAGTTTAGTTAACTAAACTAGGTGGTTAGGCTAATTAAGTTTAATTAATTAAGTTAATTAACTATTTAACTAATTAATTAATTATTAATATTATAATTTTTTTAAACTTCTTTTTTAAAGGGGGCTGGGCCCCAGTTGTAAGTGGCCCGAGAGCCACTCGGGCACTAG
The DNA here is from genome assembly GCA_902687465.1 of Secale cereale. NCBI lineage: Eukaryota > Viridiplantae > Streptophyta > Magnoliopsida > Poales > Poaceae > Secale > Secale cereale. The sequence goes on from LR738710.1 coordinate 759,385,208, forward strand.
GCTAATGGGCGCCCCGGGCGCACCCGAGCGAGCGCTCGCCCGCACGGCGGGACGAGGCTGCCGGGGCGCGAACGGCAGTGCGCGGCCTGCTGGCCAGCGGCGGGCCGGCGACGGTGGAAGTGCGGGGGGCGGCGGCACGCCGGCGCTGTGGGCGGCGCGGCCAGAGGGCGAGCCGACGAGGCGCAGAGGGCGGCAACACGGGGAGCTGGAAGGGGCGCTACAGGGTGAGGCCCCCGAGCAGAAGCAGCCTGGCTGGAGTGGCCAGGCATCGGCGATGCGGCCAGGGCGGGTGGCGCAAGGCAGCGTAGCAGCGGAGCGGCGGTTTCAGCAGAAGCAGAAGTACGGGCGCAGCCACGGCCGGAGCACAGCAGGGGCACGGACGGGGCGCACGGGCTGGGTGCGAGGCACGATGGGAACAGTGGGGGTGGAGCAGCGGCACGGGGCGGACGAGGTAGAAGGCGAGTGCAGCCCGGAGCTAGAGTTCCGGCACGCGGGCGCAGTGATGCAGCGCTGCGGGCGCGCGCGCGTAATGATACGTCTCAAACGTATCTACTTTCCCAAACACTTTTGCTATTGTTTTGCCCTCATTCTTGCATGATTTGAACTAAACTAACCCGGACTGACGCTGTTTTCAGCAGAGCTGCCTGTATGGTTTTATTGTGTGCAGGAAAATGGATTTTTAGGTGTCTCAGAAAATTCCAAGAAAAATCACGGAAAATCCACGCACCCGAAGGGCCATTGTGCCAGAAGTGGGGCCAGAGGGCAGCCAGGGGGCCCCAGGCGCCTTGCTGGCGCGGCCCCACCCCTGGCCGCGCCAGGAGGCCGCCTGGGAGGGTCCTCCCCCCTCTGGTGCCCTACCTTGGCTCCTATTTATTCCTGTGGCGAGGAAACCCCAGAACAAAAGTCGTTTTTCCAGTTTCCATCGCGGAGCCGCCGCCACCCTCTGTTCTTCTTCGGGAGGGCTAATCCGGAGGCTGATTTGGCCTCCGGAGAGGGGAGATCGTCACCATCGTCGTCATCATCACCACTCCATCCTCCCTCCATGACTTCTCCTTCCATGTGTGAGTAATTCCCTGCTGTAGGCAAAGGGGATGGTAGGGATTGGATGAGTTAGATCATGTAATAGTTTATCAGATTGTTGGGGGCATGTTGCCTATCATCTACTTTGGTGTTTATCATCTTTTCTTCAACTTGTTGCTCTTAATGCTTGTCACTTTGGGCCCGAGTGCCATGTTTTCAGATCTGAACCCTATGTGTTTGCATGAATATATTTGTGTTCTTGATCCTATCTATGAGTTGTTTGCACCTATTATGGTCCGGAACCGGCGATCCCAAAGGTGACAGCTTGGGACACCAAAGGGGATGGTCCATAATTTGAGGATTCCATGTATCCATTGAGTTTATTGCTTTGTTCCGGTGCTCTTTGACAGGAGCACCTTAATCTCCATAAGTTCCTTTTGGCCCCGTTCGTAGCGGGATGGTAGGACAAAAGATGTTGTGCAAGTTCTTATTGCAAGCACGTACAACTACCTGTGGGATACATGCCTAATGTTTGATATTTGCCTAGATGATCATTACTTTTCTGTGTGCCTTGCCCCAAGTTAGATTCATGATGTATCTCATCCATGCAGCGCCCAACCATCCATCTCCCTAGCCTACAGTGTTTCAATCCTGCTGGTTATTAGTTGTTACTTTTGCTGTTTACTTTTGATGTCACCACCATCACTATCATATCACCGTTACCACTTAACTTTTGTTGCAAGTAAGTATATTTCAGGTGCGGTTGAATTGAAAACTCAACTGTCAAAGCTTATAAATACTCTTTGGCTCCCCGTGTCGAATCTATAAATTGGGTTATTCTTACCCGCGAAGACTATCTCGATCCCTTACGGTTGAGGGTTATCAAGTACCGTTTTCTGGCGCCGTTGCCGGGGAGCATAGCAATATTTACAAGTCTACTTGAAGTATCCTACCTGCTGCACTTCATCCGCTATGGGTAAGAAAGGAGACCCCAAGGTTCCGATCTTACTATCCACTACAAGAAGAGGTACTGTTCTGAACACTAGTGCTACACTTGATTCACCTTCTGTTATGAGTAAGTTTGCCTCACCACCACCACATGATGCTTCTACTGAATCTGTTACTATGTCCTATACTTTTGATGATGCTTCTACTACTCTTGATGATATTGGTTCACTTGGTTATGCTCTTGAGAAACAGATCGCTGCTGCTGCAAAAAAATCTGGAATTGAAATTCCTGTTACTCGCTACCCTATTGGTGGAACTTATGATTATCCTGATTTGAGTAAACTCAAGGAGAGACTCCTTGATGATAATTACATTATGCTTGATGATGATTTATGCAAGGAACTGACAGAGTTTGCCGACTCTGACCCTGAAGCTATTAAGAAGCTGCTTGAAAAACACTCCTTGAAGAACAAGACTGTTCCTGATCCTGAATTTGCTACATCTCCTATATGCATCAATGATCCTGATTATGATTTCTCTGTTGATCTTTCACTTATATCTATGGTTGAAGCTGACCCCTTTTATGGCAGAGAAAATGATGATGCTATTGCACACCTGACCAAACTCACTGAGTTGGGTGGCTTGTTTACCACGAATGAAAAGATACAAAACTTTTATGTGACCAAGCTTCTTCCTCTCTCTTTGAAGGAAGGTGCTAAAACATGGTATGATGCACTACCATGTGGTTCCATTAAGAGTCCTCAAGACTTAGCTCACTCTTTTGTTGATAAGTACTTTCCTGCTCATATGCAACATGCTGCTTTACAAAGAATTTATAACTTTAAACAGTTGCAGGATGAGCACCTCCCTAAAGCTTGGGGGAGGTACTGTAGTCTGATCCAGGCTAGACCGGGACATGGAGTCCCTAAAAATGAATTAATCGATATATTTTATGCTGGTCTAACTGATGAATCTAGGTCCTATTTGGATAGTTGTGCTGGTTGTGTTTTCAGGAAAATAACACCGGACGATGCAGAAGAATTGATGGGCAGGATTGCCAAAAACCATGAAGATTGGTCCGTCCCTGAACCACCTCCACCATCAAAGAAGAGGGGCATGCTTGTTCTAAGCCCCGAAGATATGCAAGAAGCAAAGAAGTCTATTAAAGAGAAGGGTATTAAAACTGAAGACGTGAAGAATCTACCCCCTATTGAGAAGTTGTGTGAGCCTACCACTCGCCCTCCTATGGTAGAGGTACACTCTCTTTTAGATTTCAACGCAAGTGACATCCCTCATGGTAAGCCTCCTGATCAATGTTTAGATGAGCTTGATAATTTTATTATGAAGCAAAGTCATTTTAATGAGAGGATACAAAGTCAATTGCATGATAATTCCCTTGCTATCAAAAGTTTTCTTGATGTTCTAGGTAGAACAGTTAATGATGTTAAATGTCTTGTGAAGCATTTTCATATGGTTCAAACTCAGCTTGAACAAATTTCTAATGTGCAAAAAGATTTGCTTGCTAACAATACCAAACAAGATGATTTACAGGCCTTCGGGATTAAGACCCGAGGAGGAACTAGCACTCAAGATCCTCTCTATCCAGAGGGGCATCCGAGGAGAATCGAGCAAGATTCTCAAATGCAGGAAGAAGAAATTGTTGGCCCTCCAAAGAAGAAGAAGAAGAAACACAAGGAGGCTGACAATTCCAATGATCCTATTACAAGTGAAGAGCCAGCTGTTGATCCCAACAGTATATCTACCTCCGATGTTGAGATTGAAGACGGTGCCGAACCTGAAGATAAGGATAAGGAGAAGAATGATCTGCCTGAAGTTCGAGAAGAAGAAGCACCTGACAAACGCAAGAAGTACACTAGAGAAGACTTCGTCGCAAGAAGACATGGGAAGGAAAGAGAACCATGGATACAGAAACCCATGCCCTTTCTAGGTAAGTCTCTCAAATCTAAAGAAGAAGAGCATTACAATAAGTTTTTTGAGTGGATGAAACCTCTTTTTCTTCAAATCCCTTTGACTGATGCTATTAAGTTACCTCCCTATTCAAAATATATGAAAGATATTGTTACTAATAAAAGAAAAGTTCATAATGAAGCAATATCTACTATGCTTGCTAACTACTCTTTCAGTGGCAAGATTCCTGAGAAGCTTGGTGATCCAGGTATACCCACCATTCCTTGCTCCATAAAGAATAATTATGTCAAAATTGCTTTATGTGATCTTGGAGCAGGAGTGAGTGTTATGCCTTTCTCTCTTTACAAGAGGCTTTGTTTAGAGAAACTAATTCCTACAGATATCTCTCTTCAGATGGCTGACAAGTCAACCGCCGTCCCGATAGGTATTTGTGAGGATGTTCCCGTAGAAGTTGCTAATTGTTTGATCGTTACTGATTTTGTCGTGCTTGACATGCCCGAGGATGGGAGCATGTCCATTATTCTTGGTAGACCTTTTCTTAACACCGCAGGTGCTATTATTGATTGCAATAAAGGAAAGGTTACCTTCAATGTGAATGATAAAGAACACACGGTGTATTTTCCAAAGAAGACCGACAAGAGGCATGGCCTCAACTCTATAGAAAATATCGAGACCGTGAAGATTGGAGAATGGGACTGTCCACTACATGTGCACCACAAATACAAAACTATTATGGTGGGGACAATGTCCATTAAAGTAAAGGTGCAATGATCACTTCGTAAGAGGTGGGACTTTTTGCTCTATATATCGTCGGTTTGTTGGTAAGACTTGATCAACCTTACTAGTGAGCATGTTTTATATAGGTAAAAAGTTGAGCTTGTTATGTTTTCATTTGTTTTAGCTTTTGTTCTCCTTGTTGTACCAAGTGTTTGTGCTTTGAAGCTTCACAATTCTAATCACTGCTTTAAGATTTCAGAAAGTTTGCAGCTTTTTGAACTTCGAAAAATTTTCAACAGTGAAGTTTTCAGAAAAATTCCAGAAAAATAAAAATAAAAATTTCCATGACGGGAGTGACCCAGAGGCACCTGGGGCTGACCAGGGGGGGCCACCAGTGGCCCAGGCGGCCAGCTGGCGCGGCCTGCCCCCTGGCCGTGCCCATAGGGCGCCTGGGGCCCACAGGTCCCGCCTCCAGGTGAGTCTTCTTCCTCTCTCTCTCTTTCTCTCCAAAAACACGAGTTCTGCACCTGTTCTTGCGTTCTTACTGTTCTTGGAGGCAATTTTCGATCTCTCTCTACAGCTTATCATTCGAGCTGAGATTTTGAACAAATACTCCCTGGTATGTAACTCCTCCACCCCTCCAATTAGATTTTTTGTTGGTGGCTTCATTTGTGAGTATTTAGTAGTTCTTGGTGCTGTGTAGATGAGCTTGCATGCATGTGTAGAAATTTATTTTCCAAGTTTTGATGCAAGTTTATGCCTTAGGTAAGTGAGTTGAGTAGTTTGCCTTAACCCACTTTGTTTAAATCCTTGTTTTGTAATTTGTCAAAAAATTCAGAAATGAGTTTGTTAGGAAGGGCAAAGGGGTGGCTTGAGAAGAAGAAGCCCGCGCGCTCCGATCGAGTTACTAGAGCCGCAGCTTCACCCTCGACTGCTAGGGTGAGCTACAATGAAGATCATGTGCCCCTAGAGTTGTTGGAAGACACAAATCCAGCACGTGCGATGATGTTCCCATGTGATGAATTCCTTGAAGCTGCAGGAATTAAGGATGAGTTTTATAACCTTTGTGCTAATGCAGGTCTGACACGGCTCATCACGTGCCGTGTTGCTCAGTATCAAAAACTCACCTCTGGTTTCATTAATAGTTTTAGATATAACCTTGATACTGGTTCTATTGAGTTTAAAATTTACAATAATCTTTTGACCATGCCCTTGGAAAAGTTTTGTGAAATAATAGGTGTGCCAAACGTTGGGCGGACGGCGAAGTTGACCTCTCAGCCCTCCGAGCTGAGAACCGTCTTCAACTCTCTCTGCAGCATGGATACGAGGGATATTCATCGGTCAAAAATCTCCAGCATCTTATTCCCTCACCTCAGGTATTTTGCATATTATGTTGCTAGAGGGGTGTTAGCTCGTGACAACACGAGCAGCATTTCTGCGCCGGATATTGCTATCCTGGCAACCGCCCTCTCAGGGAGGTTTGATTATAATGTGGGTGCCTTAATTGCTCGACGCCTTGCTATGAACGGTAACAAGGGAGATTTATTTGGTGGCGTTTATGCCACACTTATCTTAGAGTATCTTAAAGGCACCCCACACCCTGATGATAAGCCTTTTACTTATTTAAGTTTTGATCTTGCTGCTATGAAAAGGCATAAGTTTGTTACCATGACTTCTGAGTTTGGTAACCTTGTTTATATCTTGCGTTTCGGAGCTACCGCGGAACGCAAGATCCGTCTACCTGCACCTCTTTTGTTTGATTTTTCTCGCAGGAACGGATGGTCCTTTGATGTTATCCAGTTCGATGAGTTCATGGTCCAGCATCAGTTTCATAACCCCATGGAGGGGGTTGTGCCCGACGAGGAGGAGCACGGTGAGTTACCACCTTTTCAGGGGGAGACCGTCACCCAGTTTGGTGAAGGGTCTTCCTCTGCTTGGAGTGCGGACCCTTCTTCGTGGGAGGATCCGAGGACTTTGGTGTACGCGCCGGAATCCTTATACGACCCTTGGACTCACCAGTACCACCCCGGAGCAGGAGGCTCCTGGGGGCAGTAGCTACTACCAACTTAGGCCAAAAGCCTAAGCTTGGGGGAGTACGTGCCCTTCTCACTTTTCCATTGTATTATCCGTTTTATTTTTGTTCGCTTTGATCTTTTGAAAGTTTTTGCCTGTTCTTAATTGTTCTTTCTTTGCAAAAACAACAAAAAGATTTTCTCTTTCTTTTGCTTTCGTTCAACCTTTGAAAAAACCCAAAAAGATTTCCTTTCTCTCTTTAGTTTGCTTTGTTTTCAGAGTTCAGCTCGAGTCTGTGATGGCATTTAATTATATTTCCTACGTTCGATCGTGCAAGTGACAAGGCAGTAATGACGAAGATCGACGGAAGGGAAGCAACAAGGAAAACAGGTATGAACTCTTCTTGTTTCTACTTTTGTACATATGCATGTACTTATGATCTAGAGACCAGCTTGTAGCGACATAGTGCTATGTTTACAATGCTTTCCCAGTGGTTCATGCTTTCCTTGTGGCTAATCTCAAATAGCTAGAGTATATAATGTGTTATTGAAATGATTTACATGCATTGCATTGTTCATAGTTTGGTATACTAAGGTGGTATTTCCCTTTGAAGAATTCTTGGATTGACTTGGCAGATGTTTACACATGTTTAATCTGCTTTGCCTTGATGATCTTTGAGTTTCAGAATAGTTATATCACTTTCATGCCCAATTCAATGTTGCTTTGTCGCTCTGCATGATTATGACCGTTATTGCTCTCTAGTTGGTCGCTTCCCAGTCTCTTGCTAGCCTTCGCTCGCACTAAGCGGAATTCTGCTTGTGCATCCAAATCCTTTCAAACCAGTTATTCCATATGAGTCCACCATACCTTCCTGTGTGGTATTTACCGGCCATCCTAACGAAGACTTTCTTGTACCATCTCGAAATTATTCAAATTTACTCCTGTTTTGGGCCTCTGTTTTAGCTCATGAGGAAGTAGTAGGTAATTCATGATCTTCTTATGTTGGACATGTTTTATCCCGGGATTGCATGTCTAATCTGCAAACCCCTAATACGAGGAGGGACTGGCATGAGTGCGCCCAGCTCACAAAAGATAATCACAACCAACAAACCCTCCTTCACGCTTTGTTTATGAGAAATCAGAAAACTTTGGTAGTGATAAACAAAGGAGATTAAGGGGATGTGATCGTCCCCATCTTGGGAGCCGTTCCTTGAAACATGTCTAGCATAAGAAGTGATTGGGTTGTCTACTAGCATTTGTTGACGAAATATGCACCTCCCAAAATCATTTTTACCTCTGTTTTCAAAACCAAGAGCTCTGGTACATGTTTAGTCTTTGCTTCCAACCACGGGTTTTCAACCTCGCCATCAAATTCCACGGTTCGAGAGTCTCCACCTTCTTTCTTCAAAGCACCAACTAGGAGAGCATAATTGTCATTCTGGGCGTAATGTGCATTGTCCCAAAGTATTACATTGTCTTATGCATGCTTGTGGTATTATTTATTTTGAAATTCTTAGTTCTAGTCTCCTTTAAAACTCTGGAGGAGTTTCTGCATTTATGTTTTGCTTCACTCATGGAGGCTAGCGAGATACCACTCTAGTATGTTCAAGCTATGTGCAATGTAATCTTGTCTTGATTTTCAGTAGCATATTATTTACTTTTAGTTATTTGTGATTGGTCACTTGAAAGGAGGATTGCTTCGTGCATTGTCCTCATAGCATTGTTTCAATACTTGCTAGACTCTTTTCGTAGTACATGCTTATATACATCTAATGAAGCAAAAGAGTTTGTCAAAGTTTTCTTTGTCGCGTCCAGTTCGTTGAACTGAATTGTTTGAGGACAAGCAATATGCTAAGCTTGGGGGAGTTGATACGTCTCAAACGTATCTACTTTTCCAAACACTTTTGCTATTGTTTTGCCCTCATTCTTGCATGATTTGAACTAAACTAACCCGGACTGACGCTGTTTTCAGCAGAGCTGCCTGTATGGTTTTATTTTGTGCAGGAAATGGATTTTTAGGTGTCTCGGAAAATTCCAAGAAAAATCACAGAAAATCCACGCACCCGAAGGGCCATTGTTCCAGAAGTGGGGCCAGAGGGCAGCCAGGGGGGCCCCAGGCGCCCTGCTGGCGCGGCCCCACCCCTGGCCACGCCAGGAGGCCGCCTGGGAGGGTCCTCCCCCCTCTGGTGCCCTACCTTGGCTCCTATTTATTCCCGTGGCGAGGAAACCCCAGAACAGAAGTCGTTTTTCCAGTTTCCGTCGCGGAGCCGCCGCCACCCTCTGTTCTTCTTCGGGAGGGCTAATCTGGAGGCTGATTTGGCCTCCGGAGAGGGGAGATCGTCGCCATCGTCATCATCATCATCACCACTCCATCCTCCCTCCATGACTTCTCCGTCCATGTGTGAGTAATTCCCTGCTGTAGGCAAAGGGGATGGTAGGGATTGGATGAGTTAGATCATGTAATAGTTTATCAGATTGTTGGGGGCATGTTGCCTATCATCTACTTTGGTGTTTATCATCTTTGCTTCAACTTGTTGCTCTTAATGCTTGTCACTTTGGGCCCGAGTGCCATGTTTTCAGATCTGAACCCTATGTGTTTGCATGAATATATTTGTGTTCTTGATCCTATCTAGGAGTTGTTTGCACCTATTATGGTCCGGAACCGGCGATCCCAAAGGTGACAGCTTGGGACACCAAAGGGGGTGGTCCATAATTTGAGGATTCCATGTATCCATTGAGTTTATTGCTTTGTTCCGGTGCTCTTTGACAGGAGCACCTTAATCTCCATAAGTTCCTTTTGGCCCCGTTCGTAGCGGGATGGTAGGACAAAAGATGTTGTGCAAGTTCTTATTGCAAGCACGTACAACTACCTGTGGGATACATGCCTAATGTTTGATATTTGCCTAGATGATCATTACTTTTCTGTGTGCCTTGCCCCAATTAGATTCATGATGTATCTCATCCATGCAGCGCCCAACCATCCATCTCCTTAGCCTACAGTGTTTCAATCCTGCTGGTTATTAGTTGTTACTTTTGCTGTTTACTTTTGCTGTCACCACCATCACTATCATATCACCGTTACCACTTATCTTTTGTTGCAAGTAAGTATATTTCAGGTGCGGTTGAATTGACAACTCAACTGTCAAAGCTTATAAATACTCTTTGGCTCCCCGTGTGTCGAATCTATAAATTGGGTTATTCTTACCCGCGAAGACTATCTCGATCCCTTACGGTTGAGGGTTATCACGTAGGCGCTGACGTGGGCGCGATGGGTTCATGGTGAGAGCGGGGCGAGGGGGAGAGGAGGCCGGGGCCTCACCGGTGTGGCCGTAGGTTCAGGGCAGCGGGCTCGAGGGAGGGGACGCGTGCGAGCTCGAGGGGGCGTGGGGCAGTCCGATGATGGCGGGACGGTCCAGCGACGACGAGGTTGGGGTCGAGCGGTGGCGGCGGCTCCAGCCTCCGATCTCGATCCAGTTCGGGGGAAGCGTAGTGGGGGCGAGTGGGGAATCGGTTTTCGTCGGTGGGGGTTAAGGCGAGCGAGGGGGGTCGGCTGGGCCAGAGGGAGGGGGCTGGACCGGATGGCCTAGGTGGCCAGCTGGGCCACGGCCCAGCAGGGGGGGGTTCTTTTTTTTATATTTTCTTTGTTTCGTTTTGTTTTACTTTTACTTTTTCTTATTTTCTTTTCTGTTTTTATTTTAATTTCTTTTTAGTCTAGTTTTTAACTAATATTAAAAAGATCCCTAATTTAGTAATACCTCAAAACCCACTGCCACAAAAGGTTTTACCCTAAAATAATTTAGTTTAGTATTTTGTTAATTACAAAAGCATTTAATTATTGGTTCTTGCTACAGTTTTATTCACCTTAGAGTATTCAAATATTTTATGAAGGTGTGGTTTCTCCATCATAATTCCATATGCATTATCTGGAACCTCTAGAGCATTTTAGTGTTAATGTTTGAAAACTTTTGTTGTTTTCTTTTAATTCAAATTTTAAATTGGATCCATTTCGAACTAACTCAAGATTAGCAACAGTGATCGTGGTGACGTGGCATCATTAGCGCGGAATGCCTGTAGCGTAATTAACCGGGCGTCACAATTCTCCTCCACTACAAGAAATCTCGTCCCGAGATTTTAAGCGATGGAGTAGGGGGGGATTTTTGGTTGCGAAATTCTAACGGGCCTTCTCGGTCTTGGCTGCCCTTTCGAGGAGGTTGATCCAATATATTGATGTCTTGATTTTTTTTGTCTCGGGTCATCATGATGAAGTCGTCATCCTTCCTTCGGGGTCTTCATCGTCCTACGAACGCGATAAAGGGGGAAAAACTTTGGAAGAACGCATCTCCACAAAGTTGGGCATCTGACAGTGAATTCAAGGGGAACATACACGAGTACTACATGAGTTGCATTTCGGTGAACTCACTGAGAGCAACACGCGATGGTACAAAAGTTTCAAATGGATAGGCAATCATTCGATGCCTAGACAGAAGGTGGAATGGGGGCTTGAACAACGAGAATAACATGGTGTTTGATTCCAGGATGAATAATGGTATAGAAATTAGCTCGTGAATCACACACAAAGCCAGGTGCAAAGGATATATTAGAATCCGGGTTGTAAAGAAGAGCCGGGTTTCGATCCCGTGGACCTGTGGGTTATGGTCCCACCATGTGGGTTAAGAGTAGGAAGGGCGATGACATCTTGCACAGAAAGCAAGGCATGTCAGAGGATAGTCAGTCAGCTAAGTTGGCAACAATGTCGGTACCAAGGACGGGGGACGAAGAGAACCATTTTCTTGCTCGTTGAAACGAGGCGGACCGGTAGGCAATGTTTTCTTCCAACAGTGGTTACCAGAATGCTACCAACCATGGTAACAGGGTCTTACCGACAGAGTTGTACAACAAGGTGTTTACATAAGCAGAGAATTATTACTGCTTAGATTATATGTAGATCAAGGAAAGGTTAAACAAACAAATGGAAAGGAAAATTGTGATTACACACAATTATTAGGAGTATACCCATCCCATGGACAAGAAGAATCATGGCAAATAGGGTTGGAGAGCAAGTATCCAACCATTCAGATAAAGAGGCAAGGATTAATCAAGATGTTACCCTTACAACGGTGTTTGGATAACTGACCAAGAAACATTTAGCATTGGGCTTCAAATGCTGTTGTTGAAAATCGGAGTACCACAGACATGCTTCGAGATAGCATTGGCATGGTCTTGAAGTAAAGGTCGGACTTAGATACACAAAGGATGCATCGGGAACAACTTATAGAATAAGTCTTACAATTTCCTCCTGGAAGAATGGTTATCCTTGCAAAAGAGATTATAATGATAGGTCCTCCAGCCAGGGGTGCTAGGCATGACCTCATATTACCGAGTCATCAAAGGACCAATATTATAAGTCCTGGAAAGTTGTCCCAGTCATCATATCTGACCGAGATTCAGATCCGATTGGTGTCATGATACCTCAGACTCGGGATGTTCGAGAAGAAACGGTGCAACACAACTCAACAAAATGACATTGCAAGATTCTTGGGAAATGAACTATGGGAGCGGGTTACCGAAACAATAGTTCATCGTTAAACCAAGGACATGATGAGGAGGTGGCTGATGGGCTCAGCGACAATTCATCGAGAATTCCAAACGGAGGGATTTCCACAATAATGTGAACAAGAGGATGACACTTGTCAATTCAAATGATATAATGTTGTATGCTCGAGGAAAAACATACACCATTAATCATTAGGTGAAAGGTGTGCCCGAAATATGACCTTAGGCAGCAAGATCAATGTCAGAGTGATGATTCAATAACCAATAGTCTAAGAACGAACTGTCGATCGTTAACTTCAAAGCAATAGGGTTGCTAGAAGTGCAGAACTCAAGCAGCATCTTTAGCATATTGGTATCCCGGTTGAAAACAACATGGGGACCAAGGAAGAATGGTGATGATGAGAAGTATCATCATGCCGAGGATTTCTAAGAGGTGGGGCAATGCCCACAACATTCTCGACATAAAAGACAGTAATACTTCAATGCAGAACACCACACTAGCTGGAGAGCAAGTTGTATTTATAATGTGGACAAGTTCGCGATGAAAGGAAGTCAAGGGTGTTGTCGATGATAATAAAAATCATCGAGGGCAAGGAGGGTATTTCTCATCATGAACACAGTTGACATCTCGGAAGAAGTCAAAGTGTTGAAGATGATCCGACACATTTGCTGGGAGGTTTCAAGAGGATGCAATCAAACAACAACGGCAACAAGCAAGGGAATGACGAAATGGCAAGTTATAGGATCAATATATAACATGCAAGCTCGGAACCAAAGTTGCCTTTCAAGACAAGCAACATGATGTTGAAGGCTCGACGTAAGTCGTGCTCACACACTGAAGAATTCGTGCACCAGAGAAGGATGAGGTAGCACAGTCAAAGATAGCGAGACCAGGATGCAGTCGATAGTCCAGGAATGACCGGATTGAGTTCAGAATTTCCCAGTAAAAACACTAGGGGTATTTGATTTGTAGTGCGGAATAATTCCACTAGTCGGCGTCCTTGGTTGACAACAACCCAGAACCCATAGAGTTATTACGACAAGGAAAGACATTACTTCAACAAAGTTAGTAATATGGTGCAATGGCAAGACATCTTCGAGATACCAGGGGGTAATACTTGAAGCTAGACCATGATAGAAGTAGAACTGGGTCATTGACTTGTGACTGTAGATACTTCAACTTTGCCAAAAATGGACGAGGCACTGGAATGAATTCCCATCAGATATACCAGATCAAGACAGCATGGTCGGAACCATAACTGTAAGGAATCAATTTAAGAATTTCGAAAGAATCATATAGCTAGATAATCATTTTGCAAGAAGCTTCCGAGACGGTCTACATCATTTTCATGGGCATGAACACAAATTTCAAGGTCGACTCCCACTTCTTTAATGCATATCATTTCATTCACCTCTCGCTTTGATAAAACTGTAGTGTTGGAATTTTAATTGGTAGAACACCGGAAGAGTATGACTTGTGAAAACTTTCGGGTTTTCACGGATTAGGGGAAGGCATAGGTTCAACCCATCGGGCATCTTAGTAACATAAACCACAAATTTCAAAATTAAATACTCAAGCTTGAAAGCAGAGCATGGTTGGCCAAGCATAGGATACAATTTATCAAAGGCATTATGTATCAGGGAAAGAATTCACAAGGTGATTGAATATGAAGGACACTGTCGGATAACAATCCAACAATGGATCGGGCAATCCACAACGGAGCTGATGTGAGTATCGATACTCACTCGGAGGAAGAAAGAATGCAGAGGCATCAAATTCAAGAATCACCTGATTAGTCTGATGCTTAATATAGAAAGAAATTATGGTTTCCAAAAGGAAGGATCAAAAGCAGACGCTCTGATCAAGGATGGATAAGCTGAAAACACTTAGTTGGACAATCAATAAAGGTTTGAATTGCCGAGAACCAACTCATGTCCGGAATGACGTCTGAGTCGGAAAGATAATTTTATAAAGGGTAACCTGATGACTGCGTGCATACGCACACATTGAATCAATAGGCTCAAAATGGTTAAGACAAGGGATGTTAACGAAGACTACTAGTCATATGGAATTAACCATAATGCAAGCAGGCAAGAATTTCAGGAGTAACAGGCTGCAGAGGATTTTCGAAAGATCAAAAGGCATTCCGATGAATTTTTGTGAGACACATGAACAATCGAGAAGAACGGGTCCTCGATAAATGTGAGGTAATAACCGTAAGGGTTTTCATGTGACATAAAACTGCAAGACAATAACTCAAAGGATTCTCGGGACAACGAAGAATATTTCGAGGCATCTCGTAACGACAAGAGCGACGAGGAATGATCATGAGAATGACGAGTACAAGCACATATCCATAGGGATATATCATTGGCAGTGAATTGCAAAGGCGGTGAGCACAAGGGTCTCGGGAAAATATCGAGAGATATCCTTAGAATCTTCTGACGAAGCAGGTGATCTTCCAAAATGAGGGCTCTCCGGGAGAAATAGTTGCGAGAACCTAGAGTCAGAGTTAGCAAAATCCTTTAAACCGAATAGAAGAGAGATCAGAGTCCCAAAGTATAGACGAGGAGTAAAAGATCCTAATACCACCCATTGGTGTTGTGGGCCCGTAAGCCACACAACAAGTTAGTAAATTTGTTTTTCGAAGACTAGACTCAACTTCGGCCAAGGAGTTGGAAAGGGGATTCCTACAGGCAGTCGGCTCTGATACCAACTTGTGACGCCCCCGATTTGACCGTACACTAATCATGCACGCAAATGTTTACGACCAAGATCAGGGACTCACTGGAAGATATCACAACACAACTCTAGACACAAATTAAAATAATACAAGCTTTATATTACAAGCCAGGGGCCTCGAGGGCTCGAATACAAAAGCTCGAATACACAAGAATCAGCGGAAGCAATAATATCTGAGTACAGACATAAGTTAAACAAGTTGCCATAAGATGGCTAGCACAAAAGTAGCAACGATCGAAGAGGCAAGGCCTCTTGCCTGGGACCTCCTAACTACTCCACGAAGTCGAACTTCACGTAGAAACATCCTCGGGATCCTCTGGGTCCCGGACTCCATCAATCTGGTTGCATCATCCGAGAAGAAGGAACAGAAAGGGGAAAGGGGGGAGCAAAGCAACCGTGAGTACTCATCCAAAGTACTCGCAAGTAAGGATCTATACTACATATGCAAAGATATATGTGTAAAGGGGGTAAAATATGTGGGCTAAACTGCAAAATGCCAGAATAAGAGGGGGGTAGCTAATCCAATCGAAGACTACGCTTCTCGTAACCTCCATCTTGCAGCAGAAGATGAGGGTAGCTGGAAAGTAACAAGTATCCTCGCATCTCGCAGCCTCCGTCTTGCAGCAGTAGAATGGAATAGATGGTAAGTTCACCAAGTAACAACGTATAGCTTAATCCTACCCGGCAATCCTCCCGCACATCACCCTGTGAGAGAGCAACCACCGAGTTATATCTGGAACTTATCTGGGTGTGTTTTATTAAGTATCTGGTTCTAGTTGTCATGAGGTCAGAGTACAACTCCGGGTCGTCCTTTTACCGAGGGACACGGCTATTCGAATAGATTAACTTCCCTGTAGGGGTGCACCACATAACCCAGCACGCTTGATCCCATTTGGCCGGACACACTTTCCAGGGTCATGCCCAGCCTCGGAAGATCAACACGTCGCAGCCCTACCTAAGCACAACAGAGAGGTCAGCACGCCGGTCTAAGTCCTAGACGCGCAGGGGTCCGGGCCCATCGCCCAACGCACACCTGCACGTTGCGTACGCGGCCGGTGAGCAGACCTAGCAACCTCCATTACTCAGGAAGTTGTGTTACGCGGTCCAACCCGGCACGCGCCGCTCAGTCGCTGACGTCAAGAAGGCTTCGGCTGATACCACGACGTCGAGTGCCCATAACTATTCCTACGTAGCTGGTTAGTGCGTATAGACCAAATGGCCAGACTCAGATCAAATACCAAGATCCCGTTAAACGTGTTATTATGAAATAACCGCGGACAACGACCAGGGCCAGGCCCACCTGTCTTCTAGGTGGTCGCAACCCGCCCTGTCGCTCCGCCACAAAGTAACCATCAGGGGGCTGCCGGGAACCCAGGCCCACCACTACCTGGGTGGAACCACCTGCCCCTTCAGCCCCCATCCTCGAATCATCATCATGTGTATGTAATAGTAAAGTATATACCCGTGATCACCACTCGAGTGATCACGGCCCGATAGTATAGCATGGCAGACGGACAAGAATGTAGGGCCACTGATGGAATACTAGCATCCTATACTAAGCATTAGGATAGCAGGTAAGGTATCAACAGTGGTAGCAACAATGACAGGCTATGCAATAGAATAGGAGCTATCGAAACATCAAAAGTAGCAAATCTAATGCAAGAATAAGAGAGAGGAGAATGGGCAATATATGGTGATCAAGGGGGGGGGCTTGCCTGGTTGCTCTCGCAAGAAGGAGGGGTCGTCAACACCGTAGTCGATCACCGGGGCATCATCGGTCTCGGGGTCTACCGGAGAGAAGAGGGGGAAGAAACAGTAAATATAAAGCAAACAGTTGCAACAGAGAAGCACGACAAGTCAACACGCAGGGCTAGGGTGCTCTAACGCGGTGGTACACGGTACCGGCGAAGGGGGATAACACTCGGGAAAGTATCCTCGGTGTTTCGTGTTTTCGGACAAATGAATGGGAGGGGATTGTTCCATGTTCGGTATGCTAGGAATGTGTGATGGACGAACGGACCGCGTGCTCCAATTCGTCTCGTCGTTCTGAGCAACTTTCATGTACAAAGTTTTTCGAACCGAGCTACGGTTAATTTTCTATGATTTTTCAAAGTTTTAATATTATTCTGAAATTATTTTTAATTCGAAAATAAATGCTAAATTGCTAGGCGCACCCACCACTGTGTATACAAAAGTGTACCCAGTGGCTGACAGGTGGGCCAGAGGGACCCAGTTGACCAGTCAATGTTTGACTGGTCAACAGGGGTGGGACCCCCTGACATTGACTGTTTTAGTCTACTCTAACAGTTTAGTTAACTAAACTAGGTGGTTAGGCTAATTAAGTTTAATTAATTAAGTTAATTAACTGTTTAACTAATTAATTAACTATTTTTATTATAATTTTTTTTAAACTTCTTTTTTTAAAAAAAGGGGGCTGGGCCCCACTTGTAAGTGGCCCGAGAGCCACTCGGGCGCTGGGCTAACGGGCGCCCCGGGCGCACCCGAGCGGGCGCTCGCCCGCACGGCGGGAAGAGGCCGCCGGGGCACGAACGGCGGTGCGCGGCCTGCTGGCCAGCGGCGGGCCGGCGACGGCGGGTGTGCGGGGGGCGGCGGCACGCCGGCGCTATGGGCGGCGCGGCCAGAGGGCGAGCCGGCAAGGCGCAGAGGGCGGCAGCGCAGGGAGCTGGACGGGGCGCGGCAGGGTGAGGCCCCCGAGCAGAAGCAGCCTCGCCGGAGTGGCCAGGCGTCGGCGATGCGCCCAGGGCGGGTGGCGCAAGGCAGCGTAGCAGCGGAGCGGCGGTTTCAGCAGAAGCAGCAGTACGGGCGCAGCCACGGCCGGAGCACAGCAGGGGCATGGACGGGGCGCGCGGACTGGGTGCGAGGCACGATGGGAACAGTGGCGGTGGAGCAGCGGACGAGGTAGAAGGCGAGTGCGGCCCGGAGCTAGAGCTCCGGCACGCGGGCGCAGTGATGCAGCGCTGCGGGCGCGCGCGCGTAGGCGCTGACGTGGGCGCGATGGGTTCATGGTGAGAGCGGGGCGAGGGGGAGAGGAGGCCGGGGCCTCACCGGCGTGGCCGTAGGGTCAGGGCAGCGGGCTCGAGGGAGGGGACGCGTGCGAGCTCGAGGGGGCGCGGGGCAATCCGATGATGGCGGGGCGGTCCAGCGACGACGAGGTTGGGGTCGAGCGGCGGCGGCGGCTCCAGCCTCCGATCTCGATCCAGTTTGAGGGAAGCGTAGTGGGGCGAGTGGGGAATCAGTTTTCGTCGGTGGGGGTTAAGGCGAGCGAGAGGGGGTCGGCTGGGCCAGAGGAAGGGGGCTGGACCGGATGGCCTAGGTGGCCAGCTGGGCCACGGCCCAGCAGGGGGGGTTCTTCTCTTTTTTTATATTTTCTTTGTTTTGTTTTGTTTGTTTTGTTTTACTTTTACTTTTTCTTATTTTCTTTTGTGTTTTTATTTTACTTTCTTTTTAGTCTAGTTTTCAACTAATATTAAAAAGATCCCTAATTTAGTAATACCTCAAAACCCACTGCCACAAAAGGTTTTACCCTAAAACAATTTAGTTTAGTATTTTGTTAATTACAAAAGCATTTAATTATTGGTTCTTGCTACAGTTTTATTCACCTTAGAGTATTCAAATATTTTATGAAGGTGTGGTTTCTCCATCATAATTCCATATGCATTATCTGGAACCTCTAGAGCATTTTAGTTTTAAAGTTTGAAAACTTTTGTTGTTTTCTTTTAATTCAAATTTTAAATTGGATCCATTTCGAACTAACTCAAGATTAGCAACAGTGATTGTGGTGACGTGGCATCATTAGCGCGGAATTACTGTAGCGTAATTAACCGGGCGTCACAGTTGTCATCATCGCCGCCGAAGCAAAGACGATGAACAACCTAAAACCCTAGACTACGAGAGTAAAACGATCCACACGCGTGGATCCGGCGGCCCCCCTCACAACCGACTACCGAGGTCGCCGGTGGAGGGGAACCGCCGAAGAGCGGCGTTGGAAGATCGGCCTTCCCTGATGGCGGCTAGGGTTCCAGCCGCCAGGGACGAGAGGAAAACAGGGACGAGAGGAAAACGATCGGCGAAAATGCTCTAAGTAGTGCCACGTAGAATTGGATCAGGGGGCGACACGACTACCACTTTACGTTCCTCCCGTCTCGTACGGCCGGGCGGTCGCACCAAAACGTCACCTGCGCTTGACTTGTCCACGCGCATGTGCCACCTCGCCACTACAGCAACTGTGCACCTACATGGTGCCGTCCGTTGCATCTGTGTGTGCGCGCGCTTAGGTTTTCCGCTGTGCTCATCTTTGCACCACTCGCGTCCAAGGCATGCGTCGATTCCCAGTGCCTGCTGGCCCGGGATTTCCCAGGAAGGTATAGCCGGCACCGTGCGTGGACGGCGACGTTCGGGTGGTGACCGGCCGGCGTGTCTGCTTCGCCGAGGCCGGCCTCTCCGGTCCGCGGCCGAGGGTTCCTCGAGAGGGATGTGTGAGGTGAAGTGATGCCCCGGGCCAACTTGGATGGATCAGAGCATATCCGTACCTTGCAACCCTACACGTTCCGGATAGATAGATAGATCAATAGACCCACACGCACGGACGGACGCACGGATGACGTGGCCAAGTATCCTCCTAGTTAATCCTGTCCGCCCCTTCATTCCTAACCTCGGCTCGATCAAAATCAACACATCAACAACCATTAGCAGCACGCATGTTCGGTCGGACCCGTCCTGATATACTCCTGCTAACCAAGAAAAGCTTCTTGTTGCTCCTCATTATTTCGCGTTGAAATGAAACACCTCGAGACAGGCAGGTCGAGAGGACCACGCAACGAAAAAGGATGATCATCGGTTGAACCAAACCTTGAAATTGCCGCAAGGTCACACGTACACCTTCTTGATTGCTGTCCGTTCAACGGCTTCTCTTCTATACGAACCAATCGTAAATTCTCACCGAACAAAAGCTACCATGCATTGGGTCATGCCAGGAACGACGCCCGTTGTGTTGTGAGAATTCTGATCCGCCAGACAACGATCCGCTACCAACTTGACTCGGCTCAAAACAAAAAACGAATGCGATTTTGTTCTCCCTAAGGCTGGTCGTATCATAGCATGATACTGATATATGATACTCGTTATTACAATCAGCCTAATTCGGAGTGACGAGGAGTCGAACAGATCTGTCGTGGAAATCCAACGCTGGAAGAATATTCTGCAGGCCCATGAAAGAAAACCACAGTCACAAGCTTGACCGCATATACTTTTCTTTTTATGACGATGAATGCTCCATAGGGGTGAATGTGAATCGCACCCGGATATTTTCATTCTTTTTTGCTTAAAATCCTTGCAGGTTGATACAAGATAGGTTCAAGTACGTGTACGATGTACATGGAAAACTAGAGATTGGAGACACAACAGAAAAATATCCACACACGCGAGACACCCCTCTAAGAGTGTACCGACGTGTACAATTGGCACTGTCACACCATCGAGACAAAGCAAGAGCACCATCGAAAAGAAACACATAGTTCAGACAACACCTCAGGCACCAACCTCGCCACAACACTGGCTACCACCACGAAAGATCGGGACCAAACAAACGAGGCACATTGCACGAGAAGCACCCATCACCATGGACGAAGAGCTCCAATCAGCTGAGACCAAAACATCATGCCTCGATGCTA
The DNA here is from genome assembly GCA_902687465.1 of Secale cereale. Taxonomy (NCBI): domain Eukaryota; kingdom Viridiplantae; phylum Streptophyta; class Magnoliopsida; order Poales; family Poaceae; genus Secale; species Secale cereale. The sequence goes on from LR738710.1 coordinate 759,405,821, forward strand.
GTGGCACATCCAAAGGGCAATGTGCAACCTAGTCCACACCACTTGCGTAGACGAATATCCACACGCAGACGAGGATGCAACACAACAACGATGTCATCATGGAAAATGATGGGTGTCACGGAGTCGAGTCCACACCGGGATAGCTTCGCACACGGTTGTGTGAAGAGCCATGGGAGTAGTCAGCGGGCTGCATAGCTTAGGCTGCACCACCCATCGTAACCGTTAAAGGGCAACACTAGCTGAGACAACACCAGGAGAGCACAATAGCTATCCACGCTATGGGTGGTCAGGGAAGGGGGAAGGGGTCCTCCCCTTGTCTTGTCATTGTCGGGGGCGGATGTTGTTCCGTCGGGTCGACAAGCTCCATGACTTTGAAGATTGCAACCATGGATGGGGAATCCTCCCACTTGGGACTGTCGTAGTTGGGAAGATGGTTGTTTCTTCTCTTGCATGTTTGTCATTGTTGGATGTTGGCCACAAGCACTTCTAAACTAGCAGGATATGATGAGAAAACTGCCATGCTACCATGCTTTAAAAGAGAAAAACAAGAAACAAGTATATGCATTTGCAAGTTCTGAATGAGAATATGCACATGTGTGGAGCACACTACTAGCTGAGCCATTTCTACAAATTGAAGAAAATGGAGCAATGAAGTTTATATATTGTTCTGCAAAAGGTAAATAACAAAGTACTTATGCATATAGAGTGCAAGGTTCACGTGACGAATAACATTGGTATCTCGACATCACAAAATGGCCTCAAAGAATGGGGTTTTTAACCATGTGATTTGTATTGCCATTGGCAAGATAAGTTGCCTCAGCCAAGTCACATTAAGAAGACGTGCTCTAAGCATGTTTAACAATATTATTCTATTTATAAGACATGATGCCACTATCAAGAGGTAAATTAACCAGCAAGGGCTAACTAACGTGATAGCATGGTAGATAATACTTTCACACTCAACATCACTGCCTATTGATGTGTAGAAACATCATTGGTAACCCATAGCTTCTGTGATACAAATGGTTGAGCTCATAGTTTGTATTTTATAGGCTTTTATTGGATTCAATATTCACATATAGTTTTTAGGGACAACCATACTATTAAGAGGGGCACATGCAAAATAACTAGGGATGAAGCCTATCTTCGGATCCAAACCAAATTCCCAAAAAGTTGCACTTCTTTGACTCAATTCCTCAAGGTACCGCTTCTTCCATTCAATTCCTCATGTTTTCTAGCTATCCAGTATTTTTGTGTATTCCCTACCTGGCACTACCAAAGACTACGAGGAAACATGCGAACACTATTCTCTAAGTTCGTGCATGCGCAAACGTTCACATCTTCTGAAAGAAGTTCATGAAATTATAAAAATAGTTCAAGGATTTAGACATCGTTTTTTTTAAAACACAAGATTAAAAATCTTCAGGATTTATTTAAAAAATCACTAATTGTGTTTTTCAAAAATTGGAAAATTATTCAAAGAGATATAACATTTCTTGAATGTAGGCTCATATTTTCTATCTCAAATTGATCCTGAATCATTTTAATGTTCATACATTTTAAAAATGTTCATCAGTCCGAAAGAACATACTCCCTCTGTCCGAAAATACTTGTCATCAAAATGGATAAAAAGGGATGTATCTGGAAATAAAATACATCTAGATACCTTCCCTTTTATGCATTTTGATGACAAGTATTTTTGGACGGAGGGAGTAATATAATACAAATTAAAAAAGGAAAAGTGACAGTTTTGAAAAGAAACGGAAAAAGAAAATAATGAAAAGAAAGACAAAAAAAACGTCAGCTGAAGGAAACTACCCAAAAACTTGTGTAAACCGCGTAATGGCTGGCCCGTCACTGGGCGACCTCTTGGAGGTTTGTGCAAAATCGATTACCCCATTTAGGTCGTTTTATATTTTGGTGTTTTATGTAATTCTATATTTAGTTTCTTTTATTTATATTTTCAACCAGGGTATAGTCCCTTCGTATGTTCCTTTTTTGCTTCTACTGGTTTTCAAAAGTAATGAATGCCTTTATGCAATTAGAAAATTTATTAAAATTAATGATCATTTTATAATTCATGAAAAATACTTCAATTAGTGTGCGTTTTAAAAGGTTATGAATAATTTCAATTCGGGATTTTTAATATATTTATGAAAATTTATTAAATTTTAAATACTGATTTTTCTAAGTAATTTTTGCGAATATTTTAAAATACAAACAAACATTTGTAAAAATCATTGTAATTTTTTATTAAAAAAAGGTTTAAGATATTTAAAACCCTTATGTTTTTACTGAACCCACGAGTCACTTGTTTTTCGAAGGAGTGAGCGCCAACTAAAAACGACCAGGGAACCAAGTGAGGGACGCTATTGGGTTGAGCCCATCTCACGATCTAGGGATAATTCGTGGGAGCAACTAGTTAACGAGCGCTCCTTCGAAAGCCTCGCAGCGATCAGCGCCACTTGGCGCGCTCTCAGCGATTCGCCATGTGTCGCGCTCTGGACGCTTCCTTCGGATTTTATTTTATTTTTATTTTTCCGCAAGCATTTTTGGCTTATTGAACGGTTTTTCCCGGTTTTTTCGACGTTTTGGTTTTTCATCGGTCTTTCTTAGCTTTTCGACGAAAAAAATTCAATTTTTTTTGCGAAAATACACGTTTTTTTTTTCCGTAAAAATCACGGTTTTGCTTCCGCGATAGGCACGGTTGTGCTTTCGCGAGAGTCACGGCCGTGCCTCTCGGAAAGGGGAAAAAAATGCGTTTTCTGTTTTTTTTTCTTTTTCGCGAGAGTCACGGTTTTGCTTTCGCGAGAGCCACGGTTGTGCTTACGCGAGAGTCACGGCCGTGCCTCTTTCGGAAAGGGAAAAAACGCGTTTTTTGTTTTTTTCTTTCGCGAGAGTCACGGTTTTGCTTCCGCGAGAGGTAAGGTTGTGCTTTCGCGAGAGTCACGGACGTACCTC
>LR738710.1:759425830-759451822 GCA_902687465.1 Secale cereale
GATGTTCTTATCATTGTCAATGACAATTATGTTCCCGTTGATTTTACTATTATGGATATTGAATGTGAACCTTCATGTCCAATTATTTTGGGACGTCCTTTTCTTCGCACCGTTGGTGCTATCATTGACATGAAAGAGGGGAATATAAAATTCCAATTCCCTCTCAAGAAAGGGATGGAACACTTCCCTAAGAAGAAGATTAAGTTGCCTTTTGAGTCCGTTACACGGGCTAGCTATTCTCTTACTCTTGATAAAACTTGATCTTCTCTTTTTGCATCATGCCTAGCTTAAAGGCATAAAAGAAAGCGCTTTTGGGAGGCAGCCCACAACGAATTAGGTTTTATTTTGCTTTTGTTGTGTCTTGATGTTTGTTACTACAGTAGCATCATCATTGTATCTTTTCTTTTCAGCTTTGTGCCAAGTTTAGCCGCCGATTGCAAGAAAGTTCAAAAGTTGTGACGTGCTGTCCAGAAAACAGATTCTGTCCTTGGACAGAAAAATTCGAATAAAATCACAAGATCATCTGTTTGATCTGAATTGTTTTGACAGCGTGCTCTATACAATTGGCTCTACCTGCTGGTCTGTTTTTCACAGATTCTGTCCTGTTTTGCCTTTTCTTCGTTTTGCAAACCTTGAGCTTGCTTTTTCTTTGCAAAAACCTTTTGGCAATCTTGAGAAACAGTAGCTCTTCAAGATTATCTTTATTTCCAGTAGGGAAAAATATTTTATTGTGGGTACTAACCTCGCTAATCAGATTATGATGAGTTATGTATGAAGGGAGTTTTCAAGTGTACGAGGGAAGATGATAAAAGAAGATTCAGGAGGGTCAAACGCTCAAGCTTGGGGATGCCCCCGTGCACCCCCAAGAAATATTCAAGAAGACTCAAGCGTCTAAGCTTGGGGATGCCCCCATGCATCCCCTTATCCATCAACAATTATCAGTTCGTCTTTCGTTCCACTATAATTTTATCACTTCATGCGTTATGTGCTATGCTTGGAGCGTCTTGCTCTTAGTTTCCTTTTTTTTAATTTTCTTTAGCTTTGCTTGCTGTTCATAACAAGTTAGAACCCAGCTTTCTTTGTGTGGGAGAGAAACACGCTCCACTTCAACCTAGAACACAACATAGGATTTTCATGCGTATCTTTGTTGTGTGTGTTCTTTGTCTTTCCATAGCTGCTGTCATGTTTAGCTCTTAGTTTTCATGCCTTTTTTAAAGAGCTTTTGTTTAGTTGGTTGCTGAACTCTCTTGAGTTTACATGTTTATCTTGTTAAGAGAGTTTGCCTGTTGCACTGAGTTGTGTGTCTTAACTTAAAGTAGGTAATTGAGGTTGATATTTAATTTTAGTAGTAACTTGCAATAGTTTTGAGGTATTGCCATGAGTAATGTCTAAACTTTTGGTGTCAAGAGCTTTAGCCTATTAGTGATAGATGTCGTATTTTGGCCAATCCGTGTTTATTTTCGAAAACCTACAAAATAGTTGAGAACTTTAGCTACTAGATGGATCACTAATCTTTGGAGGGATCGGATATTAGAGTACACTCACGTACCATGAGTCGAGGATGCGCAAGGATAACCAAACCCCCATACACTCCTCCTCGGGGTACTTGTCTCTTTGTGAACCTCCTAATTAGATTGAGAGTTACCGATAATAAGTGCATGAGTTCTTCGGACTAATGTGAGTATTCGAAAGTTGACACTTCCACCTAGCCATATTTTTCTAGCCTCTTCGGTACCGTGCATTGCCCTTTCTCACCTCGAGAGTTGGCGCATACTTCGCCGGTGCATCCAAATCCTTGGCACGATATGCTCTGTCATCATAAGCCTCATTATATCCTTCCTCAAAACAGCCACCATACCTACCTATCAAGGCATTTCCATAGCCTTTCCGAGATACATTGCCATGCAACATCCATCTTCTCATGACTTGATCTTCATGTCATACATGCCTTTTGCTTGATCGATGAGCCGCATGCTAGTTGGGCCTTGCCCTAATCATTGCTACATGATGCGCTAGTATCATTGCATATCCTGCTACACCGGCAGAGGCATACATTTGCATACATCATGATAGTTTCATCTTCTTCATGTTGAGTACTTTTGTAAAGTGTGAAAGATCTTCTATACTTCTTGTAATATATAGAGTGTCGCCCCTAAAGTGAGGAAAAGATCCAAAAAGGACAAAATCAAAAGATCCCAAAGAGGACAAAATCAAAAGATCCCAAAGAGGACAAATGAGAGTTAAATAGAAAGAGCCATTGAGGCCACAAAAAAATAAAAAAATAGAAAAAAGAGAAAAAGAAATAAAAAGAGAGAAGGGGGCACACTACTATTCCTTTTGAGAGATCCACACTAGTACTCCATCTTATACCTTGTACTCCATAGAGATTATCATTCATGCATATAGCTATGTGGGGACCTTCACACTATAGAACTTGGCTTGTATATTCCAATGATGAGCCTCCTCAAAAGAGCTCTAGGTCTTCTTGAGCGAGTAAGTTGGATGCACCCCCACTAGTTCCATTGGAGAGCTTACCTTAGCTCATATGTGCATCCGTTGCATGGCAATCCCTACTCCTCACATCATATCTATCATTTGGCTTTATCTCGCATATGATTGTCCTCATTGATGTGAGCCTTTTACACCTTTTTTGTCTTCCCCCTTCATCATTTTTCTCTCTTTGCCATCCTAAGTGTCAACTTTCTTGCTTACGCTCATCCATTGCATGAGTGCTCAAAATATCGAAAGGGAGTGGATCATTTTGACTTGTACCTGGCTAGTGGTCTGGGGATGAGTCAAGATAAGATTCCAAAGAAGACCAAGTGTGAAACTTTAGTAGATTAAGTTCTCAACAATACAAAAACTATGTTTTACTCTCTCGTATATCCCTATCCCCTTTCTTGCATGCAAACACCATTTGGAGACATTCGAGTCACGGACAGCGAGAGCTCTTGCACCTTTATGTTCTTATGTTGCTTGTTACAATGCTAATATAGACTCTTGCTTGTTATGACTTGAATTGAATTACATGCCTTGATTGCTTTACTTAAAAAGTTATTATATGGTTGGTAGCATGTCACCACAGAAATTATGCTTGTTATCATTTACCTACTCGAGGACGAGCAGGAATTAAGCTTGGGGATGTTGATACGTCCAAAACGTATCTATAATTTCTGCTTGCTCCATGCTTCTTTTGTGTGATATTGCTATGATATTGATGCACTTCCATACACTTTTGATCATATTTGGACTAACCTATTAACTCAGTGCACCACAGTGCCAGTTCCTGTTTTCTGCTGTTTTTTTATTTCGGGTTTCCCCCATATTAAAAGTGCTCCAAAAATTCCAGGAAAAATATAGGAAAAATCAGCGTACAGGAAGCTTCGCGAAGAACCAAAGATGGGCCAGAGGGGAGCCATGGGAGGCCCAGGCGGCCACCTGGCGCGGCCCCACCCCTGGCCGCGCCAGGGGGGCGCCTGGGGCCCCTGCTCCGCCTCTGGCTGCCCCCCTTCGCATATATATCCCTCTCGTCCCGAAACCCTCGAGGACAGAACCCTTTTTCGCGATCTCGCCTCTGTTCCACCGCCGCAGCGCTTCCAAGATCGGGAGCATCAGGAGAACTCTTCCCGGCACCCTGCCGGAGGGGAGAACAACCATCGGGAGCTTCTCCACTGTTGGTGAACGTAGTATTTTAAAATTTTCCTACGATCACGCAAGATCTATCTACCAGATGTATAGCAACGAGAGGGAAGAGCGTGTCTACGTACCCTCGTAGACCGGGAGCGGAAGCGTCAAGCGACGCGGTTGATGTTGTCGAACTTCTTCGCGATCCAACCGATCAAGCACCGAACGTACGGCACCTCCGCGTTCAGCACACGTTCAGCTTGATGACGTCCCACGAGCTCTTGATCCAGTTGAGCTTCACGGGAGAGTTTCGTCAGCACGACGGCATGGTGACGGATATGATGTATTCACTGGCGCAGGCCTTCGCCTAAGCTCCGCGATGGTATGACCGAGGTGTGTTTCTGTGGAGGGGGCACCGCACACGGCTAAAACAATTCAACTTGTGTGTCTTTCGGTGCCCCCCTGCCCCCGTATATAAAGGAGCAAGGGAGGGAGGCCGGCCAACTTCTCCTGGTGCGGCTAGGGAAGGAGTCCTACTAGGAATAGGATTGCAATCCTATTCCTAGTAGGATTCACCAAAAGAAAGAAGAGGGAAAGGAATAGGAGAGGTGGCGCCCCCCCCCCCAATCCTAGTCCAACTAGGAACCCTAGGTGGGGGCGCCGGCCAGCCCTATGGGCTGCCTCTCTCTTTCCCTTTAGGCCCACTATGGACCATCCCCTCTCGTAGGGGGTTCCGGTAACCCCCTCCGGCAATCCCGATAAATCCGAAACTTTCCCGGAACACTTCCGGTGTCCGAATATAGTCGTCCAATATATCAATCTTTATGTCTCGGACATTCCGAGACTCCTCGTCATGTCCGTGATCTCATCCGGGACTCCGAACTACGTTCGGTACATCAATACTCATAAACTCATAATACCGATCGTCATCAAACGTTAAGCGTGCGGACCCTACGGGTTCGAGAACTATGTAGACATGACCGAGACTCATCTCCGGTCAATAACCAATAGCGGAACCTGGATGTTCATATTGGCTCCTACATATTCTACGAAGATCTTTTATCGGTCAAAACCGCATAACAACATACGTTGTTCCTTTTGTCATCGGTATGTTACTTGCCCGAGATTCGATCGTCGGTATCTCTATACCTAGTTCAATCTCGTTACCGGCAAGTCTCTTTACTCGTTCCGTAACACATCATCTCGTGACTAACTCATTAGTCTTTTGCTTGCAAGGCTTATTATGATGTGTGTTACCGAGAGGGCCCAGAGATACCTCTCCGACACTTCGGAGTGACAAATCCTAATCTTGATCTATGCCAACACCACAAATACTTTCGGAGACACCTGTAGAGCATCTTTATGATCACCCAGTTACGTTGTGACGTTTGATAGCACACAAGGTGTTCCTACGATATTCGGGAGTTGCATAATCTCATAGTCATAGGAACATGTATAAGTCATGAAGAAAGCAATAGCAGTAAAACTAAACGATCATAGTGCTATGCTAACGGATGGGTCTTGTCCATCACAACATTCTCCTAATGATGTGATCCCGTTGATCAAATGACAACTCATGTCTATGGCTAGGAAACATAACCATCTTTGATCAATGAGCTAGTCTAGTAGAGGCATACTAGGGACATACTGTTTTGTCTATGTATCCACACATGTATCAAGTTTCCGGTTAATACAATTCTAGCATGAATAAAAGACATTTATCATGATATAAGGAAATACAAATAACATCTTTATTATTGCCTCTAGGGCATATTTCCTTCAGTCTCCCACTTGCACTAGAGTCAATAATCTAGCTCACATCGCCATGTGATTTAATACCGATAGTTCACATCGTTATGTGAATAACACCCATAGTTCACATCGCCATGTGACCAACACCCAAAGGGTTTACTAGAGTCAATAATCTAGTTCACATCGCTATGTGATTAATACCCAAGAGTAATAAGGTGTGATCATGTTTTGCTTGTGAGAGAAGTTTAGTCAACGGGTTTGTCACATTCAGATCCGTATGTATTTTGCAAATTTCTATGTCTACAATGCTCTGCATAGAGCTACTCTAGCTAATTGCTCCCACTTTCAATACGCATCCAGATTGATACTTAGAGTCATCTGGATTTAGTGTCAAAGCTTGCATCGGCGTAACCCTTTACGACGAACTCTTTATCACCTCCATAATCGAGAAACATTTCCTTAGTCATCCAATTACTAAGGATAATTTTGACCGCTGTACAGTGATCTACTCCTAGATCACTATTGTACCCCCTTGACAAACTCATGGCAAGGTACACAACATGTTTGGTACACAGCATGGCATACTTTATAGAACCTATGGCTGAGGCATAGGGAATGACTTTCATTCTCTCTATATTTTTCTGCCGTGGTCTGGCTTTGAGTCTTACTCAACTTCACACCTTACAAGTCAGGCAAGAACTCCTTCTTTGACTGATCCATTTTGAACTACTTCAAAATCTTATCAAGGTATGTACTCATTGAAAGTCTTATCAAGCGTCTTGATCTATCTCTATAGATCTTGATGCCTAATATATAAGCAGCTTCACCGAGGTCTTTCATTGAAAAACTTTTATTCAAGTATCCTTTTATGCTATCCAGAAATTCTATATCATTTCCAATCAACAATATGTCATCTACATATAATATTAGAAATGCTACAGAGCTCCCACTCACTTTCTTGTAAATACAGGCTTCTCCAAAAGTCTGTGTAAAACCATATGCTTTGATCACCTCATCAAAGCGTATATTCCAACTCCGAGATGCTTGCACCAGTCCATAGATGGATCGCTGGAGTTTGCATACTTTGTTAGCACCTTTTGGATCGACAAAACCTTCTGGTTGCATCATATACAACTCTTCTTTGAGATATCCATTCAGGAATGCAGTTTTGACATCCATTTGTCAGATTTCATAAAATGCGGCAATTGCTAACATGATTCGGACAGACTTAAGCATCGCTACAGGTGAGAAAGTCTCATCGTAGTCAACTCCTTGAACTTGTCGAAACCCTTTCGCAACAAGTCGAGCTTTGTAAACAGTAACATTACCGTCTGCGTCGGTCTTCCTCTTGAAGATCCATTTATTTTCGATGGCTTGCCGATCATCGGGCAAGTCAACCAAAGTCCACACTTTGTTCTCATACATGGATCCCATCTCAGATTTCATGGCTTCAAGCCATTTTGCGGAATCTGGGCTCATCATCGCTTCCTCATAGTTCGTAGGTTCATCATGGTCTAGTAACATGATTTCTAGAACTGGGTTGCCGTACCACTCTGGTGCGGAACGTACTCTGGTTGATCTACGACGTTCAGCAGAAACTTGATCCGAAGTTTCATGATCATTATCATTAACTTCCTCACTAATTGGTGTAGGAATCACTGGAACAATTTCCTGTGATGTACTACTTTCCAATCCGGGAGAAGGTACAATTATCTCATCAAGTTCTACTTTCCTCCCACTCACTTCTTTCGAGAGAAACTCTTTCTCTAGAAAGGATCCGTTCTTAGCAACGAATATTTTGCCTTCGGATCTGTGATAGAAGGTGTACCCAACAGTTTCTTTTTGGGTATCCTATGAAGATTTACTTCTCCGATTTGGGTTCGAGCTTATCATGTTGAAACTTTTTCACATAAGCATCGCAGTCCCAAACTTTAAAGAAATGACAGCTTAGGTTTCTCGTCAAACCACAGTTCATACGGTGTCATCTCCACGGATTTAGATGGTGCCCTATTTAACGTGAATGTAGCTGTCTCTAATGCATAACCCCAAAAGCGATAGTGGTAGATCGGTAAGAGACATCATCGATCGCACCATATCTAATAAAGTACGGCTATGACGTTTGGACACACCATTACACTGTGGTGTTCCAGGTGGCGTGAGTAGTGAAACTATTTCACATTGTTTTTACTGAAGGCCAAACTCGCTAACTCAAATATTTTACCTCTACGATCATATCGTAGAAACTTTTATTTTCTTGTTACGATGATTCTCCACTTCACTCTGAAATTCTTTGAACTTTTCAAATGTTTCAGACTTGTGCTTCATTAAGTAGATATACCCATATCTGCTCAAATCATCAGTGAAGGTCAGAAAATAACGATACCCGCCGCGAGCTTCAACACTTATTGGTATACATACATCTGTATGTATGATCTCCAACAAATCTGTTGCTCGCTCCACAGTTCCGGAGAACGGAGTTTTAGTCATCTTGCCCATGAGGCATGGTTCGCAAGCACCAAGTGATTCATAATCAAGTGATTCCAAAAGTCCATCACTATGGAGTTTCTTCATGCGCTTTACACCAATATGACTTAAACGGCAGTGCCACAAATAAGTTGCACTATCATTATTAACCTTGCATCTTTTGGCTTCAATATTATGAATATGTGTATCACACGATCGAGATCCAACAAACCATTTTCATTGGGTGTATGACCATAGAAGGTTTTATTCATGTAAACAGAACAACAATTATTCTCTAACTTACATGAATAACCGTATTGCAATAAACATGATCAAATCATATTCATGTTCAACGCAAACACCAAATAACACTTATTTAGGTTCAACACTAATCCCGAAAGTATAGGGAGTGTACGATGATGATCATATCAATCTTGGAACTACTTCCAATACACATCGTCACTTCATCTTTTAACTAGTTTTTGTTCATTATGCAACTCCTATTTCGAGTTACTATTCTTTAGCAACTGAACCAATATCAAATACCGAGGGGTTGCTATGAACACTAGTAAAATACACATCAATAATCTGTATATCAAATATACCTTTGTTCACTTTGCCATCCTTCTTATCCGCCAAATATCTAGGGCAGTTCCACTTCTAGTGACCATTTCCTTTGCAGTAGAAGCACTTGTTTCAGGCTTGAGTTTAGCTTTGGGTTTCTTCACGGGAGTGACAACTTGCTTGTCATTCTTCTTGAAGTTCCCCTTCTATCCCTTTGCCCTTTACTTGAAACAAGTGGTCTGGTTAACCATCAACACTTGATGCTCTTTCTTGATTTCTACCTTCGCCGATTTCAGCATCGTGAAGAGTTCGGGAATTACTTTCGTCATCCCTTGCATATTATAGTTCATCACGAAGTTCTACTAACTTGGTGATAGGGTCTAGAGAACTTTGTCAATTACTATCTTATCTGGAAGATTAACTCCCACTTGATTCAAGCAATTGTACTACCGAGACAATCTGAGCACATGCTCATAGGTTGAGCTATTCTCCTCCATCTTGTAGGCAAAGTACTGTCAGAGGTCTTATACCTCTCGACACGGGCATGAGTATGAAATACTAATTTCAACTCTTGGAACATCTCATATGCTCCGTGGCGTTTCAAAACGTTTTTGAAGTCCCGGTTATAAGCCATAAAGCATGGTGCACTAAACTATCAAGTAGTCATCATATCGAGCTTTTGTCAAAACGTTCATAACGTCTACATCTGCTCCTGCAATAGGTCTGTCACCTAGCGGTGCATCAAGGACATAATTCTTCTGTGCAGCAATGAGGATAATCCTCAGATCACGGAACAATTCCGCATCATTGCTACTAACATCTTTCAACTTGGTTTTCTCTAGGAACATATGAAAAATAAACGGGGAGCAACATCGCGAGCTATTGATCTATAACATAGATATGCTAATACTACCAGGACTAAGTTCATGATAAATTAAAGTTCAATTTAATCATATTACTTAAGAACTCCCACTTAGATAGACATCCCTCCGGTCATCTAAATGATCACGTGATCCAAATCAACTAAACCATGTCCGATCATCACGTGAGATGGAGTAGTTTCAATGGTGAACATCTTATGTTGATCATATCTACTATATGATTCACGCTCGACCTTTCGGTCTCCAGTGTTCCGAGGCCATATCTGCATATGCTAGGCTCGTCAAGTTTAACCCGAGTATTCTGCGTGTGCAAAACTGGCTTACACCCGTTGTATTTGAACGTAGAGCTTATCACACCCGATCATCACGTGGTGTCTCGGCACGACGAACTTTCGCAACGGTGCATACTCAGGGAGAACACTTATACCTTGAAATTTAGTAAGGGATCATCTTATAATGCTACCGTCGTACTAAGCAAAATAAGAAGCATAATAAGATAAACATCACATGCAATCAAAATATGTGACATGATATGGCCATCATCATCTTGTGCTTTTGATCTCCATCTCCAAAGCACCGTCATGATCACCTTCACAAAACATGATCATCTCATACAAAAACCGTATAACTCATCATGTCTTGACCATATCACATCACAACATGCCCTGCAAAAACAAGTTAGACGTCCTCTACTTTGTTGTTGCAAGTTTTACGTGGCTGCTACGGGCTTAGCAAGAACCGTTCTTACCTACGCATACAAAACCACAACGATGTTTCGTCAAGTATGTGATGTTTTAACCTTCACAAGGACCGGGCGTAGCCACACTTGATTCAGCTAAAGTGAGAGAGACAGACACCCGCCAGTCACCTTTAAGCAACGAGTGCTCATAACGGTGAAACCAGTCTCGCGTAAGCGTACGCGTAATGTCGGTCCGGGCCGCTTCATCTCACAATACCGCCGAAGCAAAGTATGACATGCTGGTAAGCAGTATGACTAGTATCGCCCACAACTCATTGTGTTCTACTCGTGCATATCATCTACGCATAGACCTGGGTCATGATGCCACTGTTGGTGAACGTAGTATTTTAAAATTTTCCTACGATCACGCAAGATCTATCTACCAGATGTATAGCAACGAGAGGGAAGAGCGTGTCTACGTACCCTCGTAGACCGGGAGCGGAAGTGTCAAGCGACGCGGTTGATGTTGTCGAACTTCTTCGCGATCCAACCGATCAAGCACCGAACGTACGGCACCTCCGCGTTCAGCACACGTTCAGCTTGATGACGTCCCACGAGCTCTTGATCCAGTTGAGCTTCACGGGAGAGTTTCATCAGCACGACGGCGTGGTGACGGATATGATGTATTCACTGGCGCAGGGCTTCGCCTAAGCTCCGCGATGGTATGACCGAGGTGTGTTTCTGTGGAGGGGGGCACCGCACACGGCTAAAACAATTAAACTTGTATGTCTTTGGGTGCCCCCCTGCCCCCGTATATAAAGGAGCAAGGGAGGGAGGCCGGCCAACTTCTCCTGGTGCGGCTAGGGAAGGAGTCCTACTAGGAATAGGATTGCAATCCTATTCCTAGTAGGATTCACCAAAAGAAAGAAGAGGGAAAGGAATAGGAGAGGTGGCGCCCTCCCCAATCCTAGTCCAACTAGGAACCCTAGGTGGGGGCGCCGGCCAGCCCTATGGGCTGCCTCTGTCTTTCCCTTTAGGCCCACTATGGACCATCCCCTCTCGTAGGGGGTTCCGGTAACCCCCTCCGGCAATCCCGATAAATCCGAAACTTTCCCGGAACACTTCCGGTGTCCGAATATAGTCGTCCAATATATCAATCTTTATGTCTCGGACATTCCGAGACTCCTCGTCATGTCCGTGATCTCATCCGGGACTCCGAACTACCTTCAGTACATCAATACTCATAAACTCATAATACCGATCGTCATCAAACGTTAAGCGTGCGGACCCTACGGGTTCGAGAACTATGTAGACATGACCGAGACTCATCTCCGGTCAATAACCAATAGCGGAACCTGGATGTTCATATTGGCTCCTACATATTCTACGAAGATCTTTTATCGGTCAAAACCGCATAACAACATACGTTGTTCCTTTTGTCATCGGTATGTTACTTGCCCGAGATTCGATCGTCGGTATCTCTATACCTAGTTCAATCTCGTTACCGGCAAGTCTCTTTACTCGTTCCGTAACACATCATCTCGTGACTAACTCATTAGTCTTTTGCTTGCAAGGCTTATTATGATGTGTGTTACCGAGAGGGCCCAGAGATACCTCTCCGACACTTCGGAGTGACAAATCCTAATCTTGATCTATGCCAACACCACGAATACTTTCGGAGACACCTGTAGAGCATCTTTATGATCACCCAGTTACGTTGTGACGTTTGATAGCACACAAGGTGTTCCTAGCGGAAGCGTTCAAGAGAACGGGGATGATGGAGTCGTACTCGTCGTGATCCAAATCACCGATGATCCTAGCGCCGAACGAACGGCACCTCCGTGTTCAACACACGTACGGAGTGGGGACGTCTCCTCCTTCTTGATCCAGCAAGGGGGGAGGAGAGGTTGATGGAGATCCAGCAGCACGACGGCGTGGTGGTGGAAGTAGCGGGATTCCAGCAGGGCTTCGCCAAGCGCTGCGGGAGGAGGGAGATGTGTCACGGGAGGGAGAGGGAGGCGCCAGGGCTTGGGGTGCTGCTCCCATGCGCCTCCCCACTATATATAGGGGTGGAGGGGGCTGGTTTCTTGCCCTCCAAGTCCATTGGGGCGTTGGCAAAGGTGGGGGAAAGAAATCCCATCATTTCCTTTCCCCACCGATTGTTATCCCCCCTTTTTAGGGATCTTGATCTTATCCCTTCGGGATATGATCTTATTCCTTCTAAGGGGGGATCTTGGTGCGCCTTGACCAGGGGTGTGGGGCCTTGCCCCCACTACCCACGTTCATGTGGGTCCCCCCATGCAGGTGGGCCCCACTTCGGAACCTTCTAGAACCTTCCCGGTACAATACCGAAAAATCCCGAACATTTTCCGGTGGCCAAAATAGGACTTCCTATATATAAATCTTTACCTCCGGACCATTCCGGAACTCCTCTTGACGTCCGGGATCTCATCCGGGACTCCGAACAACTTTCGGGTTTCCGCATACTTATATCTCTACAACCCTAGCGTCACCGAACCTTAAGTGTGTAGACCCTACGGGTTCGGGAGACACGCAGACATGACCGATACGACTCTCCGGTCAATAACCAACAGCGGGATCTGGATACCCATGTTGGCTCCCACATGTTCCACGATGATCTCATCGGATGAACCACGATGTCAAGGATTCAATCAATCCCGTATACGATTCCCTTTGTCTATCGGTATAGCACTTGCCCGAGATTCGATCGTCGGTATACCGATACCTTGCTCAATCTTGTTACCGGCAAGTCTCTTTACTCGTTCCGTAACACATCATCCCGTGATCAACTCCTTGATCACATATTGTGCACATTATGATGATGTCTTACCGAGTGGGCCCAGAGATACCTCTCCGTCATACGGAGTGACAAATCCCAGTCTCGATTCGTGCCAACCCAAAAGACACTTTCGGAGATACCTGTAGTGCACCTTTATAGCCACCCAGTTACGTTGTGACGTTTGGTACACCCAAAGCATTCCTACGGTATCCGGGAGTTGCACAATCTCATGGTCTAAGGAAAAGATACTTGACATATAGAAAAGCTTTAGCATACGAACTACACGATCTGTGCTAGGCTTAGGATTGGGTCTTGTCCATCACATCATTCTCCTGATGATGTGATCCCGTTATCAACGACATCCAATGTCCATGGTCAGGAAACCGTAACCATCTATTGATCAACGAGCTAGTCATCTAGAGGCTTACTAGGGACATGGTGTTTGTCTATGTATCCACACATGTATCTGAGTTCCCTATCAATACAATTCTAGCATGGATAATAAACAATTATCATGAACAAGGAAATATAATAATAACCAATTTATTATTGCCTCTAGGGCATATTTCCAACAGTCTCCCACTTGCACTAGAGTCAATAATCTAGTTCACATCGCCATGTGATTAACACTCATAGGTCACATCGCCATGTGACTAACATCCAAAGAGTTCACTAGAGTCAGTAATCTAGTTCACATCAATATGTGATTAACACTCAATGAGTTCTGGGTTTGATCATGTTATGCTTGTGAGAGAGGTTGTAGTCAATGGGTCTGCAACATTCAGATCGCTATGTACTTTGCAAAACTTTATGTCATAATGTAGATGCTGCTACCACGTTCCACTTGGAGCTATTCCAAACTGTTGCTCCATTATACGTATCCGGTATCTCTACTCAAAGTTATCCGGATAGGTGTTAAGCTTGCATCGACGTAACTCTTTACGTCGAACTCTTTATCACCTCCATAACCGAGAAACATTTCCTTATTCCTCCAAGGATAATTTTTTTGACCACTATCTGGTGATCCACTCCTGGATCACCTTTGTACCCTCTTGCCAGACATGTGGCAAGGCACACATCAGGTGCGGTACTCATCATGGCATACCGTATAGAGCTTATGACAAAAGCATAGGGGACGACCTTCGTCTTTCCTCTTCCTTCTGCCGTGGTCAAGTTTTGAGTCTTACTCAACTTCACACCTTATAACTCAGGTAAGAATTCCTTCTTTAACTGACCTATTTTGAACTCCTTCAAAATCATGTCAAAGGTGTGTGTTCCTTTTGAAAGTATCATCAGACGTCTTGATCTATCTCTATAGATCTTGATGCCCAATATGTAAGAAGCTTTATCCAGGTCTTCCTTTGAAAAACTCCTTTCAAACAACCCTTTACGCTTTCCAGAAATTCAACATCATTTCGGATCAACCATATGTCATTCACATATACTTATCAGAAATGTTGTAGTGCTCCCACTCACTTTATTGCAAATACAAGTTTCTAAAAAACTTTGTATACCCAAAAACTTTGATCACTCCATCAAAGTGTATATTCCGACTCCGAGATGCTTGCTCTAGTCCATGGAAGGATCGCTGGAGCTAGCATACCTTTTAGCATCCTTAGGATCGACAAAACCTTTCTGATTGTATCACATACAACCTTTCTTTAAGAAAACTGGTAAGGAAACTTGTTTTGTCATCCATCTGCCAGATTTCATAAATGCAGCTAATGCTAACATGATTCCGACGGACTTAAGCACCGCTACGGGTGAGAAAATCTCATCGTAGTCAACTCCTTGAACTTGTGGAAAACTCTTCGCCACAAGTCGAGCTTCATAGACGGTGACATTACCGTCCACGTCCGTCTTAGTCTTAAAGATCCATTTGTCTCAATGGCTTGCCGATCATAGGGCAAGTCCACCAAAGTCCATACTTTGTTTTGATACATGGATCCTATCTCGGATTTATCGGTTTCTAACCATTTGTCAGAATATGGACCCACCATCGCTTCTCCATAGTTCGTAGGTTCATTGTTGTCCAACAACATGACATTTAAGACAGGATCACCGTACCACTCAGGAGTAGTACTTATCCTTGTCGACCTACGAGGTTTGATAGAAACTTGATCCGAAACTTCATGATCACTATCATTAGTTTCCTCTTCAACAGTCGTAGGTTCCACAGAAACATCTTTCTGTGTTGCACTACTCTCCGGTTGAAGTGAGGGTTCGAAAACCTTATCAAGTTCTATCTTCCTCCCACTCAATTCTTTCGAGAGAAACTCTTTCTCGAGAAAGGACCCGTTCTTAGTGACAAACATTTTTGTCCTTGGATCTGAGATAGAAGGTATACCCAACCGTTACCAGTGGGTATCCCATGAAGATGTATTTGTCCGCTTTGGGTTCGAGCTTTTCCTGGCTGAAGCCATAAGCCTCGCAGCCCCAAACATTGAGAAACGACAACTACGGTTTCTTGCCAAACCATATGACGTCGTCTCAACGGACTTAGATGGTGCCCTATCAAAAGTGAATGCAGCTGTCTCTAATGCATAACCTCAAAATAATAGCGGTAGATCGGTAAGAGACATCATAGATCGTACCATATCTCATAAGGTTCGATTATGACGTCCAGACACACCATTACGCTGTGGTGTTCCAGGTGGCTTCAACAGCAAGACAATTCCACAATGTCTTAAGTGATTGCCAAACTCACAACTCAGAAAATCTTCCCTTGATCAGATCGTAGGAACATGATCTTCTTGTTATGATGATTCTTAACTTCACTCTGAAATTGCTTGAACTTTTCAAACGTTTCAGACTTTTGCTTCATTAAGTAAATATACCCATATCTACTCAAATCGTCAGTGAAGATGAGAAAATAATGATATCCACCACACGCCTTAATTCTCATTGGATCACACACATCAGCATGTATGATTTCCAACAAGTCACTTGCCCGTTTCATTGTACCTGAAAACGGGGTCTTAGTCATCCTGCCCATGAGGCATGGCTCACATGTGTCAAGCGATTCAAAATCAAGTGACTCCAAACGTCCATCAGCATGGAGTTTCTTCATGCATTTTATGCCAAAATGACCTAAGCGGCAGTGCCACAAGAAAGTGGTACTATCATTATTAACTCTACATCTTTTGGCATTAATATTATCATCATGTGTATTGCTATAATTGAGATTCAATAAACCATTGGGTGCATGACCATAAAGGTATTATTCATGTAAACAGAATAACCATTATTCTCTAACTTAAATGAATAACCGTATTGCAATGAACATGATCTAATCATATTCATGCTCAACGTAGACACCTGATAACATTTATCTAGGTTCAACACTAATCCCGAAAATAGAGGGAGCGTGCGATGGTGATCTTATCATCCTTGGAAACACTTCCAACACATCGTCACCTCGCCCTTAGCTAGTCTCCGTTCAGTCCGTAGCTTTTGCTTCAAGTCACTAATAATAGCAACTGAACCGGTATCCAATACACAGGTGCTACAAGGAGTACTAGTGAGGTACACATCAATAATACGTATATCAAATATACTTTGTTGAAGTTTCCAGCTATTCTTATCTACCATGTATTTGGGGTAGTTCCGCTACTATGTGACCGTTCCCCTTACAATAGAAGCACTTAGTCTCGAGGTTTGGGTTCAACCATTGGGTTCCTTCATTAGAGCGACAACTGGTTTGCCATTCATGAAGTTTCCCTTCTAGCCCTTGCCCCTTTTTGAAACCAGTGATCTTGTTAAACCATCAACACTTGATGCTCCTTCTTGATTTCTACTTTCGCGGTCTTAAGAACCGCTAATAGCTCCGGGATCATCTCCATCCTTTGCATGTCATAGTTCATCACGAAGTTCTAGTAGCTTGGTGATAGTGTCCAGAGAATTATGTCAACCACTATCTCACCTGGAAGATTAACTCCCACTTGGTTCAAGTGATTTTAGCACCCAGACATTCTGAGCACATGCTCACTAGTTGAGCCATTCTCCTCCATCTTTTTGGCAAAAGAACTTGTCAGAGGTCTCATACCTCTCAACACGGGCATGAGCCTAAAATCCCAATTTCAGCTCTTAGAACATCTCATATGTTCTATGGCGTTCAAAACGTCATTGGAATCCCGATTCTAAGCCGTAAAGTATGGTGCACTAAACTACCAAGTAGTCATCAGGACGTGTCTCTCAGGCGTTCACAACATCCACAGACAACGTTGTAGGGGTTTGCACATCGAGCGGTGCATCAAAGACGTAAGCTTTCTGTGCAGCTGTGAGGACACTCCTCGGACTACGGACCCAGTCCGCATCATTGCTTACAATATCTTTCAACTTAGTCTTTCTCTAGGATCGTATTAAACAGGGAGCTACAACACAGTTATTGGTCTACAACATAATTTGCGAAGACAACTTAGACTATTGTTCATGACAATGAAGTTCATCTAATGAACTCCCACTCAGATAGACATCTCTCTAGTCATCTAAGTGATACATGATCCGAATCGACTAGGCCGTGTCCGATCATCACGTGAGACGGACTAGTCATCAACGGTGAACATCTTCATGTTGATCGTATCTTCTATACGACTCATGTTCGACCTTTCGGTCTTCCGTGTTCCGAGGCCATGTCTGTACATGCTAGGCTCGTCAAGTCAACCCTAAGTGTATTGCGTGTGTAAATCTGGCTTACACCCGTTGTATGCGAACGTTAGAACCTATCACACCCGATCATCACGTGGTGCTTCGGAACAACGAACCTTAGCAACGGTGCACAGTTAGGGGAAACACAATTCTTGAAATTTTAGTGAGAGATCATCTTATTCACTACCGTTGTTCTAAGCAAATAAGATGAAAAACATGATAAACATCACATGCAATCAAATAGTGACATGATATGGCCAATATCATTTTGCTCCTTTTGATCTTCATCTTCGGGGCTCCATGATCATCATTGTCACCGGCATGACACCATGATCTCCATCATCATGATCTCCATCATCGTGTCTTCATGAAGTCGTCTCGCCAAACATTACTTCTACTACTATGGCTAACGTTTAGCAATAAAGTAAAGTAATTACATGGCGTTATTCAGTGACACGCAGGTCATACAATAAATAAGACAACTCCTATGGCTCCTGCCGGTTGTCATTCTCATCGACATGCAAGTCGTGATTCCTATTACAAGAACATGATCAATCTCATACATCACACATATATCATTCATCACATCCTTTTGGCCATATCACATCACATGGCACATGCTGCAAGAACAAGTTAGACGTCCTCTAATTGTTGTTGCAAGTTTTTACGTGGCTGCTATAGGTTTCTAGCAAGAACGTTTCTTACCTACGCCAAAACCACAACGTGATATGCCAATTTCTATTTACCCTTCATAAGGACCCTTTTCATCGAATCCGATCCGACTAAAGTGGGAGAGACAGTCACCCGCTAGCCACCTTATGCAACTAGTGCATGTCAGTCGGTGGAACCTGTCTCACGTAAGAGTACGTGTAAGGTCGGTCCGGGCCGCTTCATCCCACGATGCCGCCGAATCAAGATAAGACTAGTAACGGCAAGAGAATTGACATGATCTACGCCCACAACTACTTTGTGTTCTACTCGTGCAAGATACTACGCATAGACCTAGCTCATGATGCCACTGTTGGGGATCGTGGCAGAAAATCAAAAATTTTCCTACGCGTCACCAAGATCTATCTATGGAGTAATCTAGCAACGAGCATAAAGGAGAGTGAGTGCATCTACATACCCTTGTAGATTGCGAGCGGAAGCGTTCAAGAGAACGGGGATGATGGAGTCGTACTCGTCGTGATCCAAATCACCGATGATCCTAGCGCCGAACGGACGGCACCTCCGTGTTCAACACACGTACGGAGTGGGGACGTCTCCTCCTTCTTGATCCAGCAAGGGGGGAGGAGAGGTTGATGGAGATCCAGCAGCACGACGGCGTGGTGGTGGAAGTAGCGGGATTCCAGCAGGGCTTCGCCAAGCGCTGCGGGAGGAGGGAGATGTGTCACGGGAGGGAGAGGGAGGCGCCAGGGCTTGGGGTGCTGCTCCCATGCGCCTCCCCACTATATATAGGGGTGGAGGGGGCTGGTTTCTTGCCCTCCAAGTCCATTGGGGCGTTGGCAAAGATGGGGGAAAGAAATCCCATCATTTCCTTTCCCCACCGATTGTTATCCCCCCTTTTTAGGGATCTTGATCTTATCCCTTCGGGATATGATCTTATTCCTTCTAAGGGGGGATCTTGGTGCGCCTTGACCAGGGGTGTGGGGCCTTGCCCCCACTACCCACGTTCATGTGGGTCCCCCCATGCAGGTGGGCCCCACTTCGGAACCTTCTAGAACCTTCCCGGTACAATACCGAAAAATCCCGAACATTTTCCGGTGGCCAAAATAGGACTTCCTATATATAAATCTTTACCTCCGGACCATTCCGGAACTCCTCGTGACGTCCGGGATCTCATCCGGGACTCCGAACAACTTTCGGGTTTCCGCATACTTATATCTCTACAACCCTAGCGTCACCGAACCTTAAGTGTGTAGACCCTACGGGTTCGGGAGACACGCAGACATGACCGATACGACTCTCCGGTCAATAACCAACAGCGGGATCTGGATACCCATGTTGGCTCCCACATGTTCCACGATGATCTCATCGGATGAACCACGATGTCAAGGATTCAATCAATCCCGTATACGATTCCCTTTGTCTATCGGTATAGCACTTGCCCGAGATTCGATCGTCGGTATACCGATACCTTGCTCAATCTCGTTACCGGCAAGTCTCTTTACTCGTTCCGTAACACATCATCCCGTGATCAACTCCTTGATCACATATTGTGCACATTATGATGATGTCTTACCGAGTGGGCCCAGAGATACCTCTCCGTCATACGGAGTGACAAATCCCAGTCTCGATTCGTGCCAACCCAAAAGACACTTTCGGAGATACTTGTAGTGCACCTTTATAGCCACCCAGTTACGTTGTGACGTTTGGTACACCCAAAGCATTCCTACGGTATCCGGGAGTTGCACAATCTCATGGTCTAAGGAAAAGATACTTGACATATAGAAAAGCTTTAGCATACGAACTACACGATCTGTGCTAGGCTTAGGATTGGGTCTTGTCCATCACATCATTCTCCTGATGATGTGATCCCGTTATCAACGACATCCAATGTCCATGGTCAGGAAACCGTAACCATCTATTGATCAACGAGCTAGTCATCTAGAGGCTTACTAGGGACATGGTGTTTGTCTATGTATCCACACATGTATCTGAGTTTCCTATCAATACAATTCTAGCATGGATAATAAACAATTATCATGAACAAGGAAATATAATAATAACCAATTTATTATTGCCTCTAGGGCATATTTCCAACAGCATAATCTCATAGTCATAGGAACATGTATAAGTCATGAAGAAAGCAATAGCAGTAAAACTAAACGATCATAGTGCTATGCTAACGGATGGGTCTTGTCCATCACATCATTCTCCTAATGATGTGATCCCGTTGATCAAATGACAACTCATGTCTATGGTTAGGAAACATAACCATCTTTGATCAATGAGCTAGTCTAGTAGAGGCATACTAGGGACACTCTGTTTTGTCTATGTATTCACACATGTACTAAGTTTCCGGTTAATACAATTCTAGCATGAATAATAAACATTTATCATGATATAAGGAAATATAAATAACAACTTTATTATTGCCTCTAGGGCATATTTCCTTCATCCACCACCATGGACGCTTCCCGGATGAGTCGTGAGTAGTCCACCTTGGACCATGGGTCCATGATCAGTAGCTATGTGACGTTCTCCTCCCCTCTTTGCTCTTCATGGTTTAGACCTCGTGAGCTGCCCTACATGATCGAGGCACATATGTAATCTTTCTGTTGTTGCTTTGCTGAGTTTGCTGGGATCTGATGGATTATGAGACTATGTTCAGATTGTGTTTGAGTAATATATTTGATTCACCTCTTTTATATCTTTGTTCTTGAGTAATTCTTGCATGTTCTCCGTTGCTGTTTATTGCTTTGGCCAAGTAGTAGGTAGTAACTCCAAGAGGGAGCGTTATGCTTGATTGTGGGTTCATGCCCCCTTATGACTAGCTTGAGTGACAGAAACATGAGTCTAGGGGATGTGCTGTTGCCACAAGGGAGAAAATAACGGTGCTTGTACTTGCGGGTGCAAGGATTGTTTACTTTACGCAAAGGTCTTTTAATGCAGTTGTCTGTTGCTTTGAGTTTACACTTTGGGTGGGATTCGCAACTTAATACGAGCGAGATGTTCTGGATAGATATCTCAAGGTGGATGATTAGTAGTAGATGCAGATGGATTTAGGTCTACTTGCATTGGCGTACCGCCCATGCTTTTGAGCCTCTACCTTTCTTTGCAGCATAGTTAGCATTGGTTTGCGCACATAATCCTGTCAATTGCCCAGCTGTAATTTGTTTACCTCGCTTTGCTGTTTTATCGTCTTTTGGGGGAGAGACATCACTAGTGAACATCATGGGACCCCGGTCCATATTACCACCGCTGATCACACCTTCTATTTACTTCCTGTTTTTATTTCCTAGTTGCAATCATAGCTATCATTATTATCTCTTGTATATGATCCTTTGTAAACAACAAGGCCGGAGGGATTGACAACCTCTCTGTACTCGTTGGGAGCAAAGTTATCTGTATCTGTGTGCAGGTCCCGTCAACCGCTAAGTTTCTGGCACCATTGACACCTACTTGTCGACCCTCGGAGTCTCACGGGATTCGATCCTTGGTATCTTTGCCAAGGGAAATTTGTCGCTACACTACATCTCAACCTTTCACTTGGGGTAACCAACGAGGGGCGAGAAGCCATCAACCGCCCACAACTCTTTGTGTTATACTCGTGCATATCATCTATGCATAGACCTGGCTCATGATGCCACTATTGGGGAACATAGCATGGAATTTCAAAAAAAAAATCCTATGCTCATGCAAGATCTATCTAGGAGATGCATAGCAACGAGAAGGGAAGAGTGTGTGCACGTACCCTTGTAGACCAAAAGTGGAAGCGTTTGACAACGCGGTTCATGTAGTCGAACTTCCGATCAAGCCCCGAACGTACGACACCTCTGAGTTCTGCAGACGTTTAGCTCGATGACGTCCCTCGTCCTCTTGATTCAGCAAGATGTCGAGGAAGTAGATGAGTTTTGTCAGTACGACGGTGTGGTGATGGTGATGGTGATGTGATCTCCGCAGGGCTTCGTCTAAGCACTGCAAAGATATGACCCTGGGAGCAAACTGTGGAGGAGGGCGCCGCACACGGCTAACAATTGATGTTGTGTGTTCTAGGCGCCCCCTCCCCATATATATATAGGTGGGAGGGAGAGAGAAGAGGCCAAGGGGCGCACCAAGTGGTGGCCGCCGGCCCCCTTGGGGCTTCCTTGCCCTACGCCTCCCCCTGCCATATTTGACGGAGGGGGAAGGAAAGAGGGGGGAGAGAGAGAAGGAAGTGGGAATCCTAATCCACACTTGCCTTTCTCCCTTCGCCTTTCCTTCTCCATCTCTGGCTGGCCCATATGTGGGGCGCACCAGCCCCTTGTGGCTGGTGTGTTTCCCTCTTGGCCCATAAGGCCCATATCGTTTGTCGGGGGTGCCCGAAACTCCTTCCGGTGACCCGATAAGTATCCGATACCCCCCGGAACACTTCTGGTGTCCGAATATCATCATCCTATATATAAATTTTTACCTCTCGACAATTTCGAGACTCCTCGTCATGTCTGTGATCTCATCCGGAACTCCGAACAACATTCAGTCACCAAATCATATAACTCATATAATACAATATCGTCATCGAACGTTAAGCGTGCGGACCCTACGGGTTAGAGAACTATGTAGACATGACCGAGACACTTCTCCGGTCAATACCAATAGAGGAACCTAGATGCTCATATTGGCTCCTACATATTCTACGAAGATCTTTATCGGTCGAACCGTTATGACAACATACGTTATTCCCTTTGTCCATCGGTGTGTTACTTGCCCAAGATTTGATCGTCGGTATCTTCATACCTAGTTCAATCTTGTTACTGGCAAGTATCTTTACTCTTTCTGTAATACATCATCCCGAGATTAACTCATTAGTCATTTGCTTGCAAGGCTTATTATGATGTATATTACCGAGAGGGCCCAGAGATAACTCTCCGATACTCTGAGTGACAAATCCTAATCTCGATTTATGCCAACTCAACAAACACCCTCAGAGACACCCGTAGAGCATCTTTACAATCACTCAGATGTGTTGTGACCTTTGATAGCACAGAAGGCATTCCTCCGATATCCACGAGTTGCATAATCTCATAGTTGGAGGAATATGTATTTGACATGAAGAAAGCAATAACAATAAACTGAACGATCATTATGCTAAGTTAACGAATGGGTCTTGTCCATCACATCATTCTACTAAAAATGTGATCCCGTTACCAAATGACAACTCATGTCCATGGTTAGGAAACCTTAACCATTTTGGATCAACGAGATAGTAAAGTAGAGGCTCACTAGGGACACAGTGTTTGTCTATGTATTCACACATGTATCAAGGTTTCCGATCAATACAATTTTAGCATGAATAATAAATATTTATCATGAATAAGGAAATATAATAATAACCATTTTATTATTGCCTCTAGGGCATATTTCCATCATCCCGAACGAGCGCTCAGTCAGTTGCCCTCAGCTACTGCATGCTTTCCGTTCAAAAAAAAATATCTACGTTTTTCTGCTAAGTTTCCTATACCAAATTTTTCTTCATTAATTTTATTTTTTCACTTTATATTAATTGCCCTTTTATTCCTTTTTATCTTTTCATTTTTTTCCTTTTCGCAAAATCATGGAATTTTCTTCAAATCCGCGACTTTGTCTGAATTCGTGCAGTTTTTCAAATGTACGGTCATATTTAAATTCTATGAACAATCTTCAACTCCATAAACTATTTTAAATTCTTGTACTTTTCTTTCAAATGCACAAACGTATTTCAATTCCATGAACCTTATTTTATCCCTCAAACTTTTCCAAATTCATTTAGTAGTATTTTCAAATGCATGAATATTTTTAAATTCTGCAAACACCCCCGCCTGCAGCGGGGGCCTACAGCAAACACCCCCGCCTCACGACTGGGTGGCCCATCAAGTGTTAGTTTTTCTGTTTTCCAGAACTAAAAAACAACGCTAGTTATACGATTCGAACCACAAACTTCATGGTTTGTTGTACACACCAGTAACCACCAGCCATCACTGCTAAATGTGCTTACTACCATCTTTTCTACATCTTATCTTCTATTTTGCTTCCCGTTTTATTGTTTTTATTTTTCTATTTAATTTTCCTCTTTTCCTTTTTTCTATTTCCCTTTTCCCGTTTTTCATTTTTTCTTTTCTATTTTTTTCTCTTCTTCCTGGTATGTTGAACCTCCTTTTCAAATTTGTCGATTTGTTTCAATATTGATGATCTGTTTTTCAAATACGATGTTTTTTTTCATATTCGATGAAACTTTTTTTAAGTGGTGAACTTTTTATTTCAATTTTGTGGACTTTTTTGGATATTGATGATTGTTTTTCAAATTTGATAACTATTTTTGTTCGAACATTGTTAAAAATCGATGATTTTTTTTATCGAATCCGGATGAAATTTTTCTGAATTTGATGAACTTTTTCTCGAGATTGATGAACTTATTTTTAAAACCGAAGTTTTTTTAAATGAATGAACTCTTGGCCAAATTTGTCAACCTTTTCTAAATCCATAAATTCTTTTCCAAATTTGTAATTTTTTTTCAAAATCAATGTACTTTTTTATCAAATATGTTAACTTTTTCTCGAGATGATGAACTTTTTTTAAAATCGACAAACGTTTTTTAAATTTTCAAGAACTCTTCCAAAATTCTATGAACATTTTCTTGTAAAATTCGTACCTGTTTCCAATATTTTTTTTACAAGTTAGTGTCAAATGTATTCTTTCTTCCTAAAATAATTTACACTGGATATATATAATGCTCCCTCCGTCCCAAAATAAGTGACTCAACTTTGTACTAAAGTTAATACAAAGTTGAGTCACTTATTTTGGGACGGAGGGAGTATATGTTAACTAGAGGAAGGGTCAAATAGAGCTTTTCCTATTTGTTAACTTTTTGAATTTTATGAACTTTTTTCAAAATTTATGAATGTTTTTCAATTTGTGAATTTTTCTCGAGTAATTTATACTTATCAAATAGGTATTCCTGTTAGCAGAACAACAAACTCAGCTTTGTCTAAGTAGTGGTCGTGCCACTCTCGTTAGATTGGCGTCCCTGGTTCGAATCCCACTTGAAGCAAGTAACGAGCCGAATTTGTTTTGTTTTTACTTGACAGGGCGCCAGTTTCCTGATTAGCCCCCCCCCCCCCTATATGGCGCGTAGGGCACCGGCCAATGACATGGCGCGTACCAACCCTTGCGCGCGAGAGTACGTATGGCTAGCCCATTTCTCGGGTTTTCCTATTTTATTTCTTTTTTCCTTTTTCCGCTTTATCTATTTTTTCTATTTTTATTATGTTATTTTTTTCTATGTTTTCCTTTTTCTTTTTCTCCTTTTTATATTTTTTTCAAGTTTTTCGATTTTTCTTTCAAATTCACAAATATTTTTTGTTCATCAATTTTCCAAAAAGTTTAACAATGTATTTTTTTCATCAGAATCAAATTTTGTTCATCGGATTTAAAAAAGTGTTCATGAAATTAAACAACTGTTCATCAAATTAAATAAATGTGCATCAGTTTCTAAACTTGTTCATCGATTTAAAAAATATTCATAAAATACAAAAAAAACATCTATCTTTTAAGAAAAAAAATCTTCAATACAAATTTTGTTCATCATCTTTGAAAATGTCCATCGTATCAAAATTTGTTCATCATTATTAAAATGCCTATGAAATTTTTTGCATCAAAAGAAAAAATGATCATTGAAATTATAGGAAATAATCTCTTTCATATTATTATTATTTTTAATTCAAGAACCTTTTTTTAATTCGGTGAACATTTTTTTGAATACATGAACATTTATCATTTCCCAAACATATTTCGAAATCATGAACAATTTTTAAATTCATGTACATTTCACAATTTGCATCCTTTTTAAATCCTGAATTATTTTGAAAAAAGTGAAAATAGAAAAAATGCAAAAAAGGTGCTTC
>LR738710.1:759451864-759465200 GCA_902687465.1 Secale cereale
GGGGGGGGGTGCATGGTCGCTGGTCCCTGGCGCGGTACGCGCCAAATAGGAGGTCCCATGCAGAAGAAGGTGCCTAACGGGAGGAGGAGGCTGCAACGGTGTTAATGAGCCAGCCCATGTGCGCGATGCTCCTCACGAAGAAATATGATGTTCGTGGATCACTAGTGCACCTGGCAATTTATTTTAGGGGAGTGTGACTGGCAATTAGGGACCCCCTATGTGACGCTCACTGTGTCCAACACAGGGAACCACACAGGGGCCACCCCGCTAGGCCGCCAGCCCACATGAGCCAAGTTCTGTAGCGCGTAAATACGATAGCGTGCATTTTTTAGACTTAAAAGACGATAGCATGTGTTTTGAAAATTTAAAAGTAGAACATTATTTTGGCAAACTATGTACTATTTTTGTAATTACCAATCTATTTTTTCAAACAAGAACAAATTATGAAGTTCCATTACTTTTTGAAAAATTGATTTTTATCTAATTTTCTGAACTTATTTTGGAAACTCGATCTTTATTGAAAACACAACTATTTTGAAAAAATTACGACCATTTCTTTTTGTAAATGTGACACTTTTGAAATATTGATTTGTTTAGAAATTTTGATGTTTGAAAAAGGAAAATATAAATAAATAAAAAGGGAAAGGGAAACCATCGAATAAAAAAGACTATAAATCTAGAAGAAACGTAAAGAGAACAAGACAGAAAAAAAACCGGATCCTTTCAACATGGGCCGTCCCATCTATGGCTCACCTATGCGAAGCAGCGGCAATTTAGCCCCAGATAGCAGCAGATTGGAATTGTCTCAAAAAAAAGAGCAGCAGATTGGAATTTCGTGGCAACTAGGGAAGCACTCCGAACGAGGAATTTGTGTCCAGAGTGCTTTTGTTTGGCAGAAATCACTAGTTAAGGGTTACTTCTTGCAAAACTCACTCCCACCTTCTCAGTTGCAGACAAGGGACGCACTTACAATGCACCACTCATTGCAACATGGTATTTTTCTCATATTTCGTAGATTCGTTTATTTATAGCGTTTATCTCTTGAACCGTGCGTACAAATTCCAAAACATTTTTACCGTTGGTTTCCTCGTATCGAGATATTGGAAACTAGATCCCAAGTTAATAGGTTTCTACGAAATTTTTCTCACCGGAGCCACAAGCACGGTTAGTCCAAAAAAAAATCATTCTTGTGTAAGCACAATTTTTTCCTTTTCCGAGAAGAACAAGTATACTTGCGGAAGTAAATCTGTTTCTCAACGACAAGCACTTTATCTTTTCGAGAAGCACCACTAGAAGCAAATATGTACTTGTCGTGGAAGCATAAATTGTTTCCATGCAAAAACAGAAATCCTTGATTTTTTTTTCTCCCAAACCAAAGGAAATCGAGCAAAAACAGGAAAGAAGAAAAAACTATCCAAAACCCAAAATCCTGGACAGAAAAATAAAAATAAAAATAAAATTAGATGCACCCCTTGGCATGCTCCCAAGGCACCAAAAGTGACCCCCCCCCCCAATGGGTAACCTCCAGTTAGTTGGTCTCCTTCTTGGCGCCTAGGTCGAGGGATAACCTCCAAGCTCTCCTGTGAGCGCTTTGGGCCGGCCCATGTGCATGACAGACAACCCTTTTTTCCTTACGGGTTTTCATTATTAATGCTTTTATTTCTGCTATTTTTTTCTTCAATATAAAATAGCTGGCATTTCAAAGGAAAATGAAATTTCAAAATTTTTCATTTAAATTGAAAATTTTCATTTATTCAAAAAAATTCATGAGTTCAAAAATATTCTGATAATTAAAAAATGTACGCAAAATCAATATATGTTTTCATTTTCAAAAAAAGGTTCTCAAGTGTGAATTTTTTTTTTGCGAATTCAAAAGCCTATTGATGAGTTAAAAAATGTTCGTACATTTTTAAAAATTATAATGAATTCAAAATATGTTCACATGTTTTTTGCAAATTGTTCGCAATTTGTGTTTTGAAACTAAAAATATTCAAAAAAATGTTTGTAATAGATCTGCAGACGAGTTGAGTTCGACCGAGTTGGACTAGGCTCAGATCTACTTATACTAAAATTTGAGCAAGCTCCAACTGATTGAAGCTCAGGTCGAGTTGTACAAAGTGGTTATGCTCAGCTTGTAATGATCTCGAGTTAGTTTCGAGCTAAATAAGATTATTATTTTGAATGATGTGAAGTTATTATTGAGCAAGGTAGGCTAAAACACAACATAAGAAACCACTATAAAATACTATTAAAATCAAAATGCTGATAATTAAAATTATTTCATGGTAGTTTGACTTATTCTCTCTCAACTAAAGAATATTACTTAAATAGAAAGAGATCATGGATGAAGTAGCACGAGAAATAAAAAACAAAGGTATGTCTAGTGTCAAACTTTAGCCAGAAAAAGAAAGAGAGATGTAACACATGGTTGACTACGTACCATATTGACTCATAAATTGTCTCATGCTTGATTCATAGTGGATAAAATGGAGAAAATCACACATAACATATATGGTAATAAATTATCGTATTTCCATTTAATATATATCAGGATTATTTAAATATGATTATACATATCGAGCTTTCTATCTAATATCAAGCGAGACGGTGTTGGCTCAAGATCAACTCATTCTCAACCGAGCTACATAAAGCGTTCATTCACAGCTCATTTCTTTTTTATTGGTTCTCGAGTGGCTCACGTGCCTTGAGTTTTTTTTCTGGAGCCCTATTCGTGAATTCAAAAATTGTTTACGAATTGCAAAATTTATTCGTGAATTCAAAAACGGTTCACGGGTTTGAAAAAGGTTCATAGATTCTTAAAAACATTCATGAAATAAAAATCAGAAGAAACTAAAAGGAAAATGTACAAAATAATAGAAGGGAAAGAAAGAAGGAAATGGGAAAAAAGTATTTTAAAAAACAAACCAGAAGAAAAAAGAAAGAAAAAGAGAAAAAACTGGCTCAGGGAAGATTATCTAGAACCTTCGAGAACCTTCCAGAACCGGTGCGATAAAAACGGGAATGAGCCGAGCGCGGTAGGTCGCGATATATACAGCTACCTACGCGCGAAACAGGAACAGGAACCACCTCGTGCCCCGTGCGCCGTAGCGTGACGGCAGGCAACGGCCCGCGCAGCGCACGGTCGCTGACGGCGATGCTCGGTTTATGTTACACGGCGCACGGATGGAAGAAACGTCGCCATCGGACAGCCCAGAGGTCACCTTCTCGCCTGCCAAAAGGACAAGCTGGTGGAGGACCATGCATCAGATCGTGGCCGTATCATTGCCGCGTCCAAAACCAGGGCTCCATTATTGCGGTCGAGCCATCGTCTTCAATTCCCTCACCCATGCAACCTGTTCGAAAACAGTGCGCCTGGTTGTGGAAGAAGCTGGGAAGAGACGAAAATGGAGAGAGACAGATGGGCGATGCTCAGTCACCGTGTAATTTAGTAATATAGTTTGTCACCCGTCGCGTTCGAACTATTGATTCTCTTCGTCACGCCTAGCACGTGCCTGCACGAGTCGGTAGCTGCAGCAACGGCATTTCACTTTGATACGTCGGTTTCTAGTGGGCTGCAAATTTTTGCGTGTTCGATTCGATTGCCGTAGATTTCATGTCAACTGGTCACGGTTCAACTAGCCAAACATTTTCTTTGTTTTTTTGAAACGGAGGCAAAAGTTTTGCCTCATCGATTAATTAAGATGAAGAGAATTACCCAGTTAATTAACGGAAAACCGGACGAAAACCTTTTCTTTGTTACTGGTATCAAAATTAAGTGACAGTGATGCATGGGAGAGGCCGAGCGTGAAAGATGTTTGCACAGCCCATAACCAATGTCCCGTACAGCTAAATCTCCACACAATGTGTATTTACTGTACAAACGTCACTGAAGGCTGCTGGTGATAACTTGGACGAAATTGATGTGGACTTGTGACAATGTGAGTTCACTTACGGCATCAACCCGCAAATTTCCTCCCGCATCGGATCGGTCTGTGGACACGGATGCAGATGGTCGTCATCCAATCGTATCATGTATATGTCTGCCGGTAAATTCAAATTCAAATGTACTCCGACCCACACAGCGCGCCGGATCGCATTCCCGATCAGAATAAAAAAGAGACAAATATGCTTAGTTTTTACATGCCCGAATCCAAAAGAACATCAGTCCGACTGTCAATCCATTTCTGCCCTTCCGGACCGGCAATCCCAGCCGCTGCTCCGCGATCAAGGAAGTGTGGTCGCCGCGCGTAGGCAGCCTCCGACGCGTCCTCATAGTCCGTTGTCGCCAACTCATCGTTCTGCTGCTGCGACATCTGATAGCGGACGGATTGCACGATCATTCTTGCGTCAGCATCCAAAGAGTCAACATTCATGGTCAACATCTTGGCGTCCTCCGCATTGACGGCGATCTTCACCCTCTTTTCCTCGAGCGCGGCCTTCCTCTCTTCGATCTTGGTCCTTCCCTCTTCGAGCTTGAGCTTCTTGTCCATGGCCTCCATCAACAATTTGAACCTCTCTGCCTTCTTCTCCTCCTTGATGTCCGAGCGCCTCACGCATGCCTCCGCCTTTGCCAAGATGTCCTCTAACCTCTCTGTCAGCTTGGTCACCGCACCTTCTCGATTTGCCCTCTCCTCCTCCCACTTCTTTCCTCATAAATTTATTCTAACCTTCTTCGGCGGTTCTTGGGTTGGGTTGATAGGGCCACCGGTTTCTTCCATTTTGCTTGGGTGGCGGTCTTGTCAATGAAATGATTCGACTTCGGTTGGCCATTCAACTTCAACCAACAATGCATGACGGTGAATGACTTCTTCTCCAACTTCTTGTACACCACACAAGCATGAGTAGACTACAATGTCGGCAATGCATATCTGTTTAGTGAGCAACAAAACAATACATGTACGGCCAGTGATCAACAAAACTAAAGCATACCCGTCTAGTGATCAACTTACTTGCTCGGTGATTTCTGCACCACTAGGCCGTCGTGCGATGAGATGCTTCAAGTGCCCGCAATACTTGGACACGACCTCTTGGATGGTGTACCATCGATGGTTGAGGGAGTTCCATTCACGGTTGCGGATGAGAGGATCGGAGTAGGGCGCGAAATGCTTGTATTCATAGACCATTTGTGAATGTTCCTCCAAAAGGTTGTGCCATTTTGCTCCGTGCCATGGATTGGCTTAAAGCTAGTGGCCAACCATGCATCGCACAACGGCTCGTCCTCCCGCATTTTGAAGCTTTCTCCTCTACCCTTCTTCGTTAGATCGCCGGTTGTATCATCCGGATCATCGTCGTCGCTGTCCTCCTCCCCCTCCCTTTCGACTGCTACTCTTTGGCGATCCAATGCTACTGTTGATGAGTGTCATCGCCGGTCTGGGTGTAGGACTGCTGCTGCTGGTAGTTGCCCGATTGGGTGGGATCCGAGTCTTCCACCTGCCCGTCCTCATAGCCCCCTCCTTCTTCTTGTCCATGTACGCGTCGTATGTCGGCTCCCCGCTCTAGGCATTGCAGCGAACAACACGCAGACACCCATCTGCTCCCCAGCCGTCGTCCACGCCCGAACATGTTGTGGTGAAGAATACTCGAAGAATAGAGGCACCACGTTAACGTCGACCATGTAAGGAACCATA
Organism: Secale cereale; assembly: GCA_902687465.1. Taxonomy (NCBI): domain Eukaryota; kingdom Viridiplantae; phylum Streptophyta; class Magnoliopsida; order Poales; family Poaceae; genus Secale; species Secale cereale. Next base: position 759,457,492 of record LR738710.1, read on the forward strand.
CCGTCGGGGTTTCGAACAGCTTGGTGGCATAGTAGCACGAAGGCTTGTAATGCTCCGGCCACGACGCCATCTCCACTGTAGGTGTGCCCGTCTGGCGGCGTCTGCCACGGCCTCGATGACTGTCTCATCCGCCAAGACATCCACGCCCATCACCACTACCAGGCCCATCGGTGGCTAATCGCTTCTTGAGCCTCTCCTCCTTTTCGGCCTTTCCTTTGACGCGACAAGTTTTCCGCTTCACCGAGCTGATCTTCCGGGCGAGCGTGATGCTCGGATCCTCCGACACCTCCACCCGCTCCATCTCTGACAGGTTCTCCAATGGTTCCATGCATTGGTGGCAAAAGGAGTGGATGGGAGAAAAGAGCAGGAATTGGGTGGAGAACGGCCGAAAATGGAAGAAGAGAAGTGCGGGATTTTGGCACGGAAACAGTATGGGGTGCTACAAAAGCGCGGGACCGCCTTCCTTTTGGGTACGCCAGGGGGGTAGAGAGCGATGTTTCTCGTGTCCGAACTCCTGGAAAGCCCCCCCCCCCCCGCCACCACGTTTGTCTCCGATTTGTGGGAGAAATCATGACCGGGCCGCACCGCGGACCGATACATGCCCGTGTTGGATAGATTCCACGGTCCGGACAGTGCGGTCCGGATGGTTGTAGAGATTTGCGGGTCGGCGTTGGACATGCCCTTGCTAGTGTGAATTGATGTATTAGTAGTTGATGTTTTGTGTTTTATTGGTGAAAGATTTATACTTTTGGATTGTCATATTTACCATTACCCTTCTGAACATGTTCATCATGATGCATTGTGAGTAGTTCCGAACTGTTCTTGATGACATGGGAGAAATCTAGTTGTTAAGTGTCATATATATTTTGCACTAAAGATTGTTGTTTGATCATGTTATGATGCAATATCTAGTAGTGGTATGCGTATATCGAGTGCATATCACTTCGCGTATATGAGCCTAGAGAAGAGCATTGTCCAACGCCGGCCATCTCCGGCATGACGGGGAGCGGATCTGAGTCCTTAACCTCCAGATCTGTCGACCCCGAGGAGTAGATGGCCGTCCGACTTGTGCTTTGCCACTCTCGGGAATGCATCGCTCGGATTCCTTCCCTTGAGAATCAATTGCGTCCGCCCAAATGGCGCATGGATTCGGCACTAGGTGTGCCATCGTTGTCCGACCGAAGGCAGTGCGGTCCGTCTGAACGCGGTGGCGGACGCGCAACCCCTCCATTGGCGCGCCGAGGCCATCGACACACCATGGGCGTGGTCCAATGCGAATATAGCGTGGTGAGCTTGATGTCTACTACGCAACCTTCTTCTTGTAGACGTTGTTGGCCCTCCAAGTGTAGAGGTTTGTAGGACAGTAGCAAATTTCCCTCAAGTGAATGACCTAAGGTTTATCAATCCGCGGGAGGCGTAGGATGAAGATGGTCTCTCTCAAACAACCCTGCAACCAAATAACAAAGAGTCTCTTGTGTCCCCAACACACCCAATACAATGGTAAATTGTATAGGTGCACTAGTTCGGCGAAGACATGGTGATACAAGTGCAATATGGATTGTAGATATAGGTTTTTGTAATCTGAAAATATAAAAACAGCAAGGTAGCAAGTGGTAAAAGTGGGCATAAACGGTGGTGCAATGCTAGGAAACAATTCCTAGGGTTCATACTTTCACTAGTGCAAGTTCTCTCAACAATAATAACATAGCTAGATCATATAACAATCCCTCAACATGCAACAAAGAGTCACTCCAAAGTCACGGAGAACAAAAAAAGAGATTATTGTAGGGTACGAAACCACCTCAAAGTTATTCTTTCTGATCGATCTATTCAAGAGTCCGTAGTAAAATAGCACGAAGCTATTCTTTCCGTTCGATCTATCTTGGAGTTCGTACTAGAATAACACCTTAAGACACAAATCAACCAAAACCCTAATGTCACCTAGATACTCCATTGTCACCTCAAGTATCCATGGGTATGATTATACGATATGCATCACACAATCTCAGAAACATCTATTCAACCAACACATAGAACTTCAAAGAGTGCCCCAAAGTTTCTACCGGAGAGTCAAGATGAAAACGTGTGCCAACCCCTATGCATAGATTCCCAAGGTCACGGAACCCGCAAGTTGATCACCAAAACATACATCAAGTAGATCCCGTGATATCCCATTGTCAACACAGATAAACACATGCAAGACATACATCAAGTGTTCTCAAATCCTTAAAGACTCAATCCAATAAGATAACTTCAAAGGGAAAACTCGATTTATCACAAGAGAGTAGAGGGGGAGAAACATCATAAGATCCAACTATAATAGCAAAGCTCGCGATACATCAAGATCGTGCATCTCAAGAACATGAGAGAGAGCGATCAAACACATAGATATTGGTACATACCCTCAGCCCCGAGGGTGAACTACTCCCCCTCGTCATGGAGAGCGTTGGGATGATGAAGATGGCCACCGGAGAGAGATTCCCCCTTCGGTAGGGTGCCGGAACGGGTCTAGATTGGTTTTCGGTGGCAGTAGAGGCTTTCGGCGGCGGAACTCCTGATCTAGGTTATTTTCCAGAGGTTTCAGTATATATAGGAGGTGTTGGAGTCGGGGACAAGTAAAGGGGACTTCCGGGCTGTCCACGAGGCAGGGGGCACGCCCAGGGGGGCGCCCCCTACCCTCGTGGGCAGCCCGGGAACCTTCTGGTCCCCCTTCGGCACTTTCTGGGCTTCTTCTGGTCCAAAAATAACCTTCGTTGAGTTTCAGGTCAATTGGGCTCCGTTTGATATTCCTTTTCTGCGATACTCTAAAACAGGAGAAAAACATAAACTGGCACTGGGCTCTGGGTTAATAGTTAGTCCCAAAAATCATATAAAAGTATATATAAAAGCCCATAAAACATCCTAGAAGGATAATATAATAGCATGGAACAATACAAAATTATAGATACGTTGGAGACGTATTAGTACCCGCCGTGAGAAGCAGCACACACGGGAGGCGGGGGCGGATGACCGTTGTCGGTGTCAAAACCGGCAGATCTCGAGTAGGGGGTCCCGAATTATGCATCTGAGGATCGATGATAACATGATACTAGGGGCTCGATGTTTACCCAGGTTCGGGCCCTCTCGATCGAGGTAATACCCTACTTCCTGCTTGATTGATCTTAATTAATATGGGGTTACAAGAGTTGATCTACCTCGAGATCGTAATGGCTAAACCCTAAAAGTCTAGCCTATGTGATTGCTATTATTCTTCTGTCTCTACGGACTAAACCCTCCGGTTTATATATGCACCAGAGGGACCTAGGTTTTGTACATGATCACCTTGCAGAGGAAGGAAAGTATTACACTCGGACTCTAAGCTTGCTATTTTTACACATATGGGAGTCCTATCCGGATACGGGAGATAGTCTTCATCAATAATCTTCACGACCTACCAATCTAGCCCATAATGAGCGATCCATCCACCTGAGGACCCCTTAATCCAAGACTCCCTCAGTAGCCCCTGAACCAGTCTTCGATGACGATGAGTTCGCCTCGCGTACTGTCTTCGACATTGCAAGGTGGGTTCCTCCTCCCGAACATACTGAAGCAATATCTCCTACAAAAAGGTACTATGTCTGGCTCTTCATGGTCAGTACAACCCTTAGCCTCGAAAGCAAGGTATCGAAAAACGGATACTGTGTCTTTATTGACAACTTTTCAGCGAAGAGTCATGTCTGTCCCTTTAATATATCGAACCGTTTTCTTGGCTCTAGTTTCGCGTTTCGAGGTATAGCCCCATTGGCACATCTTGTCAAAAAGAGATCGTGCCCGCTTATTATGGGATCCTTATCAATGTGACGTGAGCATCTTAACCGCGCATTACGCACGACTGATACGTCTCCAACGTATCTATAATTTTTGATTGTTCCATGCTATTATATTATCTGTTTTGGATGTTTAATGGGCTTTAATATGCACTTTTATATTATTTTTGGGACTAACCTACTAACCAAAGGCCCAACGCAAATTGCTGTTTTTTACCTATTTAAGTGATTCGCAAAAAAGGAATATCAAACAGAATCCAAATGGAATGGAACCTTCGCGAGGATCGTTTTTGGAACAAATGCAATCTAGGAGACTTGGAGTACAAGTCTGGAACTCCACGAGGTGTCCACGAGGCAGGAGGGCGTGCCCAGGGGGGGTAGGCGCGCCCCCACCCTCGTGGGCCCCTTGTAGCTCCACCGACATACTTCTTCCGCCTATATATACTCATATACCCTGAAAACATCCGAGAGCACCACAAAACCCTACTTCCACCGCCGCAACCTTCTGTACCCATGAGACCCCATCTTGGGGCCATTTCCGGCGCTCCGCCTGAGGGGGAATCGATCACGGAGGGCTTCTACATCAACACCATAGCCTCTCCACTGATGTGTGAGTAGTCTACCATAGACCTTTGGGTCCACAGTTATTAGCTAGATGGCTTCTTCTCTCTCTTTGGATCTCAATATAAAGTTCTCCTCGATCTTCTTGGATATCTATTCGATGTAATACTTTTTGTGGTGCGTTTGTCGATATCTGATGAATTGTGGGTTTATGATCAAGATTATCTATGAACAATATTTGATTCTTCTCTAAATTCTTATATGCATGATTTAATATCTTTGCAAGCCTCTTTGAATTATAAGTTTGGTTTGGCCTGCTAGATTGATCTTTCTTGCAATGGGAGAAGTGGTTAGCTTTGGGTTCAATCTTGCAGTGTCCTTTCCCAGTGACAGCAGGGGCAGCAAGGCACGTATTGTATTGTTGACATTAAGGACAAAAAGATGGGGTTTATATCATATTGCTTGAGTTTATCCCTCTACATCATGTCATCTTGCTTAATGCGTTACTCTGTTCTTATGAACATAATACTCTAGATGCATGCTGGATAGTGGTCGATGTGTGGAGTAATAGTAGTAGATACAGAATCGTTTCGGTCTACTTGTCACGGACGTGATGCCTATATACATGATCATGCCTAGATATTCTCATAACTATGCGCTTTTCTATCAATTGCTCGGCAGTAATTCGTTCACCCACCATGAAATATGCTATCTTGAGAGAAGCAACTAGTGAAACCTATGGCCCCCGGGTCTACTTTCCATCATATTAATCTCCCGTCAACTAGCTATTTTATCGTAGTTTATTTTGCAATCTTTACTTTTCAATCTATACAACAAAAATACCAAAAATATTTATCTTATTATCTCTATCAAATCTCACTTTTGCAAGTGGTCGTGAAGGGATTGACAACCCCTTTATTGCGTTGGTTGCAAGGTTCTTAATTATTTGTGCGTGTACTAGGGATTTGCGTGTATTCTCCTACTAGATTGATACCTTGGTTCTCAAAAACTAAGGGAAATACTTACGCTAGTTTGCTGCATCACCCTTTCCTCTTCAAGGGAAAACCAACGCATGCTCAAGAGGTAGCAAGAAGGATTTCTGGCACCATTGCCAGGGAGATCTATGCACAAGGCAAGACATACCAAGTACCCATCACAAACTCTTACCCCTCGCATTACATCATTTGTCATTCGCCTCTCGTTTTCCTCTCCCCACTTCACCTTTGCCGTTTTATTCGCCCTTTTCTGTTCGCCTCTTTTCGCTTGCTTCTTGTTTGCTTGTGTGTTGGATTGATTATTTGTCACAATGGCTCAAGACAATACTAAACTGTGTGACTTTTCCAATACCAACAACAATTATTTTATTAGCACTCCGATTGCTCCTATTACCGATGTTGAATTTTGTGATGTAGCGATCACGATCCGAATGGACCGAAGTCTCCGTGTTCTGTGTCATCCCTGGATCGATATGCTGACACACACAGTACTCGAGGATTTATAACAGAGGTAAATCACATGTATTAAGTAACATAAATACTATTACCTCAATCGATCATAGCGGAAGCAACAAAGGTTGTGGATTCCCATCAACACCAACGGCAAAGTTGAGTGTAGAAATCGTAACCCTAACGTATCACTTACTCGTCGTAAGATAATCCTGCAACATGAGACGTTGTAGCCACAAGGGTCAGTACATTGAATTTACTGGCAATTTCACACTGAAATGAGAATGATGAACAAGGCCTACTACTACATGCATATTTGGCTGGTGGAGGCTGTAAGGCTGTTTTTGCATAAAGCTGATTTTTCCCTACCACAAAGGAATGCATTTTATTTAACTACTTTGTTAAATTTAAATCATGAACAGTTGAGAATGGTACCCCCATCTCAATCCCAAATTAAAGTCATCATTAACCCAACAAATTAAATTATAGAGTGATGAGATCAACAAATAATCGACTTCTAGATACTCAAAGATGTCCATAACCGGGGGCACGGCTACTCATGAATAGTTTGTACACTCTGCAGAGGTTTGTGCACTTTTCCCCACAAGACTCGATCGCCTCCGTTTGGTTTCTCGCACTGTATGGTGTTTGAGAAACAGATGACCGAGACACAGTCTTTCCGAAGAGGTCCCCTTAACCAGATAGATAGGCCGGTACACCTACAAGCCCCCTACATCTGCTAGCCCATCATGGAAAGGTTTCTCACAACTTACTCAACTATGCCAGAGCCCATATTGGCATGTGGCTGCACATGGAAGTTTCTAGGCATGAAAATATTATATGATCCCTTTGAGCCTGGGTGGCATTCCAATAGGACAATCACATGGAAACCCCGGGATTTCCTAGGACAACACTGGCAACCCCAGGTGTCCGGGCAAGTCCACTAGTTCACTCCCAGGGTGCCCCAACCAATCCACCCAGATGTGTATTCAAGTAGCCACCTTAAGTTGAATCCTTAATTAACAACTCACATCTGTCATGGATTTCACTCAAACCCAACCCCCGTCTACGAGCATAGCATGGCAACCTAAGAAAACGTAGAAGTAACTCCCAGGTGTTTGAAAATAATGCAGGTAATAGGTTCTTCCTCAATCTACTTCCCAGTCCCACAAGTTAATAGGTCCTACTGATGCAATGTGTTTGAGGAGATAACTAATGCAATGAAAACTGGGTATTGGAAAAAAATATGATCAAAGTGTGAACTTGCCTGCAATGTTGATGAAGATGATTCGCACTAAAAAACTCTTGATATCTCTACTCGTCACACTCCGGTCAATCTATCGTAAGCAAGCAATAGTAACCACACATAAGCAATCACTCAGAAAGATCGGACAGAACGAATAAACACTTCGGAAAACTTTGAAAACAAAACGAATGACTCTTGAAACATAAAACAATTTCTAATAGTACCAAAATTATGTGAATTTGGCCTTATCAGAAAGTTTAGGTCAAGAGCTTCGATTTGCAAAAAGAATCAACTAAATCGGAGTTACGAAACTCAAGTTATGATCAAACGAAGTTTGAATCTAAAACTAGTTGAATTCAAATTTTAAATCTTTCAAAAACATGTTTAAGTTGTTTTAATGGAAAGAGGGGATCGTATCGAAGACGTGGGCGTTGGTTTCGTTGGATTTGGACCAACGAGCAAAAAGTTATGGCCGTTTGAAATTTAGGGGCTAAACTGTAAATAAAATATTTACAGAGAGGTCCCTGGCCAAAAAACTAAACAGAAAAAGAAAAGGACTAACGAGCAAATGCTCGCTTTCTAACTCTAGCTAAAGAACGTTCACTCAATAGATCAAACTTAAAAAAAACGATCTAACAGAAAACCGGGGGG
>LR738710.1:759465245-759708814 GCA_902687465.1 Secale cereale
GGGGGGGGTATTACCTAGGCGGTTTTTGAAGAAAAACCGTGGGTTCGGGCGGTTTTGAATCGGGTCGGTGGATCGGGCGTGGACCGGGTCCGGCGACGGCGGCGGTGGCAAGTCTGAAGGCAGCTCCGGCGAGGCGTCGCGATGGCGGCGGCGGCGCTGGGCGAGAGCGGAGGCGTCGGTGCGAGGGGGTGCTGGGGAAGCGGCGAGGGACGCGGCGCAGTGCGGGTGTGGCGGCGTTGGCAGCAGCCAGCAGCGGCGGCGGCGGCGGTCGAGGAGGGAGAGAGAGGAGAGAAACGGGGCGGGGCGGCGGCCTTATAAGGACGGAGGGGGGAGGCTGGCTTGCGGGAGGGGTAGGAAGAGGCCGGGGTAGCCACGGCGACGGTCGGCGTGAAGCTTCCGGACTCCAGTGGAGTCCGGTTCGGCGACGGGAACGAACGCGGCGCGAGCTAGGCTGGGCTCGCGACTAGCTGGGCCGGCCGAGTTCAGCGGGGAAAGTCTTTTTTTTAAACATTTTTTTTAAAAATAGACAAAGAAAACGAATAAATAAAAATATTATATAGGCATATTATATATCAAAATTTGCAGAAAAAGAAATCCTACAAAGTAAACATTTTTCTACTGCCAAATAAAATGCCCACAAATTCTAATAAATCAAAAGGTGCTACTGATGCAATAAAATTCAATAAAGATCATTCTTAAAATACCAAAAAGACTTCAAATTTATTTCTCCCCAATTTTCTGTTGTAGAGAATCATGTTACCCTATTTTCCATGTAATTTTTTTGGAGAAAAATAATTTGAATAAAACCCAAATAACTCAATAATTGAAATTGAGTTGCAGAAATTTCAGAAAAACTTCCAACTCATATTTCCTAAATTTTGAAGAAGTCATTTTATCTTCTCTCGGGAAAATCATTGAGTTGCTTAAAGTTTCTGGATTCGAGATATCTCGAGATTGGAATTCAAAATCCTTTCAAACCCTTTATCATTTAAAGTAAATGGAAGAAGTCATATTATCTTCACTCTAGGGTTTTGTGTTGAAAAGAATTTGAATTCCCTCGGAGATCAAAATGCAAAGCGAAAGTTTTGGGAAAGTCATTTCATTCCCTCTCATTTAGCTTTCAAAAGTTTCAAATTCCACCCAATTTCACACAGCACAACAACAAGCAATCAAATCTATCTATTTATTATAACATTCCAAAATTTAGAATTTTGGGATGTTACAAACCTACCACACTTAAAATGTATCTCGTCCTCGAGATTCGGAGAGGCTAGCAAGAAATAGGTTAGGGTTTGGGGGTCTCCTAACAAATCCACTAATTGGTGTGGCCTAGTGTGCTACCACACTTAGGAACATGGATATTGTTCCATCAAAACTCAGGTAGTCCATCCTTTGGGTTGACGGCATCGGTCTTCTCAAATCTTCAGGGTATTTCCTTCTCTGGCTTTTTCGGAAGTGGCATAACCTTTGCCCTCAATTCCTTGTATCCTTTCATCTTGATAAGGCTATTTTTGTGACTGGTTCTTCTTAACTGACAGGTGTGGCGCCAATACTAACAAATATCGATATCTCATGGTGGTCATCAACCAAATTAACAGGGTCCCTGCAGAAAACGGGTCTGGGCTTCATCCTCACCGTATATCCTACGGTTGGCAACAGCATGCCGTGTGCCAGGGAAAAACTTCTATACCTTTCTAAGGATTAAACAAGGTTTTGACATCGTCGTCTCTCTACTATAGGTAAGTCACTCAGATTTACCATCCCGTACAACAAAGGCGAATAATAAGAGTAAGTCGGTATGGTGATCAATCCATCCCGCACCCAAATCATTACCTTGTATATGGTTTAGTGAATCTCGAATTCTAACACTCGGTCATCCTCACAAGCACTGCATAATTTTTTTCTTGTCAACGAACTAAGTTCGGATAAATCCATTGATTCTGCAAGCTAAACAAAACATCTAGCATTTCTTCACAACCCTCGGGATTAACATAACCACCTATAAGATTGTATGTTGGCAAAGTCGTAACTTCTTCCAGGGGTTTTCCTTCAGCAAGAATGTGCTTGCTTCCTTGACAGGTCCTGGGGCCTGTGGGTTATGGTTCATCTCATCACTCACAACACTTGGTCTCATCCTCGGGTTGCAACTGATCATTCTTCCAACATCCAACTTCCTTGGCTTTCTTAAATCCATCCAATTATACCTTACTTCTCTGTGGATAAAACTACAATGTAATTACTCAGACTCATCTTTGGGCAATCCACTCCAAGTCTGACGTAACCAACCACTAGTTAGTGTATTCGGGTAACGGTGTTGGGTTCTACCACACTTAAAATGAATAACACTAGTTTTCTTCAAAATCTCCTTTCATGTACCATGTCTTCACTCATCACTATAGAGTAACAACTCATAAAATCCAAAATCAATACCAGGCTGCTAACTTCACCGATTCTCAACTTACTACAGTCTACTGCATTTCCATTGCAGGCTTCAACTCCAATACTTAGCACAAAACTCCTTCTTCTTGGTATAGTCTATAGCAAAATGCACTGCTTTACTACAGCAGATACACATAATTATTGACAAGTCTCGTGGTTCCCTTGTGATTATGTAGCCTCCTTTAGGTCCTCGGCTTGTGGGTCCACTTCAGAACTTTTATATCCTTAACTCATCCTTGGAGTCACTATTGCTCCACACTCAAGCATTTCACCCTCTTAAAATCCAATTGTACTTCTTTTCTTCTCATCCTTGGGGTAAACTTCATATCAAACATAACTCCAACTATTTGTGCAAAACTCTTCTCCTTGGTGCAACACTTTCCTTTCTATTGGTCCAGGGTTCACTCAATAAGGTTCAACTAAACAAAATGCACTGGTTCATCCATAATCCATATTCTCATCATATCAAATCTCGTATTACTTCTTGAACCAGTATTCAACACTCCAGTTACAAAGGTGCTTCACTACAAATGTTGCCATCCACATAGTGGGGTATGGTCAAACATTCCTCTCATCTTTGTTCCTTTATCCTAGCTAAGGACGCTTCAGTCCCACCGGAATTGTGCAACGTGATTCTTAAAATCATCAATCTTTTGCTTCATACTATTGGTTGTGTGCTTCATCTCCACCATCTCTGCATGCATCATACTCAGGCATCCCTGGGTATAAGGAAGTCTTGCTTCGAGTATTTCTCCAATTTGACTTATGGCCTCCATAGCAGCTTCACGAACAGAGTCGAAGAATGTTGGTCATGGTACTCGAGAGATGAAAAAGTATTGACCCATAGTCTTTGGGCAAACTCCTTTCACACAGTGGAGGTGTACCTCCACGTACTAAAGTTCAACTCCATTCTCCATAAAGGGATAACCCTTGTAAACTACATCTCCTTCCAGGTGAATATGCTTCATCATGTCCTTCAGGATCTTGGGATAATCCTGATCACTAGTCAGGGTCATGATGGTTTCCGGGCCTTTGAGAAAAGACTCGAAAAGGGTTGTCATCTGTAGGCATAAGACAGAAGGGGTTTTCAGGACAACATACGTACATCCTTGGATAAAACGGGGTCGTTTGTCCGAGAAAGGTTTGGGGGTCAACTTCTCCATGGGTCCTAGGTTTTGGTCTGGGTGAGGGGCACTCACAATCATCCAACAACTCATAACATCTCCTTCTTAGACTCCAAAAATATCAATTTCTCTTGCTTCACGAACTATTACAATGTTCTTTCCATAACTCAACTCAACATTGTAATAAAGATGTATTCCATTTAGCTACATGCTTCATTCTAATTTCCAGATCTCAACTACTCTGATCATCCTTCCTACGGTCTGAAACTTCTCTCGCAAAATGCCCTACTTCCTTGCAGCGTAAACTAATGACATAAGACAAATTTAGGGACTTCATGGCGACTATCCTGGATCACTGGATTCTCCGCTTCCTGGTTGGGCAGTTGCTAGCATAATGACCTAAATCCTTGCACCGATAACATGTGATGTGACTTAGGTCCTTTTCCGCAGAAATTGGGTTCTTCTGGGGACACATGTTCTTCCTCTTACTTGACTTCTTCATTCCTATCAATTCTTCTATCTTCTGTGGATCAAACTCTACTTCTTTTGTCAGGAAGTCTCCCAGATACTCTGGACTTTCCCTCGTGCATTGCTGTGAAAGGTGTCCTTCTTTTTCACATGAGTAGCAAGCACGGGAGTAATATCTGTCTAGTACTTCTCCATCAGGGTCGTCAATATCTTCCTCCATCGCGGATTCCCTTAAGGTTTCCTTGAGAACTTCTTTCATTGCTTCTTTCTTCTGCTGGACAGTTCGTTGCACCATGGGGTAAATGTGACACTGAGCAGGGTAGTGGGTAGTCCCTTCACACAAGAAACAAGTAACCTTCCTAGTCGGGCATTCTTCAGCTAGGTGACTTCCTTCACAATTAGGGCATTCATCCTTATGCTCCTCCTGGGTGTGTCCTATTTCTCCGCAAATCCTGCAGGCACAACGTTTCTTTTTCGGGTTGTCACCACGCTCTTGGATGAGACGGGATCTTAACAGGGTCTTCTTGAATTCCTTCCAACTTCCTGCTCCATTACATCCTTGTAGGGCTTGATGCATTTTCCACCATGTTGTAGCACTTTTTGTAAAGTACCGAAGAGCGTATTGAACCTCATACTTCCTTGCTACCAAATTTTTCCTGAAGTGGTCCTCCATGTTTTGTATCCATACCTCTGCCTTTGGCTGGGTAATTGGTCCAGAGACTTCAAGTCTATCTTCAATCATCCTCTATTGAGTCCAAGGGTTTTGGGATGAGATAAGAGAGATGGAGAGAGATACACTCAACACAATCAAAAGTTTTGAAAAGACGGGTTTTGTTTTGTGGCCGTCTGAAAACATCAAACAAATGACGACTCACAGTCGTCGCATCTAATGTAAGTACATAACAGGGTTTTGGTCTTCTAAAGGTCATCATCTCTTCAAAGTTGTCAACTCTTCAAACCTTCGGAGTATCCATTGTTGTAGCTTCAACACTTCCAATGCATAGTGAAATCCTCTTTACTCTGAAGTGGTCCAAATGGTAAAGGGTATTGTATAACTATTTAAGGTAAGAGGGAAGATTTGACAAAGCTCAGAAAGGAAGAGAGATAAGAATCTTTTTTGAAAATAAAGTTTTAGAGAAATCCTTTCCTATGGGTTTGCCAGTTTCTAGGGTCACGTCCTACAGTCAACATGTGCTCTGATACCATCTTGTAGCGACCACGATCCGAATGGACCGAAGTCTCTGTGTTCTGTGTCATCCCTGGATCGGTATGCTGACACACACAGTACTCGAGGATTTATAACAGAGGTAAATCACATGTATTAAGTAACGTAAATACTATTACCTCAATCGATCATAGCGGAAGCAACAAAGGTTGTGGATTCCCATCAACACCAACGGCAAAGTTGAGTGTAGAAATCGTAACCCTAACGTATCACTTACTCGTCGTAAGATAATCCTGCAACATGAGACGTTGCAGCCACAAGGGTTAGTACATTGAATGTACTGACAATTTCACACTGAAATGAGAATGATGAACAAGGCCTACAACTACATGCATATTTGGCTGGTGGAGGCTGTAAGGCTGTTTTTGCATAAAGCTGATTTTTCCCTACCACAAAGGAATGCATTTTATTTAACTACTTTGTTAAATTTAAATCATGAACAATTGAGAATGGTACCCCCATCTCAATCCCAAATTAAAGTCATCATTAACCCAACAAATTAAATTATAGAGTGATGAGATCAACAAATAATCCACTTCTAGATACTCAAAGATGTCCATAACCGGGGACACGGCTACTCATGAATAGTTTGTACACTCTGCAGAGGTTTGTGCACTTTTCCCCACAAGACTCGATCGCCTCCGTTTGGTTTCTCACACTGTATGGTGTTTGAGAAACGGATGACCGAGACACAGTCTTTCCGAAGAGGTCCCCTTAACCAGATAGATAGGCCGGTACACCTACAATCCCCGTACATCTGCTAGCCCATCATGGAAAGGTTTCTCACAACTTACTCAACTATGCCAGAGCCCATATTGGCATGTGGCTGCACATGGAAGTTTCTAGGCATGAAAATATTATATGATCCCTTTGAGCCAGGGTGGCATTCCCATAGGACAATCACACGGAAACCCAGGGATTTCCTAGGACAACACTGGCAACCCCAGGTGTCCAGGCAAGTCCACAGGTTCACTCCCAGGGTGCCCCAACCAATCCACCCAGATGTGTATTCAAGTAGCCACCTTAAGTTGAATCCTTAATTAACAACTCACATCTGTCATGGATTTCACTCAAACCCAACCCCCGTCTACGAGCATAGCATGGCAACCTAAGCAAACATAGAAGTAACTCCCAGGGGTTTGAAAATAATCCAGGTAATAGGTTCTTCCTCAATCTACTTCCCAGTCCCACAAGTTAATAGATCCTACTCATGCAATGTGTTTGAGGAGATAACTAATGCAATGAAAACTGGGTATTGGAAAAAAATATGATCAAAGTGTGAACTTGCCTGCAATGTTGATGAAGATGATTCGCACTAAAAAACTCTTGATATCTCTACTCGTCACACTCCGGTCAATCTATCGTAAGCAAGCAATAGTAACCACACATAAGCAATCACTCAGAAAGATCGGACAGAACGAATAAACACTTCGGAAAACTTCGAAAACAAAACGAATGACTCTTGAAACATATTTTTTTTCAATAGTACCAAAATTATGTGAATTTGGCCTTATCAGAAAGTTTAGGTCAAGAGCTTCAATTTGCAAAAAGAATCAACTAAATCGGAGTTACGAAACTCAAGTTATGATCAAACGAAGTTTGAATCTAAAACTAGTTGAATTCAAATTTTAAATCTTTCAAAAACATGTTTAAGTTGTTTTACTGGAAAGAGGGGATCGTAACGAAGACGTGGGCGTTGGTTTCGTTGGATTTGGACCAACGAGCAAAAAGTTATGGCCGTTTGAAGTTTAGGGGCTAAACTATAAATACAATATTTATAGAGAGGTCCCTGGCCGAAAAACTAAACAGAAAAAGAAAAGTACTAACGAGCAAACACTCGCTTTCTAACTCTAGCTAAAGAACGTTCACTGAATAGATCAAACTTAAAAAAAACCGATCTAACAGAAAACAGGGGGGGGGGTTATTACCTAGGCGGTTTTTGAAGAAAAACCGTGGGTTCGGGTGGTTTTGAATCGGGTCGGTGGATTAGGCGTGGACCGGGTCCGGCGACGGCGGCGGTGGCAAGTCTGACGGCGGCTCCGGTTAGGCGTCGCTGCGGCGGCGGCGGCGCTGGGCGAGAGCGGAGGCGTCGGCGCGAGGGGGTGCTGGGGAAGCGGCGAGGGACGCGGCGCAGTGCGGGTGTGGCGGCGTTGGCAGCAGCCAGCAGCGGCGGCGGCGGTGGTTGAGGAGGGAGAGAGAGGAGAGAAACGGGGCGGGGCGGCGGCCTTATAAGGACGGAGGGGGAAGGCTGGCTTGCGGGAGGGGTAGGGAGAGGCCGGGGCGGCCACGGCGGCGGCCGACGTGAAGCTTCCGGACTCCACCGGAGTCCGGTTCGACGACGGGAACGAAGGCGGCGCGAGCTGGGCTGGGCTGGCGACTAGCTGGGCCGGCCCAGTTCAGCGGGGAAAGTCTTTTTTTAAACAATTCTTTTAAAACAGACAAAGAAAACGAATAAAAACAAAATAAATAAAAATATTATATAGGCATATTATATATCAAAATTTGCAGAAAAAGAAATCCTACAAAGTGAACATTTTTCTTCTGCCAAATAAAATTCCCATAAATTCAAATAAATCAAAAGGTGCTACTGATGCAATAAAATTCAATAAAGATCATTCTTAAAATACCAAAAAGACTTCAAATTTATTTCTCCCCAATTTTTTGTTGTAGGGAAATCATGTTACCCTATTTTCCATGTAATTTAGTTTTGGAGAAAAATAATTTGAATAAAACCCAAATAACTCAATAATTGAAGTTGAGTTGCAGAAATTTCAGAAAAACTTCCAACTCATATTTCCTATATTTTGAAGAAGTCATTTTATCTTCTCTCGGGAAAATCATTGAGTTGCTTAAAGTTTCTGAATTCGAGATATCTCGAGATTGAAATTCAAAATCCTTTCAAACCCTTTATCATTTAAAGTAAATGGAAGAAGTCATATTATCTTCACTCTAGGGTTTTGTGTTGAAAAGAATTTGAATCCCCTCGGAGATCAAAATGCAAAGCGAAAGTTTTGGGAAAGTCATTTTATTCCCTCTCATTTAGCTTTCAAAAGTTTCAAATTCCACTCAATTTCACACAGCACAACAACAAGAAATCAAATCTATCTATTTATTATAACATTCCAAAATTTAGAATTTTGGGATGTTACATGTGAAATTAATGTTGCTCTGTTTAATCTTGTCATGAAAGATCAATTTTCTCGCCTTCCTTGTGAAGATGCCTCTACCCATCTAAACAACTTTGTTGATTTGTGCGATATGCAAAAGAAGAGAGATGTGGATAATGATATTGTTAAATTGAAGTTATTTCCGTTTTCACTTAGAGATCGTGGTAAAACTTGGTTCTATTATTTGCCTAAAAATAGTATTGATTCATGGAATAAGTGCAAAGATGCTTTTATCTCTAAGTATTTTCCTCCCGCTAAGATCATCTCTCTTAGAAACGATATTATGAATTTTAAGCAACTTGATCATGAGCATGTTGCACAAGCTTGGGAGAGGATGAAATTGATGATATGTAGTTACCCTACACATGGTTTAAATTTATGGATGATTATGCAAAAAAAATATGCTGGATTGAATTTTGCTTCTAGAAATCTTTTAGATTCGGCTGCGGGAGGCACTTACATGGAAATCACTTTAGGATAAGCTACTAAACTCCTAGATAATATTATGGTTAATTATTCTCAATGGCACACCGAAAGATCCACTAGTAAAAAGGTTCATGCGATTGAAGAGATTAGTGTTTTGAGTGGAAAGACAGATGAACTTATGAAATTGTTTGCTAATAAGAGTGTTTCTTTAGATCCTAATTATATGCCTTTGTCCACTTTGATTGAGAATAATAATGAATCTATGGATGTGAATTTTGTTGATAGGAACAATTTTGGTAACAACGCGTATAGAGGAAACTTTAATTCTAGATCGTTCCCTAGTAATTCCTCTAATAATTATGGTAATTCTTACAACAAATCTTATGGAAATTTTAATAAGATGCCCTCTGATTTTGAGACTAGTGTTAAAGAATTTATGAATTCGCAAAAGAATTTCAATGCTTTGCTTGAAGAAAAATTGCTTAAGATTGATCAGTTGGCTAGGAACGTGGATATAATTTCTCTTGATGTTGATTCTTTGAAACTTAGATCTATTCTACCTAAGCATGATATCAATGAGTCTCTCAAAGCCATGAGAATTTCCATTGATGAGTGCAAAGAAAGAACCACTAGGATGCATGCTAAAAGAGATTGCTTTGTGAAAGCATGTTCTTCTAGTTTTCATGATAATAAAGATGAAGATCTAAAAGTGATTGACGTGTCTCCTATTAAATCTTTGTTTTCCAATATGAATCTTGATAAAGATGGGACTAGATATGAGTCAATTTTAGTTAATAGGCGTCCCAATGATTCCGAATTTTTAGATCTTGATGCAAAAATTGGTAAAAGTGGGATTGAAGAGGTCAAAACTTTACATAGCAATGAACCAACTATTTTGGATTTCAAGGAATTTAATTATGACAATTGCTCTTTGATAGATTGTATTTCCTTGTTGCAATCCTTGTTAAATTCTCCTCATGCTTATAGTCAAAATAAAGCTTTTACTAAACACATCGTTGATGCTTTAATGCAATCTTATGAATAAAAACTTGAATAAAAGTTTCTATCCCTAGAAAATTTTATGATGAGTGGGAACCTACTATTAAAATTAAGATTAAAGAGCATGAATGCTATGCTTTGTGTGATTTGGGTGCTAGTGTTTCCATGATTCCAAAAACTTTGTGCAATGTGTTAGGTTTCCATGAACTTGATGATTGTTCCTTAAATTTTCATCTTGTGGATTCTACCATTAAGAAACCTATGGGAGAGATTAATGATGTTCTTATTGTTGCAAATACGAATTATGTACCCATAGATTTCATCGTTCTTGATATAGATTGCAATCCTACATGTCCTATTATTCTTGGTAGACCTTTCCTTAGAACTATTGGTGCAATTATTGATATGAAGGAAGGAAATATCAGGTTCCAATTTCCGTTAAGGAAAGGCATGGAACACTTTCCCATAAAGAAAATCAAATTACCTTATGAATCTATTATGAGAGCCACTTATGGATTGCATACCAAAGATGATAATACCTAGATCTATTCTTGTTTTTATGCCTAGCTAGGGGCGTTAAACGATAACGCTTGTTGGGAGGCAACCCAATTTTATTTTCTTGGCCTTTTGTTCCTGTTTAGTAATAAGTAATTCATCTAGCCTCTGGTTAGATACGGTTTTGTGTTTTAATTAGTGTTTGTGCCAAGTAGAACCTTTGGGAAGACTTGGGTGAAGTCTTTGCGATCTTGCTGTAAAAAACAGAAATTTTTGCGCTCACGAGATTAGCTGACATTTTTTTACTGGAGAGTGATTTTAGGTTGATTCTTTTTGAAGATGATTACTAGACAAATTCCTCATGTCCACCAATTTATTTCAGAATTTTTAGAGTTACAGAAGTATTCGAAAGTTACATATTGCTACGGACTATTCTGTTTTTGACAGATTCTGTTTTTCGTGTGTTGTTTGCTTATTTTGATGAATCTATGGCTAGTATCGGGGGGTATCAACCATAGAGAAGTTGGAATACAGTAGGTTTAACACCAATATAAATAAAGAATGAGTTCATTACGGTAACTTAAAGTGGTGGTTTGTTTTCTTATACTAACGGAGTTCACAAGATTTTCTGTCAAATTTTGTGTTGTGAAGTTTTCAAGTTTTTGGGTAAGGATTTGATGGACTATGGAATTAAGAGTGGAAAGAGCCTAAGCTTGGGGATGCCCAAGGCACCCCAAGGTAAAATTGAAGGACAACCAAAAGCCTAAGCTTGGGGATGCCCCGGGAAGGCATCCCCTCTTTCGTCTTCGTCTATCGGTAACTTTACTTGAGACTATATTTTTATTCACCACATGATATGTGTTTTGCTTGGAGCGTCTTGTATGATTTGAGTCTTTTCTTTTTAGTTTACCACAATCATCCTTGCTGTACACACCTTTTGGGAGAGACACACATGAGTCAGAATTTATTAGAATACTCTATGTGCTTCACTTATTTCTTTTGAGCTAGATAATTTTGCTCCAGTGCTTCACTTATATCTTTTAGAGCACAGTCGTGGTTTTATTTTATAGAAATTATTGATCTCTCATGCTTCACTTATATTATTTTGAGAGTCCTTTAGAACAACATGGTAATTTGCTTTGGCTATAACATTAGTCCTAATATGATAGGCATCCAAGATGGGTATAATAAAAACGTTCATATAAAGTGCATTGAATACTATGAGAAGTTTGATGCTTGATGATTGTTTTGAGATATGAGGATGGTGATATTAGAGTCATGCTAGTAGAGTAGTTTTGAATTTGAGAAATACTTGTGTTGAGGTTTGCAAGTCCCGTAGCATGCACGTATGGTAACCGTTGTGTGACAAATTTGAATAATGAGGTATTTCTTTGATTGTCATCCTTTGTGTGGAGGTCGGGATCGGGCGATGGTTAACTCCTACCAACCCTTCCACTAGGAGCATGCGTGTAGTACTTTGTTTTGATGACTTGTAGATTTTTTCAATAAGTATGTGAGTTCTTTATGACTAATGTTGAGTCCATGGATTATACACACTCTCACCCTTCCACCATTGCTAGCCTCTAGTACCGCGCAAATTTTGCCGGTACCATAAACCCACCATATATCTTCCTCAAAAAGCCACCATACCTACCTACTATGGCATTTCCATAGCCATTCCGAGATATATTGCCATGCAACTTTCCACCGCTCCGTTTATTATGACACGCTTCATCATTGTCATATTGCCTTGCATGATCATGTATACATCGTATTCGTGGCAAGGCCACCATGCATAATTTTTCATACATGTCACTCTTGATTCATTTCACATCCCGGTACACCGCCGGAGGCACTCATATAGAGTAATATTTTGTTCTAGTATCGAGTTGTAATCTTTGAGTTGTAAATAAATAGAAGTGTGATGATCATCATTATTAGAGCATTGTCCCGGGAAAAAAGGCCAAATAAGAAAGGCCAAAAAAAGAGAAAGGCCAAATAAAAAAAGGAAGGCACAAAAAAAGGAAAATAAAAAAGGAAAAAAGGGACAATGCTACTATCTTTTTTCCACATTGTGCTTCAAAGTAGCACCATGATCTTCATGATAGAGAGTCTCTTGTTTCGTCACTTTCATATACTAGTGGGAATTTTTCATTATAGAACTTGGCTTGTATATTCCAACAATGGGCTTCCTCAAATGCCCTAGGTCTTCATGAGCAAACAAGTTGGATGCACACCCACTTAGTTTCTTTTGTTGAGCTTTCATACATTTATAGCTCTAGCGCATCCGTTGCATGGCAATCCCTACTCACTCACATTGATATCTATTGATGGGAATCTCCATAGCCCATTAATACGCCCAGTTGATGTGAGACCATCTTCTCCTTTTTGTCTTCTCCACAACCACCACTCTATTCCACCTATAGTGCTATATCCATGGCTCACGCTCATGTATTGCGTGAAAGTTGAAAAAGTTTGAAAAAATTAAAGTATGAAACACTTGCTTGGCTGAAACCGGGGTTGTGCATGATTTGGGTATTTTGTGTGACGAAGATGAAGCATAGCCAAACTATATTATTTTGTAGGGATGAACTTTATTTGGCCATGTTATTTTGAGAAGACATAATTGCTTTGTTAGTATGCTTAAAGTATTATTATTCTTTTGTCAATATTAAACTTTTGTCTTGAATCTTTCGGATCTGAACATTCATGCCACAATAAAGAAAATTACATTGAAAATTATGTTAGGTAGCATTCCACATAAAAAAATCTATTTTTACGATTTACCTACTCGAGGACGAGCAGTAATTAAGCTTGGGGATGCTTGATACGTCTCCAATGTATCTATAATTTTTTATTGTTCCGTGCTATTATATTATTTGTTTTGGATGTATAATGGGCTTTAATATGCACTTTTATATTATTTTTCGGGACTAACCTACTAACCAAAGGCCCAGTGCAAATTGCTGTTTTTTTGCCTATTTCAGTGTTTCGCAGAAAAGGAATATCAAACGGAATCCAAACGGAATGAAACCTTCACGAGGATCGTTTTTGGAACATACACAATCCATTAGACTTGGAGTACAAGTATGGAATGCCACAAGGCGGCCACGAGGCAGGAGGGCACACCCAGGGGGGTAGGCGCGCCCCCACCCTCGTGGGCCCCTTGTAGCTCCATCGACATACTTCTTCCGCCTATATATACTCATATACCCCGAAAACATCCGAGAGCACCATGAAACCCTATTTTCACCACCACAACCTTCTGTACCCATGAGGTCCCATCTTGGGGCCTTTTCCAGTGCTCCACCGGAGGGGGAATCGATCACAGAGGGCTTCTACATCAACACCATAGCCTCTCCGATGATGTGTGAGTAGTCTACCACAGACCTTCGGGTCCATAGTTATTAGCTAGATGGCTTCTTCTCTATCTTTGGATCTCAATACAAAGTTCTCCTCGATCTTCTTCGAGATCTATTCGATGTAATACTTTTTGCGGTGTGTTTGTCCAGATCCGATGAATTGTGGGTTTATTATCAAGATTATCTATGAAAAATATTTGATTCTTCTCTAAATTCTTATATGCATGATTTAATATCTTTGCAAGTCTCTTCGAATTATCAGTTTGGCTTGGCCTACTAGATTGATCTTTCTTGCAATGGGAGAAGTGATTAGCTTTGGGTTCAATCTTGCGGTGTCCTTTCCCAGTGATAGCAGGGGCAGCAAGGCACGTATTGTATTGTTGACATCGAGGATAAAAAGATGGGGTTTATATCATATTGCTTGAGTTTATCCCTCTACATCATGTCATCTTGCTTAATGCGTTACTCTATTATGATGAACTTAATACTCTAGATGCATGCTGGATAGCGGTCGATGTGTGGAGTAATAGTAGTAGATGCAGAATCATTTCGGTCTACTTGTCACGGACGTGATGCCTATATACATGATCATGCCTAGATATTCTCATAACTATGCGCTTTTTTATCAATTGCTCGGCAGTAATTCGTTCACCCACCATGAAATATGCTATCTTGAGAGAAGCCACTAGTGAAACCTATGGCCCCCGGTTCTATTTTCCATCATATTAATCTCCCGTCAACTAGCTATTTTTATCATAGTTTATTTTGCAATCTTTACTTTTCAATCTATACAACAAAAATACCAAAAATATTTATCTTATTATCTCTATTAGATCTCACTTTTGCAAGTGGCCGTGAAGGGATTGACAACCCCTTTATCGCGTTGGTTGCAAGGTTCTTAATTGTTTGTGCAGGTACTAGGGATTTGCATGTAGTCTCCTACTGGATTGATACCTTGGTTCTCAATAACTGAGGGAAATACTTACGCTACTTTGCTGCATCACCCTTTCCTCTTCAAGGGAAAACCAACGTATGCTCAAGAGGTAGCAACGACCTCGTTGGGAACCAGTGAGGTTTACGGCTGGAGTAGGGGGGCGTTTAGCATTCACGGCTTATAAATGACTCAAATCTTTCCCTTTAACCCCACGCTCTCCTCAAGCCCTAGTTCTCCAATCTCCACAACCCGAGCGCCCACATCTCTTGCGCCCTCAATTCTCAGCTCCTCTACCACCGCCTCCCTTCCCAGCCATGGCCGGATCCGGTTCTAAGGGCAAGTGGGAGGCATCCCCTGTCACGTAGAAGACCGTGAAGAGCCTCCGGAGCGCGGGCTATCTCGCCAACGATCTAGCGCACCGAGTCCTCGAAAAGGACCAAGTGATTCCCTTCCCTAAGGCGGGTGAGAGGGCTGTCTTCCTCTCACACTTTATTCGGGGGCTGGGATTTCCTCTCCACCCCTTTGTACATGGCCTCTTATTTTTTTATGGGCTAGATTTCCATGATCTAGCCCCAAATTAAATTCTCCAGATATCCTCTTTCTAGTGGTATATGTGAGGTGTTCCTCTACGTCCCCCCACACTTCGACCTATAGCTCAAAACCTTCAATTTGAAGCCGAAGGTGGTCGACGGGCAGCATGCGGAGTGCGGAGGCGCCATGGTGAGCAAGCTCCCCAATGCTACTTGGCCCAAGGGGGCCTTTGTG
Organism: Secale cereale; assembly: GCA_902687465.1. Taxonomy (NCBI): domain Eukaryota; kingdom Viridiplantae; phylum Streptophyta; class Magnoliopsida; order Poales; family Poaceae; genus Secale; species Secale cereale. The sequence continues at coordinate 759,480,650 of LR738710.1, forward strand.
GAGACGAACAAGGTCTGGCAGCAGGAGTGGTTCTACATCATTGAGCCTTGTGACGCCAAGTGGGCGGCGGCGCTCGCATTTAGATCTGGACCCCCGCAGAGGCTAACCTCTTGGACCGACAAGAGTCCGGATTGGGGGTCTCAAGCGGAGGTGCTGGCGCTCAAAGCCGCATCTCTGGCATGATTACCAAGGGGACCCAACTCACAAATGTGATTCAGGTAATGCTCGTCCGTCTCATCCTTTCCAGCCAAAGCCGGGACTCCTATCTATGGGAGTTCAATCTGGAAGGGTCCCGACCCTTGAAGCATCTCTTCAGCACTACGTGTTGGGGAACGTAGTATTTAAAAAATCCTACGATCACGCAAGATCTATCTAGGAGAAGCATAGCAACGAGCGGGGAGAGTGTGTCCACGTACCCTCGTAGACCGAAAGCGGAAGCGTTTAGTAACGCGGTTGATGTAGTCAAATGTCTTCGTGATCCAACCGATCCAAGCACCGAATGTACGGCACATCCACATTCAGCAAACGCTCAGCTCGATGACGTCCCATGAACTCTTGATCCAGTTGAGGTCGAGGGAGAGTTCCGTCAGCACGATGGCGTGCTGACGCTGATGATGAAGTTACCGGCGCTGGGCTTCGCCTAAGCACTACGACGATATGACCGAGGTGTGTAACTGTGGAGGGGGCTCCACACATGGCTAAGAAATCAACTTGTGTGTCTACAGGGTGCCCCCTGGCCACGTATATAAAGGAGGAGAGGGCTGGCCCTCTCTATGGCGCGCCCTAAGGGGGGAGTCCTACTCCCACTAAGAGTAGGATTCCCTCTTTCCTAGTAGGAGTAGGAGAAGAAGGAAGGGGAGGGAGAGAAGAGAAGGAAGGAGGGGGCGGCGCCCCTCCCCCTGGTCCAATTCGGATTACACCACGGGGGGGGGGGGGGTGCACTGCCTGCCCTAAGAAGCCTCCCTCTCTCTCTCCTAAATCTGAATAAGGCCCATTTACACCTCGGGGGGTTCCGGTAACCTCCTGGTACTCCGGTATTTATCCGGTGACCCCCGGAACCCTTTCGGTGTCTGAATATAACCTTCCAATATATCAATCTTTATGTCTCGACCATTTCGAGACTCCTCGTCATGTCTGTGATCACATCCAGGACTCCGAACTAGCTTCAGTACATCAAAACACATAAACTCATAATACCGATCGTCATCTAACGTTAAGCGTGCGGACCCTACGGGTTCGAGAACTATGTAGACATGACCGAGACTCATCTCCGGTCATTAACCAATAATGGAACCTGGATGCTCAGATTGGTTCCTACATATTCTATGAAAATCTTTATCGGTCAAACCGCATAACAACATGCGTTGTTCCCTTTGTCATCGGTATCTTACTTGCCCGAGATTCGATCGTTGGTATCATCATACCTAGTCCAATCTCGTCACCAAAAAGTCTCTTTACTCGTTCACATCATCCCGTGACTAACTAATTAGTCGTTTGATTGCAAGGCTTATTATGATGTGTATTACCGAGAGGGCCCAGAGATACCTCTCCGACACTCGGAGTGACAAATCATATTCTCGATCTATGCCAACACCACAAACACCTTCAGAGACACCTGTAGAGCATATTTATAATCACCAAGTTACATTGTGATGTTTGATAGCACACAAGGTGTTCCTAAGGTATTCGGGAGTTGCATAATCTCATAGTCAGAGGAACATGTATAAGTCATGAAGAAAGCAATAGCAGTAAAACTAAACGATCATAGTGCTAAGCTAACGGATGGGTCGTGTCCATCACATCATTCTCATAATGATGTGATCCCGTTGATCAAACGACAACTCATGTCTATGGTTAGGAAACATAACCATCTTTGATTAATGAGCTAGTCTAGTAGAGGCATACTAGGGACACTCTGTTTTGTCTATGTATTCACACATGTATCAAGTTTCCGGTTAATACAATTCTATCATGAATAAAATACATTTATCATGATATATAAGGAAATATAAATAACAACTTTATTATTGCCTCTAGGGCATATTTTCTTCAGTCTCCCACTTGCACTAGAGTCAATAATCTAGATTACATAGTAATGATTCTAACACCCATGGAGTCTTGGTGCTCATCATGTCTTGCTCGTGGAAGAGGCTTGGTCAATGGGTGTGCAACATTCAGATCCATATGTACCTTGCAAATTTATATGTCTCCCTCCTTGACTTGACCGCGGATGGAGTTGAAGCGTCTCTTGATGTGCTTGGTTCTCTTGTGAAACCTGGATTCCTTCGCTAAGGCTATTGCTCCAGTGTTGTTACAAAAGATTTTCATTGGACCCGATGCACTTGGTATTACACCTAGATCAGATATGAACTCCTTCATCCATACTCCTTCATTTGCTGCTTCCGTAAGCAGCTATGTACTCCACTTCACACGTAGATCCCGCCATGACGCTCTGCTTGGAACTGCACCAACTGACAGCTCCACCGTTCAATAAAAAATACATATCCGGTCATCAAGATCAGTGTCAAAGCTTGAATCAACGTAACCGTTTATGACGAGCTCTTTGTCACCTCCATAAACCAGAAACATATCCTTTGTCCTTTTCAGGTACTTCAGGATGTTCTTGACCGCTGTCCAGTGATCCACTCCTAGATTACTTTGGTACCTCCCTGCTAAACTTATAGCAAGGCATACATCAGGTCTGGTACACAACATTGCATACATGATAGATCCTATGGCTGAAGCATAGGGATTGACTTTCATTTTCTCTCTATCTTTTGGAGTGGCCGGGCATTGAGTCTTACTCAACTTCACACCTTGTAACACAGGCAAAAACCCTTTCTTTGACTAATCCATTTTGAACTTCTTCAAAACTTTATCAAGGTATGTGCTTTGTGAAAGTCAAATTAAGCGTCTTGATCTATCTCTATAGATCTGGATGCCCAATATATAAGCAGCTTCATCGAGGTCTTTCATTGAAAAAAATCTTATTCAAGTATCCTTTTATGCCATCCAGAAATTCTATATCATTTCCAATCAACAATATGTCATCCACATATAATATCAGAAATGCTACAGAGCTCCCACTCACTTTTTTGTAAATACAGGCTTCTCCCAAAGTCTGTATAAAACCATATGCTTTGATCACCTCATCAAAGCGTATATTCCAACTCCGAGATGCTTGCATCATTCCATAGATGGATCGCTGGAGTTTCCACACTTTTTTTAGCACCTTTAGGATCGACAAAACCTTCTGGTTGCATCATATACAACTCTTCTTTGAGATATCCATTAAGGAATGCAGTTTTGAAATCCATTTGCCAGATTTCATAATCATAAAATGTGGCAATTGCTAACATGATTCGGACAGACTTAAGCATCGCTACGGGTGAGATAGTCTCATCATTGTCAACTCCTTGAACATGTCGAAAACCTTTCGCAACAAGTCGAGCTTTGTAGACAGCAACATTACCATCAACGTAAGTCTTCCTCTTAAAGATCCATTTATTTTCAATGGCTTGCCGATCATCGGGCAAGTCAACCAAAGTCCACACTTTGTTCTCATACATGGATCCCATCTCAGATTTCATGGCCTCAAGCCATTTTGCGGAATCTGGGCTCATCATCGCTTCCTCATAGTTCTTAAGTTCATCATGGTCTAGTAACATGACTTCGAGAACCGGGTTACCGTACCACTCTGGTGCGGAACATACTCTAGTTGAACTACAAGGTTGATTAGTAACTTTATCTAAAGTTTCATGATCATCATCATTAGCTTCCTCACTGACTGATAACCCACAAGTGTAGGGGATCGCAACAGTTTTCGAGGGTAAAGTATTCAACCCAAATTTGTTGATTCGACACAAGGGGGCCAAAGAATACTCTTAAGTATTAGCAGCTGAGTTGTCAATTCAACCACACCTGGAAACTTAGTATCTCCAGCAAGGTAATTTTAGTAGCAAAGTAATATGATAGTGGCGGTAGCAGCAATAAAAGTAATGGTAGTGTTTTTGTAGTTTTTGTGCTAGTAGCAACGGGAAAGTAAATAAGCAACAAGCAATATATGAAAAGCTCGTAGGCATTGGATCGGTGATGGGAAATTATGTCAGATGCAATTAATCATGTAGAAGTTATAACCTAGGGTGACACAGAACTAGCTCCAGTTCATCAATGTAATGTAGGCATGTATTCCGAATATAGTCATACGTGCTTATGGAAAAGAACTTGCATGACATCTTTTTTGTCCTACCCTCCCATGGCAGCGGGGTCCTATTGGAAACTAAGGGATATTAAGGCCTCCTTTTAACAGAGTACCGGACCAAAGCATTAACATATAGTGAATACATGAACTCCTCAAACTATGGTCATCACCGGGAGTGGTCCCGATTATTGTCACTTTGGAGTTACCAGATCATAACACATAGTAGGTGACTATACACTTGCAAGATAGGATCAAGAACACACATATATTCACGAAAACATAATAGGTTCAGATCGAAATCATGACACTCGGGCCCTAATGACAAGCATTAAGCATAGCAAAGTCATAGCAACATCAATCTCAGAACATAGTGGATACTAGGGATCAAACCCTAACAAAACTAACTCAATTACATGATAGATCCCATCCAACCCATCACCGTCCAGCAAGCCTACGATGGAATTACTCACGCACGGCGGTGAGCATCATGGAATTGGTGATGGAGGAAGGTTTATGATGACGATGGCGACGATCTCCACTCCCCGGAGCCCCGAACGGACTCCAGATCAGCCATCCCGAGAGAGATTAGGGCTTGGCGGCGGCTCCTTCTCGTAAAACACGATAATTCTTCCTCTCTGATTATTTTCTCCCCGAAAGTGAACATATAGGATCTGGGGATACGCCGGTGGAGCATCAGGGGGCCCACGAGGCAGGAGGGTGCGCCCTAGGGGGGGCGCCCCCACCCTCGTGGACAAGCTATGGGCCCCTTGGTCTGGATCTTATTTCAGGTAGTTTTTATATTTTCCGAAATAATTCTCCGTTGATTTTCAGGTCATTCCGAGAACTTTTTATTTCTGCACAAAAACAACACCATGGCAATTCCGCTGAAAACAGCGTCAGTCCGGGTTAGTTCCATTCAAATCATGCAAGTTAGAGTCCAAAACAAGGGCAAAAGGGTTTGGAAAAGTAGATACGTTGAAGACGTATCAACTCCCCCAAGCTTAAACCTTTGCTTGTCCTCAAGCAATTCAGTTTATAAACTGAAAGTGATAAAGAAAAACGTTGACAAACTCTGTTTGCTCTTGTCGTTGTAAATATGTAAGCCAACATTCAGGTTTTCAACAAGATCATGAACTAACCACATTCATAATAACCTTCAGGTCTCAAGACTACTCACATCAATGGCATAATCAACTAGCAAGCAATAATAATAAACCTCGGATGACAACACTTTCTCAAAACAATCATGATATGATATGACAAGATGGTATCTCGCTAGCCCTTTCTGAGACCGGAAAACATCAAAGCAGAGCACCTTTAAAGATCAATGACTGGCTAGACATTGTAATTCATGGTAAAAGAGATCCAGTCATGATCATACTCAATGCAAATTAATAGTAATACATGCAAATGACAGAGGTGCTCTCCTACTAGTGCTCTTTGATAAGAAGATGATGACTCCGCATAAAAGTAAATAGATAGGCCCTTCGCAGAGGGAAGCAGGGATTTGTAGAGGTGCCAGAGCTCAATTTTTAAATAGAGATGAATAACATTTTGAGCGGTATACTTTCATTGTCAGCATAACAACCAAGAATCTCGATATCTCCCATGCTATGCACATTATAGGCGGTTCCCAAACAGAATGGTAAAGTTTATACTCCCCCAACCACCAACAAGCACACTCCACGGCTAGCCCGAAACAACGGGTACCGTCCAAACCAGCAACAGCCATGGGGGAGTTTTGTTTAATTATTATGATTTTGAGCATGGGACTGGGCATCCCGATTACCAGCCATTTTCTCATGACTGATGAGCGGAGTCCACTCATCGTGAGAATAACCCACCTAGCATGGAAGATATAGACAGCCCTAGTTGATACAATAGCTGTTCGAGCATACAAAACAGAATTCCATTTGAAGGTTTAGAGTTTGGCACATACAAATTTACTTGGAACGACAGGTAAATACCGCATATAGGAAGGTATAGTGGACTCATGTGGAATAACTTTGGGGTTTATGGAAGTGGATGCACAAGCAGTATTCCCGCTTAGTACAGGTGAAGGCTAGAAAGAGATTGGGAAGCGACCAACTAGAGAGCAACAACGGCCATGAACATGCATTAAAATTAATCAACAATGAATGCAAGCATGAGTAGGATATAAATCACCATGAACATATATATCGTGGAGGCTATGTTGATTTGTTTCAACTAAATGCGTGAACATGTACCAAGTCAGATCACTTAAATCATTCAAAGGAGGATACCACCCCATCATACTACATCACAACCATTTTAATATCATGTTGGCACGCAAGATAGACCATTATAAACTCTCAGCTAATTAAGCATGGCATAAGCAGCTATGATCTCTAATTGTCATTGCAAGCATGTTTCATTCATAACAAGCTGAATCAGGAACGATGAACTATCATATTTACAAAAACAAGAGATGTCGAGTTCATACCATCTTTTCTCATCTCAATTAGTTCATAATATATCATCCTTATTGCCTTTCACTCGCAAGACCGAATGGTGTAGAAAATAATAATAGTGCACGTGCATTGGACTAAGCTGGAATCTGCGAACATTTAATACAAGAGAGAAGACAAGGTAATATGGCTCAAGGTTAAATCAACAATAAAGCATATGAGAGCCACTAAGCATTTTCAATCATGGTCTTCTACTCTTAACCCCTAAAGAAAGAAAAGAAACTATTTACAAGGGAAAGCTCCCAACAAGCAAAAGAAGAACGGTAAATCTTTTTGGGTTTTCTTTTAGTTACTACTACAAGAAAAGTAGACTAGCTAGAAGCTACAACTAATATTTTTTGTTTTTCTTAAGGTTTTTCTAGCACACGAGAAAAAGACTAAGAAAAGGAAATTGAAACTAGACATGGATGGTACAGTGAAAGAGTGTGAGGACCGACAACTAGAATAAGTGTGAACATGCATGTAAAGTCGGTGAGAAACACGTACTCCCCCAAGCTTAGGCTTTTGGCCTAAGTTGGTCTATGGCCACGGATCGAAGCTATTCCCTCCAGTGTACTGAGATGTATCCTCTGGGTGCCACTGGTTGGCGAGCTCATCCAGCTCCCACCCATAAACAGACTGACGGTAAGGATCAAGTGGTGGCTCTGGCTCAGGCTCTGAAGCTTGCGCCTGGCCTTGGTTCTTGTAGAAGGCATCTGATGTAATGAGGTATATGCCTGTGGACAGATCAAACAAAGATGGTGCAGGCAAGGTAACAATTTCACAATATATTTTATCAAACCTTAATTTATAATTAAGCAACCTACCCTTGTCTTTAACAATAAAATCATGAGCTACCCTGCTCTTGTAGTCTAGATAAACAAGGGCAAGCAATTTTTCTTCCTTCTCATGATGCCTAATAGGTATTCTAAAATATTCAGCAAGGCGAGAAGCAAAGATGCCTCCAAAGACAGGCCCCTTTGAGCGGTTCAGACTCAGTCGTTTAGCAACGACGGCGCCCAAGCTAAAAGTTGTGTCTTGAAACAAAGCATGGCGTAAAATGACAATATCAGGGGCACTAAGATTCCCGCTGCTCCCAAGACCAATTAAACATCTACTAGCAAATAAAGCAAAATAGCGCAAAACAGGGAAGTGTATACTAGTAATTCTTGCCCCTGAGACTTTGTCTAGTTTCCCCTACAGCTATCATGTCAATAAACCCTTCAACGTCTTCACGACGTGGTTCATCAAGTATACCTCCAAAGGGTATCTTACATACTTTACAAAATTCTAAGAGTGAAATCTCCTTAATCTCATCATATAAACGAAACTCCACTTTAGGTGGTGTTTTCTTAGCATGAAAAATGAAAACTTTGCGTGAAAATATTGGTGACTAAGAGATACTGTTCACGCTGGTCGTGGAGGAAGTCGGTGAGGCCTGCATTATTTGCCAACCAATAAAAGTCTTCCTAAATCCCGGCGGACATCATGAAATCATTACAAGGCCATTCACACGGTTGAACTTCCCCCATGCGAGGAAAATTATATTTGGGCTTCTTATTTTCTTCTTTCTTCTTCTCCTCAGAGCTCTTACTGGAGGAGCCCCTCAACAATCTCTTTATCATTTTCTTTTCTGAAATTTTTAGTAACTCAAAATAAAAGTTAACCAAACTCAACTAGATTGATAGCAACAACTCATATAAGTGCCTAGAGACTATATCATGCATTAGAACTACTTGGGACCAAGAAAATTTGACATGCAAGCTCAAGAACAAGGTCACCACAACAACAAAAATTTGCAATAAATAGAGAACTAGAACAAAAACTAATTGGACCAATGGAGGAGTCACATACCAAGGAACAATCTACCCAAACAGTTTGATGAATGGTGCTTTGTGCAAGGAGATCAAAAATGGCAGCAAGATGAGCTAGAACTCGGGTTTGAACTGGTTGGTGATTTTTTTGGGAGGAAGAAGAAGAGTGTGGGTGCATGAATAAGTGGAGGGGGGCCATGTGGGGCCCACGAGGCAGGGGGCGCGCCCTGGACCCTCGTGGCCAGGTGTTGGCTCCCCTCGTTGTGTGTTCTGTACCATATTTTCTCAAATAATCTAGAAAAAAAAATCATATTTCATTTTCATGGCATTTGGAGAACTTTTATTTTCGGGGTATTTTTTATTGCACGGATAAGTCTGGAAACAGACAGAAAATACAATTTTTGTTTTATTTATCCTAATTAACAGAAAGTAAAAGGAGGGTACAGAAGGTTGTGCTATCTAGATTCACCTATCCCATGCTCATCAAAAGGAATCCATTAACAAGGTTGATCAGGTCTTGTTAATAAACTCTTTCCGAGTAACATGAAACCGGAGAATTTTCGAATAACACTAGGTTACCTCAATGGGGATATGTATGTCCCCGACAATTAGAATGTCATATGTCTTCTTGATAGTAGGAAGTGGAAATTCAAAACCTCCAATAGTAATAGTTGAATTTTTTCCAATATAATTGATACTATGGACATGAGGTTGTTTCCTCGGAAAGTGTACCGTATGCTCATTACCATTGACATGAAAAGTGACATTGCCTTTGTTGCAATCAATAACAGCCCCTGCAGTATTCAAAAAGGGTCTACCAAGGATAATAGACATACTATCGTCCTCGGGAATATCAAGTATAACAAAGTCCGTTAGAATAGTAACATTTGCAACTACAACAGGCACATCCTCACAAATACCGACAGGTATAGCAGTTAATTTATCAGCCATTTGCAAAGATATTTCAGTAGGTGTCAACTTACTCAAGTCAAGTCTACGATATAAAGAGAGAGGCATAACACTAACACCGGCTCCAACATCACATAAAGCACTTTTAACATAGTTTTTCTTAATGGAGCAAAGTATAGTAGGTACTCCTGGATCTCCTAATTTCTTGGGTATTCCACCCTTGAAAGTGTAATTTGCAAGCATGGTGGAAATTTCTACTTCAGGTATCTTTCTTTTATTGGTAATAATATCCTTCATATACTTAGCATAAGGATTTGTTTTAAGCACATCAGTTAAACGCATACGCAAAAAGATAGGTCTAATCATTTCAGCAAAGCGCTCAAAATCCTCATCATCCTTTTTCTTGGATGGTTTAGGAGGAAAAGGCATGGGTTTCTGAACCCATGGTTCTCTTTCCCTACCTTTCTTCCTAGCAACAAAGTCTCTCTTATCATAACGTTGATTCTTTGATTGTGGGTAATCAAGATCAACAGCAGGTTCAATCTCTACGTCATTATCATTGCTAGGTTGAGCATCATCTTGAACATCATCATTCATATTATCACTAGGTTCATGCTCATTACCAGATTGTGTCTCAGCATCAGAAACAGATATATCATTGGGATTCTCAGGTGTGTCAGCTACAGGTTCACTATAAGCATGCAAAGTCCTATCATTTTTCTTTTTCTTCTTCTTGGAAGAACTAGGTGCATCTAAATTAGCTCTATGAGAATCTTGCTCAATCCTCTTAGGGTGGCCCTCAGGATACAGAGGTTCCCGAGTCATTCTACCACCTCTAGTCACAACTCTAATGGCATTATCATTATTCTTACTATTTAATTCATTGAGCAAATCATTCTGAGCCTTAAGTACTTGTTCTACTTGAGTGGTGACCATGGAAGCATGTATACTAATGAGTTGCAGTTCCCTTTTAGCTCTAGATAGATAATCACTCAAGCATTCAATCATATGAGCATTGTGTTGCAATTGTCTACCAACATAAGCATTGAAGTTTTCTTGTTTCACAATAAAATTGTGAAACTCATCTAAGCATTGGCTAGCAGACTTATAACGAGGAATATCACCTTCATCAAATCTATAAAGAGAGTTTACCTTTACTACATGTGTCGGGTTATCAAGACCATGTATTTCTTCAATAGGTGGTAAATTCTTAACATCTTCAGCTTTAATACCGTTTTGTTTCATAGATTTCTTTGCCTCTTGCATATCTTCACGACTGAGAAATAGAACACCTCTTTTCTTCGGAGTTGGCTTAGGGGCCGGTTCAGGAAGTGTCCAATTATTTTCATTAGCCAGCATATTATTCAATAGTAATTCAGCTTGATCAAATGTTCTTTCCCTGAAAACACAACCAACACAACTATCTAGGTGGTCTCTGGAAGCATCGGTTAGTCCATTATATAAGACATCAAGTATATCATGCATCTCAAGAGGATGATAAGGCAAAGCATTAAGTAATTGGAGAAGCCTCCCCCAAGCTTGTGGGAGACTCTCTTCTTCAATTTGCACAAAGTTATATATTTCCCGTAAGGCAACTTGTTTTTTATGAGCGGGAAAATATTTAGCAGAGAAGTAATACATCATATCTTGGGGACTACACACATAACCAGGATCAAGAGAATTAAACCAAGTCTTAGCATCACCCTTTAACGAGAATGGAAACAACTTAAGGATATAGTAATAACAAATCTTTTCATCGTTGGTAAACAGGGTGGCTATATCATTCAACTTAGTAAGATGTGCCACAACAGTTTCAGACTCATAGCCATGGAAAGGATCAGATTCAACCAAAGTAATTAACCCAGGGTCAACAGAGAATTCATAATCCTTATCAGTAACACAGATAGGTGAAGTGGCAAAAGCAGGGTCATGTTTCATTCTAGCATTCAAGGACTTTTCTTTCAGCTTAGCTAATAATTTCTTAAGATAATATCTGTCGTTGCAAGCAAGAAAGTCTCTAGAAGTTTCTTCATCCATAACATAACCCTCAGGAACAACAGGTAATTCATATCTATTGGGAGAAGCTTCATCATCACTTTCATAAATATTATCAGTTTCAATATTTGCATTCTCCCTAACCCTAGCAATTTGTTCATCTAGAAATTCACCTAGTGACAGAGTATTATGAAGCATAGAAGTAGTTTCATCATACATAGCAGAAGTGGCATCATCAAGAACATACGACATATCAGATTCAATAACATGAGTAGGTGTCGCAAATTATCCCATAACAGAAGGAGAATCAAATGCAGAGCTAGATGGCAGTTCCTTACCTCCCCTCGTAGTTGAGGGTAAGATCTTGGTTTTTGAGTCCTTATTCTTCATAGTGATCAACAGATATAAATCCCAAGTGACTTAAAGAATAGATCTATGGTCCCCGGCAACGGCGCCACAAAATAGTCTTGATAACCCACAAGTGTAGGGGATCGCAACTGTTTTCGAGGGTAAAGTATTCAACCCAAATTTTTTGATTCGACACAAGGGGAGCCAAAGAATACTCTTAAGTATTAGCAGCTCAGTTGTTAATTCAACCACACATGAAAACTTAGTATGTGCAGCAAGGTAATTTTAGTAGCAAAGTAATATGATAGTGGCGGTAGCGGCAATAAAAGTAATGGTAGTGTTTTTGTAGTTTTTGTGATAGTAGCAACGGGAAAGTAAATAAGCAACAAGCAATATATGAAAAGCTCATAGGCATTGGATCAGTGATGGGAAATTATGTTGGATGCAATTCATCATGTAGAAGTTATAACCTAGGGTCACACAAAACTAGCTCCAGTTCATCAATGTAATGTAGGCATGTATTCCGAATATAGTCATACATGCTTATGGAAAAGAACTTGCATGACATCTTTTGTCCTACCCTCCCGTGGCAGCGGAGTCCTATTGGAAACTAAGGGATATTAAGGCCTCCTTTTAATAGAGTACCAGACCAAAGCATTAACACATAGTGAATACATGAACTCCTCAAACTATGGTCATCACCGGGAGTGGTCCCGATTATTGTCACTTCGGGGTTGCCGGATCATAACACATAGTAGCTGACTATAGACTTGCAAGATAGGATCAAGAACACACATATATTCATGAAAACATAAAAGGTTTAGATCTGAAATCATGGCACTCGGGCCCTAGTGACAAGCATTAAGCATAGCAAAGTCATAGCAACATCAATCTCAGAACATAGTGGATACTAGGGATCAAACCCTAACAAAACTAACTCGATTACATGATAGATCCCATCCAACCCATCACCGTCCAGCAAGCCTACGTGGAATTACTCACGCACGGCGGTGAGCATCAAGGAAGGTTGATGATGATGATGGCGACGATCTCCACTCTCCGGAGGCCCGAACGGACTCCAGATCAGCCCTCCCGAGAGAGATTAGGGCTTGGCGGTGGCTCCATCTCGTAAAACGCAATAATTCTTCCTCTCCGATTTTTTTCTCCCCGAAAGTGAACATATAGGATCTGGGGATATGTCGGTGGAGCATCAGGGGACCCACGAGGCAGGAGGGCGCGCCCTAGGGGGGGGGGGGGGGGGGCGCCCCCACCCTCATGGACAGGGTGTGGCCCCCCTGGTTTGGATCTTCTTGCATGTATTTTTTATATTTTCCAAAATAATTCTCCGTGGATTTTCAGGTCATTCCGAGAACTTTTTATTTCTGCACAAAAACAACAACATGGCAATTCTGCTGAAAACATCATCAGTCCGGGTTAGTTCCATTCAAGTCATGCAAGTTAGAGTCCAAAACAAGGGCAAAAGGGTTTGCAAAAGTAGATACGTTGAAGACGTATCACTGACTTGTGTAGGAATCACTGGAACTAGTTTCTGTGATGTACTACTTTCCAATTCGGGAGAAGGTACAATTACCTCATCAAGTTCCACTTTCCTGCCACTCACTTCTTTCGAGAGAAACTCCTTCTCTAGAAAGGATCCATTCTTAGCAACGAATATCTTGCCTTCAGATCTGTGATAGAAGGTGTACGCAACAGTTATTTTGGGTATTCTATGAAGACACATCTCTCTGACTTGGGTTCAAGCTTATCAGGTTGAAGCTTTTTCACATAAGCATCGCATCCCCAAACTTTAAGAAACGACAACTTGGGTTTCTTGCTAAACCACGATTCATAAGGCGTCATCTCAATGGATTTAGATGGTGCCCTATTTAACGTGAATGCAGCTGTCTCTAAAGCATAACCCCAAAATGATAGTGGTAAATCTGTAAGAGACATCATAGATCGCACCATATCTAATAAAGTATGGTTACAACGTCCAGACACACCATGACGCTGTGGTGTTCCAGGTGGCGTGAGCTGTGAAACTATTCCACATTGTTTCAAACTTTCAAATGAAGACCAAACTCGTAACTCAAATATTCGCCTCCACGATCAGATCGTAGAAACTTTATTTTCTTGTTACGCTGATTCTCTACTTCACTCTGAAACTCTTTGAACTTTTCAAATGTTTCAGACTTGTGCTTCATCAAGTAGATATACCTATATCTACTCAAATCATCAGCGAAAGTCAGAAAATAACGATACCCGCCGTGTCAGGGATATTACTAGCAGGTATAAACCGGCTAGGAAGATCCGGATTACATTAACGTAGTTGTATTATCATAAGCCCAGTAGGTTATGAGTCAGAGGTTACGGCCCGTGGAGGCTTAGAGCTCATATGTAAAACTTACGGTTTATGAACCGTCATATCATGTAACTTGAGGTATAAGGTAGGAAGAATAGAGTCCGAGGCGGACACGATTATGAACCGGCCTCGGGACTCTATAAACCGGACCGGGCGTCGCCTCCTATATAAAGGGACGACCCGGCGACGGTTCAAGGATAAGCAACAACCCGTCGAGACACAGGCAAGCAATCCGCTCCCTGTTCATCGACGCCCAAGCAATACCAAACCAAACTAGACATAGGCTTTTACCTTCATAGAAGGGGCCAAACTAGTATAAACCCTCTGTGTTCTTGTGTGCTTTAACCTCTTCAAGCTAACCCGCGCGATGGCTCCACACCTAAGTCCTCTATACCGGACATCTGCCGTGCCAATTCCACGACAGTTTGCGCCCACCGTGGGGCTATCACACGATGGTTTCGAGTTCTTGAAGGGCAGTTTTGAAGGACTCAAGGGTTAGCGGTTGGCCGGATGACCAAGAGTTGCCGCAGCCGGATCTACATCGACGACGCAGGTTGGGGCCCCGAGGCCGACTCAATCGAATACGGGTACCGGGTCCCCTTTGGCGGCATCCACGTCTTCATCGGCAAGATTGGTGAACCGGGACCTGAGTCGGACATCTTCCCCAACATCGTCGAGCCGGCTCAGCGTGCGAGATTGGCCCGGATTCAGCCCGCCGTGTGATACGTCTCAAACATATCTACTTTTCCAAACACTTTTGCTATTGTTTTGACCTCATTCTTGCATGATTTGAACTAAACTAACCCGGACTGACGTTGTTTTCAGCAGAGCTGCCTGTATGGTTTTATTATGTGCAGGAAAACGGATTTTTAGGTGTCTCAGAAAATTCCACGAAAAATCACAAAAAATCCACGCATCCGAAGGAACCTTGTGCCAAAAGATGGACCAGAGGGCAGCCAGGGGGGCCCAGGCGCCCTGCCCAGGCGGCCCCACCCCTGGCCGCCGCGCCAGGCCGCCTGGGCTGCTCCCCCCTCCTGTGGTGCCCTACTTTGACCCGTATTTATCCCGTGACGAAAAAACCCCAGAACAGAAGTCGTTTTCCCAGTTTCCGTCGCGGAGCCGCCGCCACCCTCGGTTCTTCTTCGGGAGGGCTAATCTGGAGGCTGATTTGGCCTCCGGAGAGGGAAGATCGTCGCCATCGTTATCATCATCACCACTCCATCCTCCCTCCATGACTTCTCCTTCCATGTGTGAGTAATTCCCTGCTGTAGGCAAAGGGGATGGTAGGGATTGGATGAGTTAGATCATGTAATAGTTTATCAGATTGTTGGGGGCATGTTGCCTATCATCTATATGGTGTTTATCATCTTTGCTTCAACTTGTTACTCTTAATGCTTGTCACTTAGGGCCCGAGTGCCATGATTTCAGATCTGAACCATATGTGTTTGCATGAATATATTTGTGTTCTTGATCCTATCTATGAGTTGTTTGCACCTATTACGGTCCGGAACCGGCGATCCCAAAAGTGACAGCTTGGGACACCAAAGGGGATGGTCCATAGTTTGAGGATTACATGTATCCATTGAGTTTATTGCTTTGCTCCGGTGCTCTTTGACAGGAGTACCTTAATCTCCATAAGTTCCTTTTGGCCCCGTTCGTAGCGGGATGGTAGGACAAAAGATGTTGTGCAAGTTCTTATTGCAAGCACGTACAACTACCTCTGGGATACATGCCTAATGTTTGATATTTGCCTAGATGATCATTACTTTTCCGTGTGCCTTGCCCCAAGTAGATTCATGATATATCTCATCCATGCAGCGCCCAACCATCCATCTCCCTAGCCTACAGTGTTTAAATCCTGCTGGTCCCTAGTTGTTACTTTTGTTGTTTACTTATGCTGTTTACTTTTACTATCACCACCATCACTATCATACCACCGTTACCACTTATCTTTTGTTGCAAGTAAGTATATTTCAGGTGCGGTTGAATTGACAACTCAACTGTCAAAGCTTATAAATACTCTTTGGCCCCCCGTGTGTCGAATCTATAAATTGGGTTATTCTTACCCGCGAAGACTATCTCGATCCCTTACGGTTGAGGGTTATCAAGTACCGTTTTCTGGCGCCGTTGCCGGGGAGCATAGCAATATTTACAAGTCTACTTGAAGTATCCTACCTGCTGCACTTCATCCGCTATGGGTAAGAAAGGAGACCCCAAGGTTCCGATCTTACTATCCACTACAAGAAGAGGTACTGTTCTGAACACTAGTGCTACACTTGATTCACCTTCTGTTATGAGTAAGTTTGCCTCACCGCCACCACATGATGCTTCTACTGAATCTGTTACTATGCCTGATACTTTTGATGATGCCTCTACTACTCTTGATGATATTGGTTCACTTGGTTATGCTCTTGAGAAACAGATCGCTGCTGCTGCAAAAAAAATCTGGAATTGAAATTCCTGTTACTCGCTACCCCATTGGTGGAACTTATGATTATCCTGATTTGAGTAAACTCAAGGAGAGACTCCTTGATGATGATTACATTATGCTTGATGATGATTTATGCAGGGAACTGACAGAGTTTGCCGGCTCTGACCCTGAAGCTATTAAGAAACTACTTGAAAAACACTCCTTGAAGAACAAGCCTGTTCCTGATCCTGAATTTGCTACATCTCCTATATGCATCAATGATCCTGATTATGATTTCTCTGTTGATCTTTCACTTATACCTATGGTTGAAGCTGACCCCTTTTATGGCAGAGAAAATGATGATGCTATTGCACACCTGACCAAACTCACTGAGTTGGGTGGCTTGTTTACCACGGATGAGAAGAAACGAAACTTTTATGTGACTAAGCTTCTTCCTTTCTCTTTGAAGGAAGGTGCTAAAACATGGTATGATTCACTCCCATGTGGTTCCATTAAGAGTCCTCAAGACTTAGCTCACTCTTTTGTTGATAAGTACTTTCCTGCTCATATGCAACATGCTGCTTTACAAAGAATTTATAACTTTAAACAGTTGCAGGATGAACACCTCCCTAAAGCTTGGGGGAGGTACTGTAGTCTGTTCGGGCTAGACCAGGACATGGAGTCCCTAAGAATGAATTGATCGATATATTTTATGCTGGTCTAACTGATGAATCCAGGTCCTATTTGGATAGTTGTGCTGGTTGTGTTTTCAGGAAAAGAACACCGGACGATGCAGAGGATTTGATGGACAGGATTGCCAAAAACCATGAAGATTGGTCCGTCCCTGAACCACCACCACCACCAAAGAAGAGGGGCATGTTTGTTCTAAGCCCTGAAGATATGCGAGAAGCAAAGAAGTCTATTAAAGAGAAAGGTATTAAAACTGAAGACGTGAAGAATCTACCCCCTATTGAGAAGTTGTGTGAGCCTACCACTCACCCTCCTATGGTAGAGGTACACTCTCTTTTAGATTTCTACGCAAGTGACATCCCTCATGGCAAGCCTCCTGATCAATGTTTAGATGAGTTTGATAATTTTATTATGAAACAAAATCATTTTAATGAGAGGATACAAAGTCAATTGCATGATAATTCCCTTGCTATCAAAAGTTTGCTTGATGTTCTAGATAGAACAGTTAATGATGTTAAGTGTCTTGTGAAGCATTTTCATATGGTTCAAACTCAGCTTGAACAAATTTCTAATGCGCAAAAATATTTGCTTGCTAACAATGCCAAACAAGATGATTTGCAGGCCTTCGGGATTAAGACCCGAGGAGGAACTAGCACTCAAGATCCTCTCTATCCAGAGGGGCATCCAAGGAGAATCGAGCAAGATTCTCAAATGCAGGAAGAAGAAATTGTTGGCTCTCCAAAGAAGAAGAAGAAGAAACACAAGGATGCTGACAATTCCAATGATCCTATTACAAGTGAAGAGACAGCTGTTGATCCCAACAGTGTATCTATCTCCGATGCTGAGACTGAAGACGGTGCTGAACCTGAAGGTAAGGATAATGAGAAGAATGATCCACCTGAAGCTCGAGAAGAAGAAGCACCTGACAAACGCAAGAAGTACACTAGAGAAGACTTCGTCGCAAGAAGACATGGGAAGGAAAGAGAACCATGGATACAGAAACCCATGCCCTTTCCAGGTAAGTCTATCCAATCTAAAGAAGAAGAGCATTACAATAAGTTTTGTGAGTGGATTAAATCTCTTTTTCTTCAAATCCCTTTGACTGATGCTATTAAGTTACCCCCCTATTCAAAATATATGAAAGATATTTTGACTAATAAAAGAAAAGTTCCTAATGAAGCAATATCTACTATGCTTGCTAACTACTCTTTCAGTGGCAAGATTCCTGAGAAGCTTGGTGATCCAGGTATACCCACCATTCCATGCTCCATAAAGAATAATTATGTCAAAACTGCTTTATGTGATCTTGGAGCAGGAGTGAGTGTTATGCCTCTCTCTCTTTACAAGAGGCTTTGTTTAGAAAAACTAATTCCTACAGATATCTCTCTTCAGATGGCTGACAAGTCAACCGCCGTCCCGATAGGTATTTGTGAGGATGTTCCCGTAGAAGTTGCTAATTGTTTGATCCTTACTGATTTTGTTGTGCTTGACATGCCCGAGGATGGGAGCATGTCCATTATTCTTGGTAGACCTTTTCTTAACACCGTAGGTGCTATTATTGATTGCAATAAAGGAAAGGTTACCTTCAATGTGAATGATAAAGAACACACAGTGTGTTTTCCAAAGAAGACCGACAAGAGGCATGGCCTCAACTCTATAGAAAACATCGAGACCGTGAAGATTGGAGAATGGGACTGTCCACTACAAGTGCACCACGAATACAAAACTATTATGGTAGGGACAATGTCCATTAAAGTAAAGGTGCGATGATCACTTCGTAAGAGGTGAAACTTTTTGTTCTATATATCGCCTGTTTGTTGGTAAGACTTGATCAACCTTACTAGTGAGCATGTTTTATATAAGTAAAAAGTTGAGCTTGTTATGTTTTCATTTGTTTTAGCTTTTGTTCTCCTTGATGTACCAAGTGATTATGTTTTTGAAGCTTCGCAATACTAATCACTGCTTTTAAGTTTTCAGAAAGTCTTGCAGCTTTTTGAACTTTGAAAAAATTTCAACAGTGAAGTTTTCAGAAAAATTCCAGAAAATCAAAATAAAAATTTCCATGCCGGGAGTGACCCAGAGGCACCTGGGGCTGACCAGGGGGGCCACCAGTGGCCCAGGCGGCCAGCTGGCGTGGCCTGCCCCCTGGCCGCGCCCATAGGGCGCCTGGGGCCCACAAGACCCCCCTCCAGGTGAGTCTTCTTCCTCTCTCTCTCTTTCTCTCCAAAAACACGAGTTCTGCACTTGTTCTTGTGTTCTTGCTGCTCTTGGAGGCGATTCTTCGATCTCTCTCTACAGCCTATCATTTGAGCTGAGATTTTGAACAAATACTCCCTGGTATGTAACTCCTCCACCCCTCCAATTAGATTTTTGGTTGGTGGCTTCATTTGTGAGTATTTAGTAGTTCTTGGTGCTGTGTAGATGAGCTTGCATGCATGTGTAGAAATTTATTTTCCAAGTTTTGATGCAAGTTTATGCCTTAGGTAAGTAAGTTGAGTAGTTTGCCTTAAACCACTTTGTTTAAATCCTTGTTTTTGTAATTTGTTAAAAATTTCAGAAATGAGTTTGTTAGGAAGGGCAAAGGGGTGGCTTGAGAAGAAGAGGCCCGCACACTCCGATCGAGTTACTAGAGCCGCAGCCTCACCCTCATCTACTAGGGTGAGCTACAATGAAGATCATGTGCCCCTAGAGTTGTTGGAAGACAGAAGTCCAGCACGTGCTATGATGTTCCCATGTGATGAATTCCTTGAAGCTGCGGGAATTAAGGATTAGTTTTATAATCTTTGTGCTAATGCAGGTTTGACAAGGCTCGTCACGTGCCGTGTTACTCAGTATCAAAAACTCACCTCTGGTTTCATTAACAGTTTTAGATATAACCCTGATACTGGTGCTCTTGAGTTTAAAATTTATAATGATCTTATCACCATGCCCTTGGGAAAGTTTTGTGAAATAATAGGTGTGCCAAACGTTGGGTGGACGGCTAAGATGACCTCTCAGCCCTCCGAGCTGAAAACCGTCTTCAACTCTCTCTACAGCATGGGTGCGAGGGATATTCATTAGTCAAAAATCTCCAGCATCCTATTCCCTCACCTCAGGTATTTTGCGTATTATGTTGCTAGAGGGGTATTAGCTCGTGACAACACGAGCAACACTTCTGCGCCGGATATTGCTATCCTGGCAACCGCCCTCTCAGGGAGGTTTGATTATAATTTGGGTGCCTTAATTGCTCGACGCCTTGCTATGAACGGTAACAGGGAGATTTATTTGGTGGTGTCTATGCCACACTTATCTTAGAATATCTTAAAGGCACCCCACACCCTGATGATGAGCCTTTTACTTATTCAAGTTTTGATCTTACTGCTATGAAAAGGCATAAGTTTGTTACCATGACTTCTGAGCTTGGTAATCTTGTTTACATCTTGCGTTTCGGAACCACCGCGGAACGCGAGATCCGTCTACCTGCACCTCTTTTGTTTGATTTTTCTCGCAGGAACGGATGGTCCTTTGATGTTATCCAGTTCGATGAGTTCATGGTCCAGCATCAGTTTCATAACCCCATGGAGGGGGTTGTGCCCGACGAGGAGGAGCACGGTGAGTTAGCACCTTTTCAGGGGGAGACTGTCACCCAGTTTGGTGAAGGGTCTTCCTCTGCTTGGAGTACGGACCCTTCTTCGTGGGAGGATCCTTGGTGTACGCACCGGAATCCTTCTACGACCCTTGGACTCACCAGCATTCCCCCGGAGCAGGAGGCTCCTGGGGGCAGTAGCTACTACCAACTTAGGCCAAAAGCCTAAGCTTGGGGGAGTACGTGCCCTTCTCACTTTTCCATTGTATTATCCGTTTTATTTCTGTTCACTTTAATCTTTTCGAAGTTTTTGCCCGTTCTTCTTTGTTCTTTCTTTGCAAAAAGAACAAAAAGATTTTCTCTTTCTTTTGCTTTCGTTCAACCTTTGAAATAATCCAAAAAGATTTCCTTTCTCTCTTTAGTTTGCTTTGTTTTCAGAGTTCAGCTCGAGTCCGTGATGGCATTTAATTATATTTCCCATGTTCGATCGTGCAAGTGACGAGGCAGTAATGACGAAGATCGACTGAAGGGAAGCAACAAGGAAAACCGGTATGAACTCTTCTTGTTTCTACTTTTGTACATATGCTTGTACTTATGATCTAGAGACCAGCTTGTAGCGACATAGTGCTATGTTTACAATGCTCTCCCAGTGGTTCATGCTTTCCTTGTGGCTAGTCTCAAATAGCTAGAGTATATAATGTGTTATTGAAATGATTTACATGCATTGCACTCTTCATAGTTTGGTATACTAAGGTGGTATCTCCCTTTGGAGAATTCTTGTATTGACTTGGCACATGTTCACACATGTTTAAGACTAAAAAGTCTGATTTGCCTTGATGATCTTTGGGTTTCAGAATAGTTATATCACTTTCATGCCCGATTCAATGTTGCTTTGTCGCTCTGCATGATTATGACCGTTATTGCTCTCTAGTTGGTCGCTTCCCAGTCTCTTGCTAGCCTTCGCTCGTACTAAGCGGAACTCTGCTTGTGCATCCAAATCCTTTCAAACCAGTTATTCCATATGAGTCCATCATACCTTCCTATGTGGTATTTACCTGCCATCCTAACGAAGACTTTCTTGTACCATCTCGAAATTATTCAAATTTACTCCTGTTTTGTGCCTCTGTTTTAGCTCATGAGGAAGTAGTAGTTAATTCATGATCTTTTCAAGTTGGACAAGTTTTACCCCGGGATTGCATGTCTAATCTGCAAACCCCTAATACGAGAAGGAACTGGCATGAGTGCGCCCGGCTCATAAAAGATAATACAACAAACAAACCCTCCTTCACGCTTTGTTCATGAGAAATCAGAAAACTTTTGGCAGTGATAAACAAAGGAAATTAAGGGGATGTGATCGTCCCCGTGCGGGAGCCGTTCCTCGAAACTTGTCTAGCTCGAGAAGTAATTGGGTTGTCTACTAGCATTCGTTGACAAAATATGCACCTCTGAAAATCGTTTTTACCTCTGTTTTCAAAACCAAGAGCTCTGGTACATGTTTAGTCTTTGCTTCCAATCATGGATTTTCAACCTCGCCATCGAATTCCACGGTTCAAGAGTCTTCACCTTCTTTCTTCAAAGCACCAACTAGGAGAGCATGATTGTCATTCTGAGTGTAATGTGCATTGTCCCAAAGTATTACATTGTCTTCTGCATGCTTGTGATATTATTTATTCAGAAATTCTTAGTTCTAGTCTCCTTTAAAACTCTGGAGGAGTTTATGCATTTATGCTTTGCTTCACTCATGGAGGCTAGCGAGATACCACTCTAGTATGTTCAAGCTATGTGCAATGTAATCTTGTCTTGATTTTCAGTAAGTATAATATTTACTCTTGGTTATTTGTGATTGGTCACTTGAAAGAAAGATTGCTCCGTGCATTGTCCTCATAGCATTGTTTCAATACTTGTTAGACTCTTTTCGTAGTACATGCTTATATACATCTAATGAAGCAAAAGAGTTTGTCAAAGTTTTCTTTGTCGCGTCCAGTTCGTTGAACTGAATTGCTTGAGGACAAGCAATATGCTAAGCTTGGGGGAGTTGATACGTCTCAAACGTATCTACTTTTCCAAACACTTTTGCTATTGTTTTGACCTCATTCTTGCATGATTTGAACTAAACTAACCTGGACTGACGCTATTTTCAGCAGAGCTGTCTGTATGGTTTTATTATGTGCAGGAAAACGGATTTTTAGGTGCCTCAGAAAATTCCACGAAAAATCACAAAAAATCCACGCACCCGAAGGAACCTTGTGCCAGAAGATGGACCAGAGGGCAGCCAGGGGGGCCCAGGCGCCCTGCCCAGGCGGCCCCACCCCTGGCCGTCGCGCCAGGCCGCCTGGGCTGCTCCCCCTCCTCTGGTACCCTACTTTGACCCGTATTTACCCCGTGACGAAAAAAACCCAGAACAGAAGTCGTTTTCCCAGTTTCCGTCGCGGAGCCGCCGCCACCCTCGGTTCTTCTTCGGGAGGGCTAATTTGGAGGCTGATTTGGCCTCCGGAGAGGGGAGATCGTCGCCATCGTCATCATCATCACCACTCCATCCTTCCTCCATGACTTCTCCTTCCATGTGTGAGTAATTCCTTGCTGTAGGCAAAGGGGATGGTAGGGATTGGATGAGTTAGATCATGTAATAGTTTATCAGAATGTTGGGGGCATGTTGCCTGTCATCTACTATGGTGTTTATCATCTTTGCTTCAACTTTTTACTCTTAATGCTTGTCACTTAGGGCCCGAGTGCCATGATTTCAGATCTGAACCATATGTGTTTGCATGAATATATTTGTGTTCTTGATCCTATCTATGAGTTGTTTGCACCTATTACGGTCCGGAACCGGCGATCCCAAAAGTGACAGCTTGGGACACCAAAGGGGATGGTCCATAGTTTGAGGATTACATGTATCCATTGAGTTTATTGCTTTGTTCCGGTGCTCTTTGACAGGAGTACCTTAATCTCCATAAGTTCCTTTTGGCCCCATTCGTAGCGGGATGGTAGGACAAAAGATGTTGTGCAAGTTCTTATTGCAAGCACGTACAACTACCTGTGGGATACATGCCTAATGTTTGATATTTGCCTAGATGATCATTACTTTTCCGTGTGCCTTGCTCCAAGTAGATTCATGATACATCTCATCCATGCAACGCCCAACCATCCATCTCCCTAGCCTACAGTGTTTAAATCCTGCTGGTCACTAGTTGTTACTTTTGTTGTTTACTTCTGCTGTTTACTTTTACTATCACCACCATCACTATCATACCACCGTTACCACTTATCTTTTGTTGCAAGTAAGTATATTTCAGGTGCGGTTGAATTGAGAACTCAACTGTCAAAGCTTATAAATACTCTTTGGCTCCCCATGTGTCGAATCTATAAATTGGGTTATTCTTACCCGCGAAGACTATCTCGATCCCTTACGGTTGAGGGTTATCACCGTGAAGCATGTTTTCGTTGGAGCAGTACATGGAGTCCAAGCCGAGGACGGATCGGATTCTGGTGGCGAGACGGTTGTCTATTCTGACGATGAATCTTCATCCGGGGAGACCGAATCTTTGTATCCATTGCGGGACGGCCGATCCGGGGGTGTATCCGATGGTGACAGTATTCCGGACCCCTTTGATCCGCCAAACCGGGTGGCTGTCTTCATGGCCGGATCACAGTCTATGCAGCAGCCTACGGTGACTGGGGCGTTCACAACAGAGGTAGCTGGTGCGGGGGCGAGTGGCCAAACCCTCTCACCCTCTGACGCTCTATCCACCTTCGTCGAGGAGTTGACAGCACGCGCAATAGCAGAAGTAGCTCCTCCTAACTAGTCGCAGCATGATGCAGAGATCCTTCAGCTAAAGGGCCGGATTGAGCAAGCTAAACGAGATCTGGACGCAGAGAAAGCCATGATGGTGACAAGGCAAGCAGAGCTGGATTCCCAAGCTTTCCGGCTCCGGATTGATCAAGCTTCTGCACATGAGGTAAGGAACAGAAGGCAGCAAACTCGTCTACCGCCGATTTATGAGGCGATGAATCTCTTTGGCACACCAGGAGCGGGAGCCAGCAATAACCTAGAAGTAAACCGGGGAGGAGCCCTAGGAGCAGGTGCGCCGGTTCAACAACCGGCCATAGAGCGAAATCGCCAGGTTGCGCCCACGCCACACATCCCCACCCCTCCTGGCCACTATTCAAACCCGTTGGATAACATTGTTGCCGCCGCTTCACGACTGGCCGCTTTACCTATTGAGGAGACATCCCCCGTGGCGATGGAAGCGCGCCGGGCCAAGGAATTGCTGGACACAACATTGACACAGCAACATGCATACTCTTACAGTAGGGAAAGGATTCATTCAACCCCCCGCCACAGCAGGAGTTACACTAGGCGTTGGGATGAACCGGAAGTGTCTAGCAGCGAACGGAGACGTCATCGTCACAGGCAGGATAATCCGGCAGGAGCAGAGGCAGGCGCCCAGGAGGCGATGAACCGGGCTAGACCGACCGCCCGCGAGGATACCCGTCAAATGACGCCGGTTCACCCAACCACAGCAGAGACAGGAGTCACGACGAGTTCTTTTGGAGTACAGTGTCTTGTTCCCGCTTTACGAAGCATAA
This sequence comes from Secale cereale, assembly GCA_902687465.1. NCBI lineage: Eukaryota > Viridiplantae > Streptophyta > Magnoliopsida > Poales > Poaceae > Secale > Secale cereale. The sequence continues at coordinate 759,505,999 of LR738710.1, forward strand.
GGTTACCCAAGGACTTCAAAGGTCCGCGCAAGGTGCCCAACTATACGGCAGACCTGGCTCCAGAGGCATGGATTGAAGGCTATGAGATGGCTATGGAGATGCTAGATGTGGATGAAGCGGCATGCGCAAAGTATTTTACCATGATGCTTGAGGGTACAACCCGGACATGGTTAAAGGGCTTACCACCTAACTCCATCGGATCATGGGGTGAGCTGCGTCGCCAGTTTATCAAAAATTTCAAAGACACGTGCAAGCAACCAATGTCAATAGTGGACTTAGCGGCATGTGTTCAAGGAGAGCAGGAGCCTACGAGCACCTGGGTATGGCGAGTATCAGAAATCCTGCACTCTTCCAATAGCATCAATCCCAGTACGGCAATAGTGACACTGGAAAACAATTGCCGGTTTGAGTCTCTGAAGCTGAAGTTGGGACGGCTCAAGCGGGATTGTAATGACATGGGGACACTCATGAGCGCTCTGGTGAAGTATGGAGACTCTAATAACGCTAAGTACCCCGAGGCAGATGGAGACAAGTCCGGAAAAGCAAACAAGGCTAGTAAACGGGCACAGGCTAATCCGGCAGGAACAAGTTTTAATGGTAAGTGAAAGGCAGAGGGCGGCTCTGATTTTGTGGCCAATGTTCAAGGAAACTTTCAGCGCCGCAAGGGTAGGCCACCTCCACGGAGCGGAGGAGGATCCGTCAATCTAGATCAACAGTTGAATGAGCCCTGCCCGAAACATAGCACGCCGGAACACCCAACTAAACATACATGGGGGCAATGCCGGATCATGGTAGAGGCCATAAGACAAGCCAAATACAACAATGGACCACCGGGCGGCGGCTCGAGTTCCGGTTTTCAAGGTTCGGGTCACCAGGGTAATGGGTCCGGATCAGGATATCATGGCGGCAACAATAATTACAACCAAGGCAACCACCAGCAGCATGGTCAGGGCGGTTATAACAACCAAGGCAACCACCAGCATGGTAAGGGTGGTTACAATAACCAAGGCAATCAGCAGCGTCAGCAGCAGCAGCAATCAGGATATCAGAGTAATCCGAAGGAGCTAAGTAGTGGACAGTACCATGTCTTTACTACGAGTTTGTGCAAAAGAGATCAAAAAGTCCTGAAGCGGGCGGTAAACGCAGTTGAACCGGCAACACCACATTTTCTGCGTTGGTCGGAACAACCTATTGTGTGGAGCAGAGAGGATCACCCACCACGGATTGATAATCCAGGCCAGTTGGCCTTAGTGGTGGCGCCACAGGTGGGTGGCTACAAATTCAAAAAAGTACTCATGGATGGCGGCAGCAGTATCAACATCTTGTATTACGAGACTTTCCGTCGTATGGGGTTGACGGACAAGAAGTTGAGACATGGAGTGGTGCCAGGTAAATCGGCTTACCCAGTGGGGAAAATTGATCTGGAGGTCACCTTTGGGGATGAGCAGGACTCCAGGTCAGAGACAGTAACCTTTGACGTTGTAAAGATACGGAGCCCATATCATGCTCTGTTTGGAAGGCCGGTTTACGCCAAGTTCATGGCTAGACCGTGCTATGTTTATCTACAGCTTAAGATGCCAGGTCACAAGGGAACCATCACGGTTCACGGAAGTCGCAAGATTGCATTGGAGTGCGAGGAAGGAGACGCAGCCTATGCAGAGGCAGTATGTGCTACAGAGGAGTTGAAGTTCTACAAAGACAACGTTGATCCGGCAGATATGTCCCTGTTAAAGAAGCCAACTACAGAGCATGATCCGGCGTTGAAGTTTAAATAGGAAGAGGAAACTAAGCAAGTTGACTTTGTGCCAGGCGACCCATCCAAGCAGTTCACTATCAGCGCTAACCTTGACCCCAAATAGGAAAGCGCGCTCATCGTGTTCATCCGTGAGAACCGGGATATCTTTGCATGGAAACCTTCTGACATGCCAGGTATACTGAGGGAACTCGCTGAGCACAGTCTTAATATTGATCCGAAGTTTAAACCGGTCAAGCAGTATCTGCGCCGCTTCAACAAAGAAAGGCGCAAGGCTATAGGTGAAGAAGTGGCCAGGCTTTTGGCCGCATGGTTCATAGTTGAGGTGTTCCATCCGGAGTGGTTGGCTAATCCGGTTCTGGTGTTAAAGAAAAATGGAAAGTGGAGGATGTGTGTGGATTACACAGACCTAAACAAGGCTTGTCCAACTGATCCTTTTGCTCTCTCCCGTATTGATCAGATAATTGATGCTACGACGGGATGTGAGCGGCTAAGTTTTTTGGATGCATATTCAGGGTATCACCAGATCAAGATGGCGGTTAAGGACCAGGAGAAGACAGCCTTCATAACTTCCTTTGGAGCCTTCTGCTATGTATCTATGCCCTTTGGGCTCAAGAGTGCCCAAGCAACCTACCAGCGTTGCATACAGAACTGTCTTAAGGGGCAGATCGGGAAAAATGTCCATGCTTATGTGGATGACATTGTTGTAAAATCAAGGAAGGAGGAGACGCTGATAGAGGACCCAAAGGAAACCTTTGACAACCTCCGGGTTTATAAGATGATGCTTAATCCGGAGAAGTGCGTTTTTGGTGTTCCGGCTGGCAAGCTCCTCGGATTCTTAGTATCAAACAGAGGAATAGAGGCCAATCCGGAGAAGATCAAGGCGATCACATCCTTGACTAAACCAGCTTGTATCAATGATGTCCAGCGCATCGCTGGCCGGATTATAGCGTTAAGCCGATTCATCAGCCGTTTGGGAGAGAAGGCAATTCCGCTTTATCAGATGCTGAAAAAGACAGACCGGTTTATATGGAGCGATGCTGCAAACGCTGCGTTTGAGGACTTGAAGCGGCAATTAGCAGAACCACCGGTCCTTGCAGCCCCTATAGACAATGAGCCGCTGCTGTTATACGTGGCCGCCAATGCCCGTGCAGTTAGCGTGGCAATTGTGGTGGAGCGCAAAGAAGCAGGCAAGGAATATCCGGTTCAGCGCCCGGTTTATTACGTCAGTGAGGTTCTAATTGAATCGAAGCAAAGGTACCCACACTGGCAGAAGCTGGTGTATGGCGTGTTCATGGCAAACCGGAAGCTGAAGCACTACTTCCAGGGCCACCCAATCACTGTTGTTAGCTCAGCTCCATTGGGGGATATAATCCAGAACAGAGAAGCCACTGGCAGAGTAGCAAAGTGGGCCATTGAGCTTAGCCCACACGGATTGAAGTATGTACCATGTACTGCTATCAAATCCCAAGCATTGGTAGATTTCATCAATGATTGGACAGAATTGCAAGCACTAGAGGAGAAGCCGGATCATACATACTGGACTATTCACTTCGACGGTTCAAGGCAATTAGAAGGCTCGGGGGCTGGAGTTGTGTTAACTTCCCCACGAGGTAAAAAGTTTTGTTATGTCCTCCGACTAATGTTCCCTTGCACTAACAATGTGGCTGAATATGAAGCACTGCTTCACGGCCTGCGGATGGCTAAGGAGATGAACTTGAGCCGGGTCAAGTGCTTTGGGGATTCAGATCTAGTGGCACAACAAGTGTCTGGCAAGTGGGACTCCAAAGACCCTCTCATGGCGGCTTACAGGCGATAAGTTGAAGCAGTTGCAGGATGTTTCAAAGGATATCAGGTGGATCACATAGACCGGTGGAAAAATGAGGCGGCCGATGCTCTAAGCCGGCTGGGATCTCAGCGTAAACCGGTGCCACCAAATACTTTTTCGGACGAGCTGCACAGTCCATCAGTTCAGGTACCATCGGAGGAGGATTTAGCTGTTCCTGACCCGGAAGCGCAGCTGGTTCTGGCACTTCATGTTATTTCGGATTGGACACTCCCTTACTTGGCGTACCTGAGCCGAGGAGAGTTGCCAGATGATGAGATTGAAGCTAGGCAGATAATCCGGCGATCCAAATCTATGACAATTGTTAACGGAGAACTTCATCACCGCAGCGTTTCTGGGGCGTTTCAGCGGTGCGTATCATCAGAAGAAGGCTGTGATATTTTTCGAGAGATTCATGAAGGGGATTGTGGTCATCACGCCGGTTCAAAGTCCTTGGTAGCTAAAGCTTTCTGTCATGGGTTCTACTGGTTAACAGCCCATGCTGATGCGGAGGATCTAGTCCGGAAATGCGACGCTTGTCAGAAATTTTCACGGCGTGCTCTTGTTCCGGCACAGAAGCTATGGATGATTCCAATTACTTGGCCGTTTGCGACTTGGGGGCTTGATATGGTTGGGCCTTTTAAACGATCCCAAGATCAAAAAACTACCTGTTGGTAGCGGTGGACAAGTTTACAAAGTGGATTGAGGCAGAGCCTGTCAGTAAGTGTGATGCGGCAACAACGGTTAAATTCATCAAAAAGGTAATTTTCCGGTTTGGCTTTCCACACAACATTATTACTGATAACGGCACCAATCTATCTAAAGGAGAGATGGAAGAGTTTTGCCAAAGGGAACATATTCGCCTGGATGTGTCTTCTGTAGCTCACCCTCAATCCAATGGTCAAGCTGAAAGGGACAACCAAGAGATCTTGCGAGGCATCAAGCCCCGGCTTATGACTCCCTTACAAAGAACACCAGGGTACTGGGTTGAGGAGTTACCTTCTGTCCTCTGGAGCATCAACACTACGCCTAATAGGTCTGCAGGCTATACGCCATTCTTCATGGTGTACGGTGCTGAAGCGGTTCTTCCAAGTCATATCCGGCACGACTTACCACGGGTGGCAGCTTATGTTGAAGCGGCCAATGAGCAAGAAAGATAGGACAGCTTAGACTGGCTGGATGAAGAGCGTGACATAGCAGCAGCACGATCCGCAATTTATCAGCAGGACCTGCGCAGATATCACAGTCGCCGGGTTAAGTCCAGGACGTTCCAGGAGGGGGACCTGGTACTCCGGCTTATACAAGACCAGACAGATATGCACAAGCTATCCCCACCTTGGGAAGGACCCTTTGTGGTCAGCAAGAACCTACACAACGGTTCATACTACCTGGTGGACGTTCGAGAACACAAAGACTCACGGACAGCAGAAGAAGAGACGAAGAGGCCGTGGAATATTGCTCTTCTACGGCCTTACTACACTTGAGCCATGAGCTCCGCTTCATGTATCCTGTATATATTATGATTAATAAATAAACCGGCACCCCTGGTAAACCGGGGGATCAGCCTTCTTTCTTCTAAATAAGTGTCTTATGAGAGTTAACTCAGATGCTTTGATCAGTCTATTTTGCTATGCAGGACAATTCTATAAGGGACCAACCAGGACTTGCCTTTCAAGCGCAACTCTTTCATAGGTACCCTACCTCCACGGTCACTCGGGGGCTACGGATCACATTCGAATCCTCGCTTAATCCCTTATGGTCCGGTTTATATGATCGTCTTCGAATCATCGCCCATTGGATTACATCCATTGATTGGCAAAAGAAATCATCGCCCCTTGGATTACATCAATTGATTGGCAAAATAAGTTCTTGCTCCTTGGATTACATCCATTGATTGGCAAAAGAAATCATCACCCCTTGGATTACATCCATTGATTGGCAAAATAAGTTCTTGCTCCTTGGATTACATCCATTGATTGGCAAAAGAAATCATCGCCCCTTGGATTACATCCATTGATTGGCAAAATAAGTTTTTGCTCCTTGGATTACATCCATTGATTGGCAAAAGAAATCATTGCTCCTTGGATTACACCCATTGATTGGCAAAATGAATCATAGCTCCTTGGATCACGTCCATTGATTGGCAAAATGAATCATAGCTCCTTGGGTCACATCCATTGATTGGCAAATATGGAGCCTGGCAGCTCGCAAAAAGCCTCGGTTACATGGTCTTATTTGCAATAGTGTTTTGTGTTTTGTTATTTTTCAAAGTTTTCTGTGGTTTTTGATCCGGAACTGGGCAACTTCAAAGTTGACCACATATCTACAAAAGACTGGGTCATAGAATACCAGCATGATTTAAACCGGCGTTTATCATAACCCGAAACAATCATTGGGCAAACGCCAAGAGGACCAAGAGCCCCATCAGAATCTACACGTTCAATAACGCCTACCGGATTAAGGATGTCAAGCACACTTAATTAAAGGTATGAAGTATTTTTTGGGTATAAAGCAGATACTCTTTCAATATATGCCCGTGAGAGCAATATAATTGGTCCGGTGGTAAACCGCCAGGACATCTTTTAGCTTTGTTCATGCAGATGCAGATAACATAAACGGATCAACCATAGCAGGCAAGGGATTAAAATTGGCAGATGCCAAGTCAAGCTGTGACATCCGAAATAAGACAGACAATGTTTTGAACTATCCTATTACAAGGCACTTGCAGGCCTGAACGGATTAAAGTTTTCTGGCAACAGATTACAGCAGCTAAAAGTTAAACTGAGCGGCTTATGCTTCTTCTTCCCGTTGTGAAGGCTGAGGGTCGGCTTGTTCCGGAACTTCTTCGTCTTCTTGAAGCGGCTGGAAGTCAGGAACACGCCAGTCGATCTTGGATAGTGCACGGAAGTACATTTCCTCAGTAATAAGATCAGACGGATCAATATCTGGAGCGAAAGTATGGGCACGCACTAGCGGGATCAGATTCTCGGTATCATAAACCGGCCGGTTCACCCGTTCATTTTCTAAGTCATATGCCGGATGATACCTGGTCAGATCCGCTTCATCAGCAAGCTTGCTGGCAAGAGGACGCATCTCCTTAGTTAATGCACGGAGTTCCTTGCCAGAGAAGGCAGATCCATCTTCCTTATTACTGGGGTATTCGTTCATAGCTTCCTCCGGATCAAAATCCGGAACCCATGCCTTGGCCCTAGTCAGTGCTACAAGAGAGCCGGCCCGTGCAGCAGATTTCTTCACTTCTTCCAAGCGTACAGGAAGTATAGATAGCTTCTCCAAAGTACCTTGGATAGTAGTGGGGGCCGCTTTTTGATGGGACATCGCACTTATAATCCTTTGAGCGCCGGAATACAGCTGCTCCACCAAGGTATAAGAGGCCTTGAGCTTCTTTCGGACGTCATCTCCAAGATGAGTTATACGCCGCCCTACATATGATGGTTAAAGTTAAACCGGAGCGGAACAAAGATTGCAGAGATGAAAACATAGGCAAATTGAATACTCACCAAAGATAGCAGAGGTCATAAGTTCTATTTGCTGTCTCAAACCGGTCAGCTCTTGCGTCACCGGATTAAGGGCAGCTTCAGCATCCTTTGCTCTTTTCTCAAGAGCATTCCTCTGCACCTCCCAGGCGGATCGCTCCGCTTCAAAGTCCTTTTTCAATTTTTCTGCGCTGGTTAAATTCAGCGCAAGCTCTTCCTTGGCTTTGGCAGAGGCCGTTTCAGTAGCAACCAGTCTATTCCGGAGCTCAGTTACATCTGCAGCCCTCCGGGTCAAGTCAGCCTACAAGGAAATCAAGTGGAGTAAAAGACAATTCACACAAGTCTCAAGCATATAAACAAGTTATCCACTTGACACTTGGGGGCTAATGTGCAGTTGAAGTATTAAAAGGAGTACGTATCTGGTGCTACGGTTCATTGTATGATACCGTGATACTGTATTATATAATGTGTTGGATTTGGAATGGAGGGACAGGATGGCACAGCCTTACTTCCCATTGGCAAACTTGTAAAGTACACCATGGATCATTCTGTAATTCAGGGACAGATCCATCCTTCTCCGTTCTGTCTGCCCCTTTGATTCGATGGTAGAACAAAAACCAAAAAATAGTTATAGGGTTCGAACGTCTCTCCGCCGCCAGCTATCATGGGACTAATCCCCCAGAGTATTGGTGGTCAGAGCATAGGATCCACTACTGCACTTGCGCTTGAAGATTATGCCAATAGCTGTTTCACAGTAAATAATCTGTTGCATTGGATAATTGTGTATTGTTGTACCATATCATATATTTATTTTGCCGTACCAAAACTTACCTTATATCTGTTTACAAGAGGCCATTTTAACGAGGATAAATTATAGGACATATACAAGTACAAACCTAATGTTTAAACGGAAGGAAGATTGCAAGGTAGAACATTTACCTTGTTCAGGTTATGACTTGTCTGTAGGTGTGCTTTGCCGGCCACTGGATGGCATCCTAGAAGAACTAAGGACTCATCAAGGGATATGTAGTAAAGATGTTCCGTTTAGCTATGTAAATTTGCGAACTGAATGGTGCTCTTGCAGAAAATCATGAGCAATATATATATTGTGGGGTCATGTTAATTTCCAAGACAACATGCCAGCATTTGGTTCTAGTGACCATCCTATGAATAGATGAAATGATCTATGCCTTGGAAAATTTATGTTCTCTCTATTTGTCGTGTGCTCATGCTTTCAGTATTAGTTAGTAATGCAAACGGATGGCGATATGTTTTTTTGTTCATGTACGTCTGGAGCACATCATTTTTCTAAGGAGTAAACATGTCTGGATTTCATCTCTTTTCGTGTTCCAATGAATATGAATCTCTCGAAAAAGACGGACGCAGAGTTTCCACACCCGAGCTCAAATGAGCTCAGGTGAACAGTAAAATCAAAACAAAATAGAAAAAAAAAATCTAAAAAATCCAATTTTTTTAGAGAAACATTGACGACAGTTTTAAGTGTTTGCAAAAATTCGGCATGAAATCACATTCCTATAAGGTGTGGCAAAAAAACCGGTTCTCTGAAAATGCTACTTTCAAAAGCATTTTGCAGCACTGAATTTGTCTTTTTGCCAAGCCTTACAAGAATGTGATATCTTGACGATTTTTTGCACGCTCTTAGAACTTTTGTCATTGTTTCTCCCAAAAAAACTTGGAATTTTAGGTGGCTATTTTTTTTTCGATTTTACTGTTCACTAAGCTCATTTGAGGTGGGAACAAGAAAGGTACTTTCGGAAAAAGACAAACTATATACAAGCACTTGGCTACTTGCAATGTCCTATAAATCATGTAGTGTATATTTGATTAACACATGCGCTTTTAGTTTGAGACAAATGAGATCACCGGACGTATAGCACTGGGTCTTCAGGACTGGACATGTTGGTGTAAACTGGGAACGACGGGTAGCTGGACGAGAGACGTGAAGATATGTAGTGATTTTCTGAAGACGTAATGCTTTTAGGGGGCAAGACGTAAATGTATCAGGGGGCATATGTAAATGTGCAAGTGAGTTGATCCCGCCCATCCACCCAGATCGAACGCACCAGGTCGTCCAGTAGCATCGTATCATGTGATGGGCTGTATCACTTGATATTTTCTCGTATTAAAAGAGAAATTCAGACAAGTCCCTGGCACATAAAACAAGTTATGCCCCTAGCACTTGGGGGCTAATGTAAGTTCATTTTGCATACATTGGAAGTGCCGGTTCACCTACAACGAAGCTAAACCGGCACTTGGGGGCTACTATGGTATAAAGACAGCAGTACAAAGAATACGAAACAAAGACAAGTGAAGGAAGTTACCTCGTACTTATCCTTCATCATATTAACCAAGCCCAATTCATAATCGCGGCTGGTATGAAGCCGGTTCAAATACCCTTTTCTTGTTACCGCATAGCTGGACAAGTCCGTGCTCCACTTGCCCTTTTCTTGTTGAAGCTTCTCCTCTTTAGCAGTATGCTTGGCCAAGATGATAGGCTCAGCAGGAGCGGTAAAACCTATCCCGGTTATCTGAACATCCGGAGAAGAGGCAGTGGTTGGTTGAGAAGGGGCAACAGTAGGGGCCGGGCTAACAGGAGCCGGGTTAGTCCGAAGAGGGCTAACCCGGACAGGACTCGCCGGTTCAGTTACATTTTCCATATTAGCATCTTCCGGGGCAACAGTGTCATCATGATCCATGGGAGCAGGGTCATCAAACTGAGTTGCAGGTTCGTTCTCTGGAGGGATGACTTCGTCCGGATCAGCTGCCGGTTCAGCGGTAGTAGTCTTGGTAGCCGCTTTGGTGGCTTTTGCCTTCTTGCTAGGCTTGGGCTTGCTGGAGAAAATTGAAGGAACAATGAGAATCATCAAGGTACAAATACAAAAATAAACCGGTTGTTGAAAGGGACTTACCCAGGCACGGTCTTCAGTACAGGGACCTGTGTGGCAGTCGACTCACCAGAAGAGGACAAAGGAGTCTCCTGATAGTTAGGATCAGACGATTTAAGCGGTTTACGTATAAGTCCAGCCTTTGGATGGAGAAGGGTTGGAAAAGTAAAACCTCAGAGCGGCGCCTGCGAGCCGGAGTAAGAGATATTCCGGAGGATTCTACTACATGGCCACTATGGCGCGTAGTCCGGGGTGCTTCATGCTGCTGCTTCTTCAAAATAAATTTGGGGTCCAATTGAGCGTAAGGATGAGAAAAAGGGTATTTCCGGGACGCCCGACGGATTTTGGGCGCTGCCGGTTCTGAGTCTGAAGAAAGAGAGATTACCTCAACTTCTGCCGCTTTACTTCCTTCAGCCAAAACCTGTGGAAAGACACTGTTAACATAAATTTGGATAAAGGGAAATCAAAATACATCAGGATCAATTCATACCTTGGAATCCGGATCATCTTCCTCAGGATGTGAACCGGAGGCAGCGGCCGCCTTTTTCTTCTTGATAACATATGTCTTCCGGCGTGGCTGCTTGCCGGATTTATCTTGAGGTTTTCTCTTCCAGAAGGGGTCATTAGCCTGTGTAGAAGATGAAAAATAAATAGAAGACAATTGATATGGACGGATCAGAAAAAGCATAAGAGGTCAGAAAGAACTTACTGCTGGCGGTTTGTTGTTTTCATAGAATGGAGCCAATCCGGTCTGGCTGCACTCTTCCAGGGAGATGTTGAGCATCTTCTTTACGGATTCAGTGACTTCTTTCTCAGGAAGTATTATGTCAATGTGGCGTTGAGGGTCATCCGTTTTTCCGGTATACTCACACATCAGGCCGGAGCGCCGGCTCAGTGGAAGGATGCTCCAGGCAAGCCAAGAGCGAACGAAATCTACTCTAGTTAAACTGTTGGCCATAAAAGCCCTAAGCTTAGCAAGCTGAGGGGCAAACCGGGCCCGCTCTAAAGAACCAAGGCGCTGCGGCAGAGGATGATCCTCAGGTAGACGATGTGCACGGTAGCCCGGCAGTGGGTTTTCTCCTTCAGGCGAGGTATCTTTGCAATAGAACCATGATTGGTTCCATTCCTTGGGGTGTGTATGGAGAGCAGCGTGAGGGAAGGTCACATCTCTTCTCTTCTGAATACTAACACTGCCCAACTCTTGATGCGGTCCGGCAGTAAACTCTGTCCGCCGGCTTAAGTGGAAAAAGTCTCGAAACAGATCCACTGATGGTTCTTCTTGAAGGTATGCTTCCGAGAAGACTTGAAAATTGCAGACATTTGATATAGAGTTCGGACCTATATCTTGAGGATGAAGCTGAAAAGCGGCTAGCACATCCCGGAAATTTTTTGAACCGGGAGGGCTAAAACCCCGGGCCATATGATCAAAGAAAACGATGATTTCTCCTTCTTTAGGGGTAGGGGACACTCATCTCCTGGGGCCCGCCATTTCAGAACCGCTTGGGGGCCCAAAAGACCAATTGAAGCGGCGTTGGTTAAATCCTCTTCCGTAATGCGGGAAGGAGCCCAGTTGCAACAAACGAACTGCTTGGCAGCCATCTCGACTAAAGGAAACGCTGAAAGATACAGTGTAAAATCCGGATTACTAAGTACTGAAGCATAAACCGGAGCATAACATCAAAATTATATCGACGGTTTAGACAAGGGACTAATGGCATCGACAACCCTGAAGCAGATGTGAAGCGAACTGCTACCGGTTTATGATAACAGAAAAGAGGAGGCTAAACTGTCGGGCTTATGACCGATTCTTTACAAGAAGAGCATGTGATTGGTTAAACCGGTGAAAAACTTACAGATCTACAAGACGAAGAAACAGGTTTCTACACAAAGCTAAAGTAAAAATGGATCTGAGCCGTAAGAAAAAGATGAAATATACGCAAGTCTTATACAGGAAGAACCACGAAGGGCTTATACAGACCAAATGAATCTAAGGTTCGAATCTAAGGTTTAAACCACGGAGCAGGAGCGCATTCGAAATGTATCCAAGGTTTGAATCTACTGCAAGTGTAACCTACATGGATGAACATCAAGCTTCGAGGTTTCATGGCGGAAGCCATGTAGGAACCCTAGATTGAGATCTACAGTGAGAAAGAAGAAGTACTTGAGGAAGAAGAAGACGGCGGCGGAGTGCTCTGGACACGTTTCAGGGTGATGCAGCGGCCTGGATTGACGACGGCGACAGACTCGAAGAACGGTGGCGGAGCTTCGGGCGACGGAGGAAGATGAAGTGCGAAGGGAAGAAAAAGGATAGGTCTCAGCGGTATTTATAAGCTGGTGAGGTGAAACGACAAGCGCGGGAATCAAGGAGGTCAGAGATTGGATAAAGATTACATTGTCGCCTCGATCTTCGGGATAGCATTTAACAAAGGTAACAAACAGAGATGAGCAATAAATGCGGAGGTGATGTCACGACAGATTGAGATGATTTCTAGAGATGACGTCATAGCCGGTTTACAAAGCAGAGAAGTTACAAAGAAGAAATTTATGCAAAGACTTAGAAGACTGACATGAACAAGTTCAAATCAATCTAGGGCCTAATGTCAGGGATATTACTAGCAGGTATAAACCGGCTAGGAAGATCCGGATTATGTTAACGTAGTTGTATTATCATAAGCCCAGTAGGTTATGAGTTAGAGGTTATGGCCCGTGGAGGCTTAGAGCCCATATGTAAAACTTACGGTTTATGAACCGTCATATCATGTAACTTGACGTATAAGGTAGGAAGAATAGAGACCAAGGCGGACACGATTATGAACCGGCCTCGGGACTCTGTAAACCGGACCGGGCGTCGCCTCCTATATAAAGGGACGACCCGGTGATGGTTCAAGGATAAGCAACAACCCGTCGAGACACGGGCAAGCAATCCGCTCCCTGTTCATCGACGCCCAAGCAATACCAAACCAAATTAGACATAGGCTTTTACCTTCATCGAAGGGGCCGAACTAGTATAAACCCTCTGTGTTCTTGTGTGCTTTAACCTCTTCAAGCTAACCCGCGTGATGGCTCCACACCTAAGTCCTCTAAACCGGACATCTGCCGTGCCAATTCCATGACACGCCGTGAGCCTCAACACTCAGTGGTCCGCATACTTCAGTATGTATGATTTCCAATAAGTCAGTTGCTCGCTCCATTGTTCCGGAGAACGGCGTTTTATTCATCTTGCCCATGAGGCATGGTTCGCAAGCACCAAGTGATTCATAATCAAGTAATTCCAAAAGCCTATCAGCATGGAGTTTCTTCATGCGCTTTACACCAATATGACCTAAACGGCAATGCCACAAATAAGTTGCACTATCATTATCAACTTTGCATCTTTTGGCTTCAATATTATGAATATGTGTATCACTACGATCGAGATCCAACAAAAATAGACCACTCTTTAAGGGTGCATGACCATAAAAGATATTACTCATATAAATAGAACAACCATTATTCTCTGATTTAAATGAATAATCGTCTCGCAACAAACAAGATCCAGATATAATGTTCATGCTCAACGCTGGCACCGAATAACAATTATTTAGGTCTACAACTAATCCCGAAGGTAGATGTAGAGGTAGCGTGCCGACGCCGATCACATCGACTTCGAAACCATTTCCCACGCGCATCGTCACCTCGTCCTTTGCTAATCTTCGTTTAATCTGTAGCCCCTGTTTCGAGTTACAAATATTAGCAACCGAACCAGTATCAAATACCCAGGTGCTACTACGAGCATTAGTAAGGTACACATCAATAATATGTATATCAAATATACTTTTGTTCACTTTGCCATCCTTCTTAGCCGCCAAATACTTGGGGTAGTTCTGCTTCCAGTGTCCAGTCCCTTTGCAGTAGAAGCACTCAGTTTCAGGCTTGGCTCCAGACTTGGGTTTCTTCGCGGGAGTAGAAACTGTCTTTCTGTTCTTCTTGAAGTTCCCCTTCTTTCCCTTGCCCTTTTTCTTGAAACTAGTGTTCTTGTTAACCATCAACACTTGATGCTCCTTCTTGATTTCTACCTTTGCCGATTTCATCATTGCGAAGAGCTCGGGAATTGTCTTCTTCATCCCTTGCATATTATAGTACACCACGAAGCCTTTATAGCTTGGTGGCAGTGATTGAAGAACTCTATCAATAACACTATCTTCATCAACTTTGCAACCAAGTTGAGTCATGTGATTGTAGTACCCAGACATTTTAAGTAAGTGTTCACTGATAGAACTATTCTCCTCCATCTTGCAGCTATAGAACTTATTGGAGACTTCATATCTCTCAATTCGGGCATTTGCTTGAAATATTAACTTCAACTCTTGGAACATCTCATATACTCCATGACGTTCAAAACGTCTTTGAAGTCCCGATTCTAAGCCGTAAAGCATGGCACACTGAACTATCGAGTAGTCATAAGAACGAGCTTGCCAGACATTCATAACGTACGGAGTTGCTCCTGCAGTAGGCCTGTCACCTAGCGGTGCTTCAAGGACATAATTCTTCTATGCAGCAATGAGGATAATCGTCAAGTTACGGACCCAGTCCGTGTAGTTGCTACTATCATCTTTTAACTTAGCTTTCTCTAGGAACGCATTAAAATTCAAGGGAACGGTAGCACGGGCCATTGATCTACAACAACATAGATATGCAAAAACTAGCAGGACTAAGTTCATGATAAATTAAAGTTCAATTAATCATATTACTAAAGAACTCCCACTTAGATAGACATCCCTCTACTCATCTAAATGATCACGTGATCCAAATCAACTAAACCATGTCCGAGCATCACGTGAGATGGAGTAGTTTTCAATGGTGAACATCTTATGTTGATCATATCTACTATATGATTCACGCTCGACCTTTTGGTCTCCAGTGTTCCGAGGCCATGTCTGTACATGCTAGGCTCGTCAAGTTTAACCCGAGTATTCTGCATGTGCAAAACTGTCTTACACCCGTTGTATTTGAACATAGAGCTTATCACACCCGATCATCACGTGGTGTCTTGGCACGACGAACTTTTGCAACGGTGCATACTCAGGGAGAACACTTGTACCTTGAAATTTCGCAAGGGATCATCTTATAATGCTACCGCCGTACTAAGCAAAATAAGAAGCATGATAAGATAAACATCACATGCAATCAAAATATGTGACATGATATGGCCATCATCATCTTGTGCTTTTGATCTCCATCTCCAAAGCATCGTCATGATCTCCATCGTCACCGCTTGACACCATGATCTTCATCGTAGCGTCGTGGTCGTCTCGCCAACTATTGCTACTACTACTATCGCCAACTCATAGTGATAAAGTAAATCAATTACATGGCCTTCGCAATTCATACAATAAAGAGACAACCATAAGGCTCCTGCTGGTTGCCGATAATTTACAAAACATGATCATCTCATGCAATAATGCATAAATCATCACGTCTTGACCATATCACATCACAACATGCCCTGCAAAAACAAGTTAGACTACTTTGTTGTTGCAAGTTTTACGTGGCTGCTATGGGCTTAGCAAGAACCGTTCTTATCTACGCATACAAAACCACAACGATTTTTCGTCAAGTGTGTTGTTTTAACCTTCACAAGGACCGGGCGTAGTCACACTCGATTCAACTAAAGTGAGAGAGACACACACCTACCGGTCACCTTTAAGCAATGAGTGCCTGTAACGGTGAAACCAGTCTCGCATAAGCGTACGCGTAATGTCGGTCCGGGCCGCTTCATCTCACAATACCGCCGAATTAAAGTATGACAAGCTGGTAAGCAGTATGACTATTATCGCCCACAACTCATTGTGTTCTACTCGTGCATATCATCTACGCATAGACCTGGCTCATGATGCCACTGTTGGGGAACATAGTATTTCAAAACAATTCCTACGATCACGCAGGATCTATCTAGGAGAAGAATAGCAACGAGCGGGGAGAGTGTATCCACGTACCCCCGTAGAACGAAAACAGAAGCGTTTAGTAACGCGGTTGATGTAGTCGAATGTTTTCGCGATCCAACCGATCCAAGCACCGAACGTACGCCACCTCCGCGTTCAGCACACGTTCATCTCGATGACGTCCCACGAACTCTTGATCCAATTGAGGTCGAGGGCGAGTTCCGTCAGCATGATGGCGTGGTGGCAGTGATGATGAAGTTACCGGCGCAGGGCTTCGCCTACGCACTACGACGATATGACCGAGGTGTGTAACTGTGGAGGGGGGCACCGCACACGGCTAAGAAATCGACTTGTGTGTCTATGGGGTGCCCCCTGGCCACATATATAAAGGAGGAGAGGAGGAGAGGGCTAGCCCTCTCTATGGCGCGCCCAAGGGGGGAGTCCTACTCCCACTAGGAGTAGGATTCCCCTTTCCTAGTAGGAATAGCAGAAGAAGGAAGGGGAGGGAGAGAAGAGAAGGAAGGGCGCCGCCCCTACCCCTAGTCCAATTCGTACTAGGCCATGGGGGGGGGGCTGCCCTAGGCAACCTCCCTCTCTCTCCCCTAAAGCCCAATAAGGCCCATTTTCTCCCCGGGGGGTTCCGGTAACCTTCTGGTACTCCCGTATTTATCCTGTGACCCACGGAACCCTTCCGATGTCCGAATATAACCTTCCAATATATCAATCTTTATGTCTCGACCATTTTGACACTTATCGTCATGTCCGTGATGACATCTGGGACTCCGAACTACCTTCGGTACATCAAAAAACATAAACTCATAATACCGATCGTCATCTAACGTTAAGCGTGCGGACCCTACGGGTTTGAGAACTATGTAGACATGACCGAGACTCATCTCCGGTCAATAACCAATAGCAGAACCTGGATGCTCATATTGGTTCCTACATATTCTACGAAGATCTTTATCGGTCAAACTGCATAACAACATACGTTGTTCCCTTTGTCATCGGTATGCTACTTGCCCGAGATTCGATCGTCGGTATCATCATACCTAGTTCAATCTCGTCACCGGCAAGTCTCTTTACTCGTTCCGTAATACATCATCCCGTGACTAACTCATTAGTCGTTTGCTATCAAGGCTTATTATGATTTGTATTACCGAGAGGGCCTAGAGATACCTGTCCGACATTCGGAGTGACAAATCCTATTCTCGATCTATGCCAACACCACAAACACTTTCGAAGACACATGTGTTGGAAATATGCCCTAGAGGCAATAATAAAATGGTTATTATTATATTTCCTTGTTCATGATAATTGTCTAGTGTTCATGCTATAATTGTATTATCCAGAAATCGTAATACATGTGTGAATACATAGACCACAACATATCCCTAGTGAGCCTCTAGTTGGCTAGCTCGTTGATCAATAGATGGTTATGGTTTCCTGACCATGGACATTGGATGTCATTGATAACGGGATCACATCATTAGGAGAATGATGTGATGGACAAGACCCAATCCTAAGCCTAGCACAAGATTGTGTAGTTCGTATGCTAAAGCTTTCCAATGTCAAGTATCCTTTCCTTAGACCATGAGATTATGCAACTCCCGGATACCGTAGGAGTACTTTGGGTGTGCCAAACTTCACAACGTAACTGGGTGGCTATAAAAGTACACTATGGGTATCCCCGAAAGTATCTGTTGGGTTGGCACAAATCGAGACTGTGATTTGTCACTCCGTATGACGGAGAGGTATCTCTAGGCCCACTCAATAAGACATCATTGTAATGAGATCTATGTGACTAAGGAGTTGGTCATGGGATGATGTATTATAGAACGAGTAAAGAGACTTGCCATAACGAGATTGAACAAGGTGTGGGTATACCGACGATCGAATCTCGGGCAAGTACTATACTGGTAGACAAAGGGAATCGTATACGGGATTGATTGAATCCTTGACATCGTGGTTCATCCGATGAGATCATCGTGGAACATGTGGGAGCCAACATGAGTATCCAGATCCCACTATTAGTTATTGGCCAGAGAGATGTCTCGGTCATGTCTACATGGTTCCCGAACCCGTAGGGTCTACACAGTTAAGGTTCGATGACGCTAGGGTTATAGGGAATGTATGTACGTGGTTACCGAATGTTGTTTGGAGCCCCAGATGAGATCTCGGACGCCACGAGGAATTCCGGAATGGTCTGGAGGTAAAGATTTATATATGGGAAGTCATCATACGCTCATCGGAAAGGTTCGGGGGGTTACCGGTATTGTGCCGGGACCACCGAAGGGGTTCCGGGGTTCCACCGGGAGGGTCCACCTGCTCCGGAGGGCCCTATGGGCTGTATGTGGAGAGGGACCAACCCCTAAGTGGGCTGGGCGCCTCCCCCTAGGGCCCATGCCCCTAGGGTTGGGGGGGGGGGGGAAACCCTAAGGGGGCCACCCCCTTTGCTTGGGGGGCAAGCCACCCCCTCTGGCCGCCGCCCCCTCCTTAGATCAGATCTGAGGGGGCCGGCCCACTCTCCCTTTCCCCTATATATATGTGGGGGGTGGGAGGGCAGTCGCAACCAAGCCCTGGAGTAGCCCTCCCCCTCTCCCAACTACTCCATCTCTCCCGCGGTGCTTGGCGAAGCCCTGCTGGAGTGCCACGCTCCTCCACCACCACCACGCCGTCGTGCTGCTGCTGGACGGAGTCTTCCCCAACCTCTCACTATCTCCTTGATGGATCAAGGCGTGGGAGACGTCACCGGGATGCACGTGTGTTGAACGCGGAGGCACCGTTGTTCGGTGTTTAGATCGGATTCGGCCGCGATCTGAATCGCTTCGTGTACGACTCCACCGACCGTGTTCTTGCAACGCTTCCGCATCACGATCTTTGAAGGTATGAAGATGCACTCCCCTCTTGTTGCTAGTAAACTCCATAGATAGATCTTGGTGATGCGTAGAATTTGGTTGAATTTCTTCAACGATCCCCAACAGTGGCATCATGAGCTAGGTCTATGCGTAGTTACTATGCACGATTAGAACACAAGATGTTGTGGACGTAGATTTTGTCAATTTACTTGCCGCTACTAGTCTTAACTTGATTCGGCGACATCGTGGGATGAAGTGGCCCAGACCGACCTTACACGCACGCTTACGCAAGACAGGCTCCATCGACTCACATGCACTAGTTGCATAAGGTGGCTAGCGGGTGTTTGTCTTTCCCACTTTAGTCGGATCGGATTCGATGAAAAGGGTCCTTATGAAGGGTAAATAGTAATTGGCATATCACGTTGTGGTTTTTGTTGGGGAACGTAGCAGAATTCAAAAAAATTCTACGCTTCACCAAGATCAATCTAAGGAGTCATCTAGCAACGAGGGATAAAGGAGTGCATCTACATACCCTTGTAGATCGCGAGCGGAAGCGTTCAATAGAACGTGGATGATGGAGTCGTACTCGTCGTGATCCAAATCACTGATGATCTCAGCGCCGAATGGATGGCACCTCCGTGTTCAACACACGTACGTTGCAGCGACGTCTCCTCCTTCTTGATCCAGCAAGGGGGGAGGAGAGGTTGATGGAGATCCAGCAGCACGACGGCGTGGTGGTGGATGCAACGGAAATTCTGCTGGGCTTCGCCAAGCACCGGGGGAGGAGGGAGAGATGTAACGGGAGGGAGAGGGAGGCGCCAGGAGCAAGGGTGTGGCTGCCCTCCCTCCCCCCACTATATATAGGGGCCAGGGGGGGGGGGCGCCGGCCCTAGGAGGTGCAATCTCCTAGGGGGGGGCAGCCAAGGGGGGAGGCTTGCCCCCCAAGGCATGTGGGGCACCCCCACCCCTAGGGTTCCCAACCCTAGGCGCAGGGGGAGGCCCAAGGGGGTGCGTCAGCCCACTATCGGCTGGTTCCCCTCCCCCTACGGCCCATGGGGCCCTCCTGGATAGGTGGCCCCACCCGGTGGACCCCCGGGACCCTTCCGGTGGTCCCGGTACAATACCGGTGACCCCCAAAACTCTCCCGATGGCCGAAACTGGACTTCCTATATATAATTATTTACCTCCGGACCATTCCGAAACTCCTCGTGACGTCTGGGATCTCATCCGGGACTCCGAACAACATTCGGGTTTCCATGTGCCTATATCTCTACAACCCTAGCGTCACTGAACCTTAAGTGTGTAGACCCTACGGGTTCGGGAGACACATTGACATGACCAAGACGAATCTCCGGTCAATAACCAACAGTGGGACCTGGATACCCATGTTGGTTCCTACATGTTTCTCGATGATCTCATCGGATGAACCACGATGTCAAGGATTCACTCAATCCCGTATGCAATTCCCTTTGTCTATCGGTATAGTACTTGCCCGAGATTCGATTGTCGGTATACCGATGCCTTGTTCAATCTCGTCATGGCAAGTCTCTTTACTCGTTCCGTAATACATCATCCCGTGACCAACTCCTTAGTCACATTGAGCTCATTATGATGATGTCTTACCGAGTGGGCCCAGAGATACCTCTCCGTCATACGGAGTGACAAATCCCAGTCTCGGTTCGTGCCAACCCAACAGATACTTTTGGAGATACCCATTGCGAACCTTTATAGACACTCAGTTACGTTGTGACGTTTGGCACACCCAAAGTATCCCTACGGTATCCGGGAGTTGCACAACCTCATGGTCTAAGGAAAAGATACTTAACATTGGAAAAGCTTTAGCATTACGAACTACACGATCTTGTGCTAGGCTTAGGATTGGGTCTTGTCCATCACATCATTCTCCTAATGATGTGATCCCGTTATCAATGACATCCAATGTCCATGGTCAGGAAACCGTAACCATCTGTTTATCAACGAGCTAGTAACTAGAGGTTTACTAGGGACACGTTGTGGTCATTGTATTCACACATGTATCACTGTTTCCGGATAATACAATTCAAGCATGAATAACAGACAATTATCATGAACAAGGAAATATAATAATAACCATTTTATTATTGCATCTAGGGCATATTTCCAACAGTCTCCCACTTGCACCAGAGTCAATAATCTAGTTACATTGTGATGAATCGAACACCCATAGAGTTCTGGTGTTGATCATGTTTTTCTCGTGGAAGAGGTTTAGTCAACGGGTCTGCGACATTCAGATCCGTATGCACTTTACAAATATCTATGTCTCCATCTTGAACATAATTCCAGATGGAGTTGAAACAGCGCTTGATGTGCTTGGTCTTCTTATGAAACCTGGGCTCCTTGGCAATGGCAATAGCACCAATGTTGTCACACAAGAGAGTCATTGGGCCCGACGCGCTTGGAATAACTCCTAGGTCGGTGATGAACTCGTTCATCCAGACTCCTTCCTGCGCTGCTTCGCAAGCAGCTATGTACTCCGCTTCACATGTAGAATGCGCCACGACGCTCTGCTTGCAACTGCACCAGCTGACTGCCCCACCATTCAAAATATACACGTATCCGGTTTGTGACTTGGAGTCATCCAGATATGTGTCGAAGCTAGCATCGACATAACCCTTTACGACAAGCTCTTCGTCACCTCCATAAACGAGAAACATATCCTTGGTCCTTTTCAGGTACTTCAGGATGTTCATGACCGCTGTCCAGTGTTCCATACCGGGATCACTTTGGTACCTCCCTACCAAACTTATGGCAAGGTTCACATCAGGTCTGGTACACAGCATGGCATACATAATAGAACCTATGGCTGAGGCATAGGGGAGGACACTCATCTTTTCTCTATCTTCTGCCGTGGTCAGGGATTGAGCCGTGCTCAATCTCATACCTTGCAATACAGGCAAGAACCCTTTCTTGGACTGATCCATATTGAACTTCTTCAATATCTTATCAAGGTATGTGCTTTGTGAAAGACCAATGAGGCGTCTTGATCTATCTCTATAGATCTTGATGCCCAATATGTAAGCAGCTTCTCCAAGGTCCTTCATTGAAAAACTCTTATTCAAGTAGGCCTTTATGCTCTCCAAGAATTCTGCATCATTTCCCATCAGCAATATATCATCCACATATAATATGAGAAATGCTACAGAGCTCCCACTCAATTTCTTGTAAATACAGGCTTCTCCCCAAGTCTGTATAAACCCAAACGCTTTGATCACATCATTAAAGCGAATATTCCAACTCCGAGATGCTTGCACTAGCCCATAGTTGGAGCGCTGGAGCTTGCATACCTTGTTAGCATTCTCAGGATTGACAAAACCCTCCGGTTGCATCATATATAGTTCTTCCTTGAGGAAGCCATTAAGGAATGCCGCTTTGACGTCCATTTGCCATATCTCATAATCATAGTATGCGGCAATTGCTAACATGATTCGGATGGACTTTAGAATCGCTACGGGAGAGAAAGTCTCGTCGTAGTCAATCCCTTGAACTTGTCGATAACCGTTAGCGACAAGCCGAGCCTTATAGATGGTCACATTACCATCCGCGTCAGTATTCTTCTTAAATATCCATTTATTTTCTATGGCTTGTCGATCATCGGGCAAGTCCACCAAAGTCCATACTTTGTCTTCATACATGGATCCTATCTCGGATTTCATGGCTTCGAGCCATTTGTTGGAATCCGGGCCCGCCATCGCTTCTTCATAGTTCGAAGGTTCACCGTTGTCTAACAACATGATTTCCATGACAGGGTTGCCGTACCACTCTGGTGCGGAACGTGTCCTTGTGGACCTTCGAAGTTCACTAGTAACTTGATATGAAGCTTCATGATCATCATCATTAACTTCCTCCCTAGTCGGTGCAGGCACCTCAGGAACAATTTCCTGCGCTGCGCTACTTTCCGGTTCGGAAGGGGTGACTATCACCTCATCAAGTTCCACTTTCCTCCCACTCACTTCTTTCAAGAGAAACTCTTTCTCCAGAAAGGATCCATTCTTGGCAACGAAGACCTTGTCTTCGGATTTGAGGTAGAAGGTGTACCCAATAGTTTCCTCTGGGTATCCTATGAAGACGCATTTTTCCGATTTGGGTTCGAGCTTTTCAGGTTGAAGTTTCTTGACATAAGCATCGCAACCCCAAACTTTCAGAAACGACAGCTTAGGTTTCTTGCCAAACCAAAGTTCATACGGTGTCATCTCAACGGATTTAGACGGAGCCCTATTTAAAGTGAATGCGGCAGACTCTAAAGCATATCCCCAAAAAGATAGCGGTAAGTCGGTAAGAGACATCATAGATCGCACCATGTCCAACAGAGTACGATTACAATGTTCGGACACACCATTACGCTGAGGTGTTCCGGGCGGTGTCAATTGTGAAACAATTCCACAGTTCCTTAGGTGCGTGCCAAATTCGTGACTTAAATATTCACCTCCATGATCCGATCGTAAGAACTTTATTTTTCTGTCACGTTGATTCTCGACCTCATTCTGAAATTCCTTGAACTTTTCAAAGGTCTCAGACTTGTGTTTCATCAAGTAGACATACCCATATCTACTTAAGTCATCCGTGAGGGTGAGAACATAACGATAGCCTCCGCGAGCTTCAACACTCATTGGACCGCACACATCGGTATGTATGATTTCCAATAAGTTGGTCGCTCGCTCCATTGTTCCTGAGAACGGAGTCTTGGTCATCTTGCCCAAGAGGCATGGTTCACACGTGTCAAATGATTCATAATCAAGAGACTCCAAAAGTCCATCTGCAAGGAGCTTCTTCATACGTTTGACACCAATATGACCAAGGCGGCAATATCACATCTTTTGGCATTCACACTATGAATATGTGTAACATCATGTTTGAGATTCATCAAGAATAAACCATTGACCAGCGGGGCATGACCATAAAACATATCTCTCATATAAATAGAACAACCATTATTCTCGGATTTAAATGAGTAGCCATCTCGCATTAAATGAGATCTAGATACAATTTTCATGCTCAAAGCTGGTACTAAATAACAATTATTATGGTTTAAAACTAATCCCGAGGGTAGATGTAGAGGTAGCATGCCGACGGCGATCACATCGACCTTGGAACCATTCCCGACGCGCATCGTCACCTCGTTATTCGCCAGTCTCCGCTTATTCCGCAGCTCCTGCTTTGAGTTACAAATGTGAGCACCTGCACCGGTATCAAATACCCAGGAGCTACTACGAGTGCTGGTAAGGTACACATCAATAACATGTATATCATATATACCTTTGACATTGCCGGCCTTCTTATCTGCTAAGTATTTGGATCTGCAAGCGCGGAGCTTGGTACTTCCACTGGACCGTGGGAGGGAGCCTCCCACCGGGAGAGACTCCGGGGCGTGTACAGCCCCGTCCTGACGCGTAGCTTGCACGATAGGACAGCAAAGGTGTATATGGGCCCTCCTTAGGACGAGCTGAACGACTCTGAGGAAGTTCTCGTAAGCTTACGCATCACTCACGAGACCCTACCCTGAGGCGGGTTGCGCCTGAGTCTTCTTCTGCAAAATGTGAAAATAGAGGCGTTGTGTCGACCTGCGTCGAGTGCATCTCCAGGGGACATTGCATGAGAAGGCCCCAGCACCAGCGACCCCAGGAGGTGACGTCACGGGGTTAACCCGCAAGACAGAGCTCAGCCACTGGATTTTTCGACGCTGCAGGGACGGACCCGAGCACAGACGACGTGCCCAGTCTTCTCATGCCACGATCCAAAAGAAAAACAGCCGGTGTGCGGTTCCCGTGTGAGCAAGGCACCTGTCATGGGCCCCTACTTACCCATCCATGATTAGCCCATGCGAGAACAAGGCACCAAGAACCATGGGAGGTGCCGTCACGGAAATGGCTCGCTAGGCAGAGCTCAGCCCTTGGGTTTATCGACGCTGCAGGGACGGACCCGAGCACAGATGTCGTGCCAGTCCTTAATCATGGGGTGGTCGCGAGTGGGCTCACAAGGGCTCATGACCTTAGTGGCGGTGAGGATGCCGAGCATATAGATAATGCGAATGGAAAGAAATATCTGGCCTTGATCATGCAAAAAAGGGAGACAGCCGTGGGGGGTCAGCCCCCAGTGGCCCGAGGATGATGCAGCCCGAGGGGCGCCCTCGTTTGGATACCTGAAGTGTCACCTCATACTTGCCGAAGCAGATTTGGGGTAGCTGAAGACGCGAGCTGTGCGGGTCGCTCCCGAGGATCGTCAGGGCTCCTAAGGCTCTCAGTGGTCGCGCGGTTCCGGCTCCCGCTCCGTCCGGACCGCCTGCCACTAAGCCTCCCGAGCCCCCAAGGCCTGCTGCTCGAGATGTTGGAACGTGGCAGTTGCGTTGCAGAAGCCGAAGAGCGTGCGGACGTAGTTGCAGGGGAGGGCCCTCCTCCGGCCGACCGCCGTCGGCCAGAAGGGCTCCTAAGAAGCGGCTCGATTGAGGCCCGCGATGTCGACGCCGACTCGGAAGCAGTCGCTTGGGCTGCGGGCAGGTGATCTCGGGGTCGTGCGGTTGCGCCCACCGCGGAT
Source organism: Secale cereale (assembly GCA_902687465.1). Taxonomy (NCBI): domain Eukaryota; kingdom Viridiplantae; phylum Streptophyta; class Magnoliopsida; order Poales; family Poaceae; genus Secale; species Secale cereale. The sequence goes on from LR738710.1 coordinate 759,531,323, forward strand.
GAGTCTGGCGTACTGAAGTTCCTCTATGACTTGGTCGATGAAACCCTGAGCCCCCAGCGCTGGACGGCCCACGCTGGGCCCAAAAAAATGCGCATCAAGATACGCTTGCAGGTGGTGCTCGAGCACCTCCCTCGAGGCACGGGTTAACCCGGGGACACTCCAGAGGAGAGCCCCCGAGCCCGTCACAAAGGGGGCGTCGAGCGCGCCTCCCTATGCGAGGGTAGAGGGCGCCTCGTCAGCAGGCGCAAGTCCTGAGGCCAGGACGTCGGGAGCCCCCGCGTCCTGAGGTCCGTTGATTGGTAGGTTCTTCTTCTTCTTGGGGGTGGTCTGCAAGGCGAGGACGGCTCCATCCTCATCGGAGCACTCGACCGCTGCGGTCTGGTAGGCACGCTCCAGGGAGCACACCGCTTCCTTCTCGACGGAGGCGATCGTGATGACTCCGCCGCTGCCGGGCATCTTGAGGACGTTGTAGCCGTTATGGGTTGCTGCCATGAACTTGGCGAGGGCAGGATACCCCAGGATGGCGTTGTACGGGAGGTGGATGTTGGCGACGTCGAAGTCGATGAGCTCTGTGTGGTAGTTGTCGCGGTCGCCAAAGGTGACGGGGAGGCGCACTTGCCCCATCGGGAGCGTGGAGCCATCCATGACTTCGTAGAATGGCTTGGTGGGGTGGAGCAGATCGTAGGGAACCTGGAGTGTCTCGAAGGTCTGGATGGAGAGGACATTGAGCCCTGCTCCACCGTCGATGAGGGTCTTGGTCACGAGGACGTTGCTGATGGTCGGGGTGCAGAGCATCGGGAGTGCGCCTGGGGCCGCAGTGCACTTGAGCTGGTCTTTGGGGTCGAAAGCGATGACCTGTTTGGTCCACCTAAGGTTGCGCGCGGCGTCAGGCCTGGGAAGCGCCGCGTTCACCTCACGGGCGAACTACTTGAAGATGCGGTGAGAAGCCGGGGCATGGGCTCCTCCCAGAATGCACGCGACTGCACGTGGTTCCTGGAAGCCCCCTGTCCCGTCTCCCTGGCGGTCGTCGTCGTTCCTCCTTGGCGGTGGTGGCAGCGGAGGCAGGCCTCCATTACCCTGAGGGCGGCCCTCACGAGGCTGCTCGCGCCATGGGGCGTCACGAGGCTGCTCCTGCCAGTGGTCTTCACAAGGTTTCTCATGCCACCCTTGGCGCGAGTTCCTGCCGTCCCAACGTCCACCTCCTCGGCGTCCTCCACGGCCGTAGCTGCGGTTGTCGCGCTCAGGGTGCTGCCCGCCGCGCCCGTCGCACATCGCCCTGAGCTCCTGACAGTCGTTGGTGTTGTGGTTGTGGACGTTGTGGAAGACGCAGTACGGTCGGTTGTCTCTGGAGAGGTCATCATAGCCGCAGCCACGCTTCACTTCTGGCTCAGCAGCCAGCACGGCGGGTCCCTTGCGCTTCGACTCCTTGGCCTTGGTTTTCGTGTCGCCCGCCTCTGCCTTGGGCAGCTCCTGAAGGGAGAGGCGGCCTTCCTCCGCTCTGGCGCACTTCGCCGCGAGCTTGAACATCTTAAGGGTTGTGCACAGGTCTTCGTGGATGGCGAGCTCTTCCCTCATCCTGACGTCACGAACGCCATCGGAGAATGCGGAGATGATGGCCTCGTCCGAGACCCTGGGGATACGGAGGCGTATGGTGTTGAAGCGTTGGATGTACTTTTGCAGGGTCTCTCCTGGCTGCTGCCTAAGGCGACGCAGGTCAGCAGCTGCTGGGGCTCGGTCGCGGGTGCCTTGGAAGTTAACGACGAAACGCTCGCGAAGCTCTCCCCAGGAGGAGATGGATCCCATCGGGAGGTTCAGGAGCCAGGAGCGCGCGTCGTCCTTCAAAGCCATGGGGAACCAGTTCGCCATGACCTGCTCAATGCCGTTGGACACCTCGATGCTCAGCTCGTAGAGTTGGAGGAACTCCGTGGGGTTGATGGTGCCGTCGTAGGGCGAAGGCAGGTCCGGCTTGAACTTGCCGGGCCAGACGAGGCACCATAGCACGGGAGCTAGGGCGCAACACCCGCGCACACTCATGATCGCAGGCGCCCCCTGCGCCTGCAGTGCTGGTTCTTGAGGTGCTGGCGCCACCATCTCCTGTGGCGCGTGGTCTGGGCGCTGTGGGCCTGGGGGCCCACGAGCCCCTACACGTGGGTGCGGAATCACCTGACAGCTCTCCTCGTTGCGGGCGTGGGCTCTGCAGGGTTGCTCACGTCGAGGGGCCTCGCGTCGGCCCTCCTGGCCGACGGGGTGACGGGGAGGCGGAGCCGGGACCCCACGGCCCTCGTTCGCCGCCGGGGGCGACGGAGGACGTGAGGAGTGCGTCGGTGCAGGTGCTTCCCCAGCGGCGTTGACGAGCTCGGTGATGCGGTGGAGCCACTCGTCGTAGAGATCATCTGTCGGGCGGTAGCGCAAGAGCTCCCGCGCCATCAGTAGCACAGGCTGCCGGTAGCCCGGCCCGCGGCGGACCAGCGAGGACGACGCCGCGGCCGGCGAGGGTGAGGGTGTAGCCGTGCGGCCAACCCGCCACACGGACAGCAGCAGCAAGGAGTCCTGCTACTCGTGGATAGCCGAGTCGGTGGCGGCGTTGGCGACCAGCGAGTTGGGGCGGAGCGGTGCGCCGTTTGGGCAATGTTCGCAGCGCGGCGGGCGGCGCGAGCTCGGCGTGTGTCCACCATGGCTGTGGAGCAGGGTCGGTGACGAGAACGCGACGAGGTCGTCGGAGAGGCGAGATTTCGACACGCCCCCTACCTGGCGCGCCAAATGTCAGATTCAGGGCTCCGCAGAACCGGTTAAGTTCAAACACAGGGGCGCGAACAAAGATCTCTCCCACTCACGTCTACCTAGCGCCTCACTCTCGTCTCGGTGGAAGGATTCAAGCAAACAACGAACAAGCACACAAGAGTTTATCCAGGTTCGGGCCACCGTGTGGTGTAAGACTCTACTTCCTGCTTTGGTGTATTGGCTCCGGGCGAGCTAGAATTTGAACTGGTACAAGGGTTCCTGGGCTCAGGAAGCGAGCTCAGGAGGGTCAGGAGGCTAGTGTTCTTGCTCGTTGTGTGGTGGTCAAGTGTGAGAGAAGATGATTCTCTTGCAGTGGAGGTTCTAGCTACTTATATAGGCGGCCACGGTCCTCTTCCCCCGAAATGTTTAGGCGGGAAGGGATCCACAACGGCCATTTTTGAGTGGGAACACAAGGACGTTCCGATCCTGACAAAGCAGTTTTCGCCTGCAAAAGGATCAGACGGTGACATGGTGGTGGGCTCGACGGTGACATCCTCCTTATCGTCCTTGCGGTCTTCGGTCTTGTTGCACCAAAGAGGAAACCTTTGCCCCGCTCCTTGGGAACCAACGACTGCGCTATCCCCTTTGCACCGAAATGGCAACTACGCCGCTGGCGGACGCTGGCACTCGCTTGCGCGGTGTGTCACTGCTGAAATCACTGCCTCCTCCTGAGGCAGGCTTGGCCTTGGATTCTCCGCCCCTTCAGAGCACCTTGTCGAGGCTGCTCCTGAGGAGGTCTCGATGTCGTTCTCCTCGCGAGGGTCTTGAGCAGCTGGTTGATCAGCTGGGCCGTACTAGGCCGCTTGTAGGAGCGCGTCGCGGCCCGCAGACAGGCAAGTCTGGGTACCCTGGTTCCCAGGATGCTGACATATCTCTCACTAAAATTTCAAGAATTATGTTCCCCCAAACTGTGCACCATTGCTAAGGTTTGTTGTTCCGAAGCACCACATGATGATCGGGTGTGATAGGCTCTAACGTTCGCATACAACGGGTGTAAGCCAGATTTACACACACAATACACTTAGGGTTGACTTGACGAGCCTAGCATGTACAGACATGGCCTCAGAACACAGAAGACCGAAAGGTCGAACATGAGTCGTATAGAAGATACGATCAACATGAATATGTTCACCGTTGATGACTAGTCCGTCTCACGTGATGATCGGACACGGCCTAGTCGATTCGGATCATGTATCACTTAGATGACTAGAGAGATGTCTATCTGAGTGGGAGATTGTTAAATTTGTTTAGATGAACTTAATTATCATGAACATAGTCTAAAATCTTTACAATATGTCTTGTAGATCCAATGGCCCACGCTAATGTTGCCCTCAACTTCAACGCGTTCCTAGAGAAAACCAACCTGAAAGACGATGGTAGCAACTATACGGATTGGGTCCGTAACTTGAGGATCATCCTCATAGCTGCCAAGAAAGCATATGTCCTTGAAGCACCGCTAGGTGATGCACCTGTTTTCCCAGCAACTCAAGACGTTATGAACGCCTGGCAGTCGCGTAGTGATGATTACTCCCTAGTTCAGTGCGGCATGCTTTACAACTTAGAATCGGGCATCCAAAAGCATTTTGAACAACACGAGCATATGAGATGTTCCAAGAGCTGAAAATGGTTTTCCAAGCTCATGCCCGAGTCAAGAGATATGAAGTCTCCGACAAGTTCTACAGTTGTAAGATGGAGGAGAATAGTTCTGTCAGCGAGCATATACTCAAAATGTCTGGGTTGCACAATCGCTTGTCTCAGAGGGAGTTAATCTCCCTGATGACGCGGTCGTTGACAGAATTCTTCAGTCGCTCCCACCTAGCTACAAGAGCTTTGTGATGAATTTCAATATGCAAGGGATGGGGAGGTCCATTCCTGAGGTATATTCAATGCTGAAATCAGCGGAGGTGGAGATCAAAAAGGAACATCAAGTGTTGATGGTGAATAAAACCACTAAGTTCAAGAACGGCAAGGGTAAGAAGAACTTCAAGAAGGACGGCAAAGGAGTTGCCGCGCCTGGTAATCCAGTTGCCGAGAAGAAGCCAAAGAATGGACCTAAGCCTGAGACTGAGTGTAACACCCCAAGTGTAACAATTCCATTTATGGCAATATAATCTTCGTTCACTTCATCAATTCCATTATGGGCTCTTCTTTCATTTCGGATTTTTCTTCGTTTTTCCGCATGCATGTGTGCATATCATCCATGTCATGTCATCATGTGCATTGCATTGCATTCGTGTTGTCACTTGCACCCGGTCATGCTCGTCTCTTCCCGTTGTCCGTTTCGAGTTCCGACACTCACACACGTGCCCGTGGCACCGCCGAGTCCTTCTTTCGTATGTGGCCGTGGAACGTTCATGGAATGAGGTGAGACTTGTTGTACGTTGTTGTTTTAGTACGTGGATACTGACTGTCAAGTTTCGTCGCGTTTGGAGGTTGTTTGGTACTCCGACGGTTAACCTCGTGGGCTAAAAGCTCCTCTTTCTTTTGGCCCAACACCCCTCTACAACAACCCACTAACCCAGCTCCACCAACCAAACGGCCTCCCGCATCCCGGATCTCCTTGTCCCGCTCCGCCCCGTCCAAGTTTGACTTTTCGGAGGGTATAATTTTTGCCTAAGTCTCTGGATCTGTTAAATTTGTTGCCTCCTTCATCATGTGATAACTTTGTGCTCGTTGCTCCGTTTTGCGCATATGATATGTTGAAATGTTTGCCTCGACATGCTCTACATGTTAGCATCAGTTTCATGCATGTTAGAGATCATCTAGATGACCTAAACTCATGGCAAGAGTGCTTCGTGATGAAACTATTTCAGCACTTGTTGCTTGTGCAAATTTGTTGGCATGTTCATGGGCTAGTAACTTTGTGCATGTTGGTCCGAATGGAGTGCATGATATGTCCAGATGTTCATTGTGAAGTGCTCTACAAGATGGTTGCTGTAGCATTCATTTTAGGTGTCATATTTTCATGATTATCTCCGTTGCAAAAGTGCATTTGGCTGATAAGTTTCTAAACTTGTTATGAGATGATGTTTTGTCTTGCTTGTGTATATTAATCCATTTGTCATATGAGCTAGGTGTCAACATGAGTTTTGCTATTTGGAATGTTCTCTACATAATAGATTCATTTTCATGCCATGATATGTCTTGAAATGAGTGCAACAAGCTTGTTGACATGTCATCATGATGTTCAATTTCTGCTAAGTGTGAATCTTTTAATTTTTATGCCATGTTTCCATGATGCCACCGTCGTTGTTGTGCGTGTTTAGAGTTGTCCAATGGGTGTTCCTTGATGTAGATGTTATACTCTAGCTATCCGTGCTCTTGTTTGCCATGATGCCATGTTGTAGCTTGTTCTTATGAGGCCGTCAAGTTGCTATAAAATGTTTTCTGACAGCATGCCCAGATTTTGCAAAGTCTGGATAAACTTTTGCACTTTTGCCATGGTATTTGGGACATGTTCTAGTATGTTATAGAAGTAGCCATGTGGTTATTCTTGAAGAGCATGTTATGTATGTTATTGCCATGCCTTTTTCTTGCATGATGGCTTGATGTAACTTGTTGTTTTCATGCTCTCAAGTGGCTATAAAATGTATCGGTCAGCATGTTATCAACAAGTTCAGTTTTGCCTCGAGTATAGCTAGTGTTCCATGCACCCTATGACAATGTTCTTGCCATGAGTAGCTTCTCAAATATGTCTTCTTGTTGTTGGATATCTTCACAAGCCATGCTATGCTTTGAGTTGAGTTGTATAAGCTTGCAAACATGCCTACTCGTTGTAATTCTGCCATGCCTTGTAATTTTCACTAAGTCTGAGAATTCCGTAAATTTATTGCAACTTTCCATGCTAGTTTAATTGTGTTCCAGCAAGGTTTTGGGTGCTCTCAAAGTTCATGCTTATTATGTAATATGTCCATTTCACATCCATGCCTTTTGTCTCCATGTTTGGGTGCTGTAGAATAATTATTTCTTGCTCCAAAGATGCTATGTTGCTGTAAACTGCAGTTTTGCATTGCATCTTGTTTTGCTTGTCATTTGCAAACCGTGCATCCGTTTCCGGTGATCTTTATATCGATTTCAACCGAAATCTTCTCCTCTATCCAATGGCTTGCTTGGTTGCCCAAGATGAGGCCATTTCCATCACCTTCTCCCTAGGCTCGAGAGCACCCTCATGCATACGCACATCATACTTGCATCCCATGATATGACTTATTGTGCCGTTGTTGTGCTATTTTGTTGGGTAGAGCCGGGAGCCGATACCGAGTTCGAGGATCTTGTCGAGACTTAGTTCGAGGAGCCGTCATCCCACCGACGACTTAGCAGGCAAGATGACCATTCCCAGATATCACTTCTATCTTTGCCTATGCTAGATATCTCGCTCTTTAGATATTGCCTCGATGCCTAATCCTGTTTGTCAGCCCTCCTATTGTTGCCATGAAACACTCTAACCACCTTCCTAGCAAACCGTTGTTTGGCTAAGTACGCATCGCTCAGCCCCTCTTATAGCGTTGTTAGTTGCAGGTGGAGTTTTGAAGATTTTGCCCCATGATGAAGTTGTTATTGGGATAACACAATATATAATACTCCCTCCGTCCCATAATATAAGAACGTTTTTGGCACTACACTAGTGTCAAAAACGTTCTTATATTATGGGACAGAGGGAGTACATGTTAAACTAATTCACCTATATATTGGTATTGGGTGGAAGGCTAATCCTTTCTGCTTGGTGTTTTGTTCCACTCATGCCACCCTAGGATCCGATAAACCGGTGTTATGTTCCTTGATTTTGCGTTCCTAACACGGTTGGGGTTTATGGGCCCCCCTTGATAATTCACTCTGTTTAAAGCTTTTCTAGCAAGGCCCAACATTGGTTTTACATTTTCCTAATAACTAAAACTTGCATAGGGCGTTGCAAACCCGAGTTCTGAATTAACAACCCCGGGCCAATGCTCCTCATGAGTGTTGGTCCAAACTGGGCGGACTGCAGGGCCGCCTCGGGGAAACCCAAGGTATCTGGTATTACCTGTAGGATGTCCCATCCGGTCGTGGCCTGAGACGAGATACGCGCGGCTACTATCAGGGTGTCGGCACGCCGGGAGGTCTTGTTGGATTATATTTACCTTTGTAGAAATATCTTGAGCACGGGATTCCGAGAATACTCGGGTCTTCCCACTTTGGAGTTGCGACTCCGCGGATCATGAGCTTGTGATGGGCTAAGTTGGGACACCCCTGTAGGGTTTGATATTTCGAAAGCCGTGCCTGTGGTTATGTGGCAGATGGGAATTTGTTAATATCCGGTTGTAGATAACTTGACACTTTATTCATGAACACCCTACCTGCGTGAGTAACCGTGATGGTCTCTTTCCGAAGGGCTTCGGGAAGTGCGCATGGTGGGGTTATGTTTTCGTGAGTAGCTAGGATCACTTCTTGATCAACTTGGCGATCATTGGCACTTGTTCTCTTCTCGCCTAAACTCGTAAGCTAGTGCTTAGTGCTTGCTGCAACCCTTGTTTATAGCCTTTCCACACCTAAGGCTTTGGTAGTTTTGATACCCGGGAACGGGATTGCTGAGTCCTCTGTGGCTCACAGAGTCAACACACACCAGATGCAGGTACCGTTGAGAACTATGCAGGAGATGGTTCAGAGCTTTACTGGGAGTTCGACGAAGAGCGTAGACGTTACTATGTGTCTTATTCTGACGATTAGTAGTGGTTCTTATAGGAGGATCCAGGCTTGTGTTATTTATGGTATCTTTTCGTTTGGATTTCGTCGGTAGTCAGACCCTGATGTTCTTTGGATGATGTATGCTATTGTACTCATTTGTGTGACATGACGAGTGTAAGCCAACTATCATTTCACACTTTCATCCCTGAATTTTACATGAGATGTGCAAAGATACCATACTTGAGATCATTCTAGTATGCTTTTATGTCCTTAAGTCGTGCCTCGACACGTGGGGGACATAGCCGCATACTAGGCATTACAAGTTGGTATTCAGAGCCTTCTCCGACCTAGGAGCCCCGTGATTGATCGAATCGCTGACGGTAGTCTAGGCACACACAAAAAAATGTTTTGACTCCTATATATATATCAGAGAGTAGGATTTCTTTTTACTCCTCATCCCCTTCATCGCTCTGGTGAGGACTCCTGACGTTGTTCTATCTCCTCTACTCTCAAAATTCACTAAAAAAAATTTAGGATCACGCGAGTATTGTTTGGATTGTTCCGATATCTTTGTGACGAGAACATTGTTCTCGATGCCTCCTGTCATTTAGGGGTTGTGGCAGTGTCCCGGGGAGTTGAGCTCCGAGGTGTTGTCGTCACAAACATATCGTAGCGGTTCTAGAATACTTAAGATGGCCGACATCGAAAACTCTTCTATGCGGTTAGTGGTGAGATAACCCCGACGTCACCCAGTACTGGTGGGATAGTTCGGGAGTATTGCCACGGCTAGTATAGCAGATGCGTTTCGAAGGTCCGAGGTAAACAGTTTCCGAGGATGACTGGTTATGTGTTGACGGATGGATACAGCTGGATGTAGGTTTAGAGTTGAGTGTGCGGTGCTTCCCCTGTATCCCCAACACCAGATTGCATAACCGGATACCTTCGAGAACTAATAGGTGGGTTTTTTCAAGTAGCTCGTAGGCATTCTTCCAACGAGTGCATGGTTTGAGGTTTGGGGTTCAACATCGAGTGAAGAGGTTTCATGGGCGTTGTTCCAATTGGGAGTTGCATCTTAAAGGGTCCTTGGCTATGCTGATCTGGGGATTGCAACACCCTTTGTAACACGTTCGATGGAGGATTCAGCACGAACATGTGGGACGAAGCTTCTATCATGTATTTGTTCCATCTGCACCTTGTTGTTTTTATTTTATCTTTTGTTCTCCCAAGTGGCTTCTCGACAAGATTGTTGTACCATTAAACTGTGGAATTCATTCGTTCATTTTGTTCGAATGTTCATTGTGAAGACTTATGTTGCAAATATCTAGCCGTTGATTCAGCTTACCTGTTTTACATCAATGGATAATGGTTGTCATCATATTCAGGATGGCTCCTAAGAAGGTTCCTAGCCCTAACCAAGAGGGCGAAGAAGATCGTCCTCCTAATAGTCCTCCTTCCCCTCCTCCTCCGTCTGAGGCATGGAGAGCGATTACGCAAGCAAGCAACCAGAACACTCAGATGCTCATGCAGATGATGCAGAATTTTCAAGCCAACCAAGCAAATCAAGGCAATCATGGGAACCAAGGCGAAGGCAATCTGTTCAATCAACCTCACTTTGCGACACTAAGCCAATTCCTGGCAAACCAACCAAAGTCGTTCAGTTACTGTGTGGACCCGCTAGATGCTGAAGATTGGATCACAGACGTCAAAAAGCACTTTGAATGCAGTAACATGAGGCCTGAGGATTATGTCAAGCTTGCCATTTTCCAACTCAAAGATCAAGCTGCTGATTGGTGGCAACAGTACAAAGATTCCAGAGGTGATCGTGAGATCTCGTGGACTGACTTCTGCAAAGATTTCCGCTCTCACCACATTCCAACCCGTGTCATTGAAGGCATGTGTGAGCAATTCCGCAACCTGAAGCAAGGCACTATGTCCGTGTATCAATACAATGTCAAGTTCCAGAATCTTGCCCGTTATGCGAAGCAAGACATCCCCGATGCCAAGAGCAAGATATATCAGTTCCGAGGTGGTATGAAAGATGAACTCCAACTTGCTCTCACCTTGTTCGAGCCGGATGAATTTGACCAATTCTACAATATGGCTCTCAAGAAAGAGACAACTCAGCTCAAGAGTGAAGCTTCCAAAAAGAGGATTAGAGATGCTGTTCACTCCTCCTCTTCCTCTCAAGTGGTTGCCAAGCAACAGAAGTTCTGGCTACCTGCCTCCTCCAGTGCTCCGCCCTCCAAATAACAACAAGCACTCAGGTGGTCGTGGATTCTCCCACCCACCCAACCCAAGCAATCAGTCCAAGCCTCGGTTCCAAGCTTCAAGATCAAGTGATACTTATCATCGGCCTCTTTCAAAAGTTACTTGCAGCAAGTGTTCTCAGAAGGGTCACTATGCCAACAAGTGTCCCAACCCAAGGCGCCTTCTGCCTCCTCCACCTGTCAGCACTGCTATTGTCAAGCACAATCCCAAGCATGCAAGAGTGAACCTGATGAGTGCAGCTCAAGCAGAGAATTCTTCCGATGTGATAATTGGTAATCTTCCGGTTAACTCAATTCCTGCAAAAGTCTTGTTTGATTCAGGTGCATCATGCTCTTTCATATCTCAACCTTTTGCATCAAAGCACAATGTTGACATCAAAAGTTTGCCAAGGGAATTATCAGTTGTTTCTCCCGAAAAATAATGCATTCTAGCGTGTTTGCTCCGGATATATCTATTCATATGGGTGATTTCAGTTTCCTGGTTTCCTCGGTTATTCTCGGTAACTCCAACATTGATCTTATTCTTGGGATGGATTGGCTCTCCAAGCATGATGCAAACATTGATTGTGCAAATAAGGAAGTCAAGCTTACTTGTCCTGACGAAGACGTGATTATCTTCGCCTCTCGAGATAACACAATCAGGTTATTCTCTCTCAATGACAAGGGCGAGATTAATGCCATTTCTCAGATTCTGGTGGTTCGTGAATATGAGGATGTATTCCCTGAAGATCTTCTAGGCATGCCTCCCCATCGTCAAGTTGAATTCCTCATTGAACTTGAGCCCGGTACCGAGCCAGCATGTCGGCGTCCATACAAGCTTTCTCCTGATGAGTTGAAGGAGCTGAAGAAACAAGTCAATGAGCAAGAACGTATGGGTCTAATCAGGCCTAGTACGTCTCCTTGGGGCTGTCGTGTTCTATTTGTCAAGAAGAAGGATGGCACGGAACACCTTTGCGTTAATTACCGGCCATTGAACAAGAAGACAATAAAGAATAAGTACCCGCTCCCCAATATCAATGAATTGTTCGAGCAACTCAAAGGAGCAAAGGTGTTCTCGAAGCTCGATCTCCGGATGGGTTACCATCAGATTCGTATCCGTGAAGAGGATATTCCTACGACCGCATTCATAACGAGTTTTTGCTCTTATGAATACACGTTCATGTCTTTCGGCCTTGCAAATGCTCCACCCACTTTCTCTCGGATGATGCACTTCATATTCAACTCCTACACCAATGAATTTGTTCTTGTCTATCTGGATGATATCTTGGTATTCTCCAAGAATGAAGAAGACCATGCCAAGCACCTCCATTTGGTCCTTGACAGGCTCCGTGAACACAAGTTCTATGTGAAGTTCTCCAAATGTGAATTCTGGCTGGATAAAGTCCTCTATCTTGGCCATATTATCTCTGCCGAGGGCATTTCTGTGAACCCCGAGAAGGTTGAAGCTATAGTCAACTGGGAACCTTCGCAGAATGTCAAGCAACTCCGAAGCTTCCTTGGTCTCGCTAGCTATTGCAGAAGGTTCGTTGAGAACTTCTCCAGGATTGCCAAGCCTATCTCCAACCTGTTGCAGAAGAATGTCAAGTACTCGTGGACTCCTGATTGTGATGTGGCATTCAATACCCTTAAATAGAAACTCATTTCTGCTCTAGTTCTTAGTCCTCCGGATGAGTCCAAGCCTTATGAAGTCTTTTGTGATGCTTCATTGCAAGGTCTTGGTGGTGTTCTCATGCAAGACAAGAAGATTGTGGCATACACTTCTCGTCAGCTGAAACCAAATGAGAAGAATTACCCCACACATGATCTTGAGCTAGCAGAGGTTGTTCATGCCTTGATCACGTGGAGACACCTTCCGTTGGGCAGAAAAGTGGACATCTTCACCGATCACAAGAGCTTGAAGTACATCTTCACTCAGCCAAACCTTAACCTTCGCCAGACTCGTTGGGTTGAGATGATTTAAGAGTACGATCCAAGCATTGAGTATACTCCTGGCAAGGCCAATGTCATTGCAGATGCCTTGAGCAGAAAGGCGTATTGCAACAGTCTCCTTCTCAAACCGTTCCATTCTGAACTTTGTGAATCATTCAGGAAGCTCAACCTCCAAGTTGTTCCGCAAGGTTTTCTTGCCAACCTTCAAGTTGTTCCTACCTTGTAAGATCAAATCCATGAGGCCCAACTCAATGATGCTATGGTGCAGAAAGTAAAACATGGTATTGCTAAGGGTACTCCCAAGTACAAGTGCTATCACGTTGATGGGAAAGACACCTTGTTCTTTGAGGACAGGATTGTAGTTCCCAAAGGTGATCTCAGGAAGATCATCATGAACGAAGCACATGACTCCCTCCTCTCGATTCATCCACGAAGCTCCAAGATGTACCAAGACCTCAAGCATGGTGGAATCGCATGAAAAGGGAGATTGCCCAATTCGTGAACGAATGTGATGTCTGCAGAAGAGTGAAGGCAGATCATCAACGTCCAACCGGACTCCTTGAACCTCTACCTATTCCCAAGTGGAAATTCGATCACATTAAGATGGATTTCGTCACTGGGTTTCTGATACGTCCAAAACGTATCTATAATTTCTGCTTGCTCCATGCCTCTTTTGGGTGATATTGCTATGATATTTATACACTTCCATACACTTTTGATCATATTTGGACTAACCTATTGACTCAGTGCACCCCAGTGCCAGTTTCTGTTTTCTGCTGTTTTTGTATTTCAGGTTTTCCCATTACGAGAACTGCCAGAATAATCCCGGAAAAATTATATAAAAAATCAGCGTTCCGAAAGCTTCCATGCGGCCAAAGTAGGGCCAGAGGGGGGCCAGAGGGGCTCCAGGCGGCCTGCCCACGCGCCCCCCCCTTGGCCGCGCCGGGGGGGCGCCTGGGCCCCCCAGACCTCCTCTGATGCCCCCCTTTGGCATATATTTACACCGTGTCGCGGAAACCCTGATTCCGGACCCCTTTTCTCCAGATGCGATTCCGATCTCCGCCTCCATCGCCATCAAGCTTCGGGGGACCAGAATTCCTGCGCCGGCACCCTGCCGGGACGGGGAAGTGCCCCCGGATTCATCTCCATCGATGTTGCTTCCTCCCTCCATGATGCGGGAGTAGTTCCTCCTCGGGGCTGAGGTTCTTAACAGTAGCTATGTGGTCAATTCTCTCTCCCATGATGTGATCTTCGTTGTGATCATAGGCTATGTTAATCTAGGGTGATCCCATGATATTTCCCCTTCCTCTATGTATTGGATTGATGTACTCACTTGTCTTTATCTAGTATAATCCCCGAGACCAAGGTGACAGCGGTCTATTGGACATGGATTAGAACAATATTTTCATGAGTGATTTCCTCTCTTGTGTGTTGATTGAAGATTGAGAGTCTCTTGGTGCTTGTCTTTGACTATCCTTTAGATATGTTGTGGTGATTGTGGGACTCTCTTTGGATGGCCGCGGTGACATTGGGAAATCCTTAGATTGAGAACTACGAACTTTGAGGTGTGCTTTTGTAGCCCTACATAATTCTCGTCCTCTCTTGACCACGAAGGAATGACCTCCGAGTGTGTCCCCTTTGCATGTTTTATGGGAAATATCATGTGATTCGATTATGTTAATGTTGTTGGGAGTTGCCACTAGTGACAGTATGAAGCCTAGGCCTTGTTTCCACCATTGCAATACCATTTGTGCTCACGTTTACCACTTGTTTGCTTGTTGCACTTTTTATTACAGAATTATATTACTTTGTTTTGCCATCCATATCACTTGCCATTTAACATCTCTTCGCCGAACTAGTGCACCTATACATCTGACAAGTGTATTAGGTGTGTTGGGGACACAAGAGACTTCTTGTATTTTAGTTGCAGGGTTGCTTGAGAGAGACCATCTTCAACCTCTACTTCCCTGAGTTCGATAAACCTTAGGTCATCCACTTGAGGGAAATTGCTGCTGTCCTACAAACCTCTGCGCTTGGAGGCCCAACATAGTCTACAAGAGTAGAAGCGTGTGTAGACATCAAGCTATTTCTGGCGCCGTTGCCGGGGAGGTGAGCGCTTGAAGGTATATCTTTAGATCTTGCAATTAAATCTTTTTGTTTCTTGTTTTTATTTCACTAGTTATGTTTATGGAAAACCTTGCTATTGGATCGTTGCTTGCGGGAAGACGCCCCACACCTGTGGTGGTTGCTCCTCCCCCTACTGAAATTGTGCCCTATAAAATACCAGCTGGTATTATCGATTATGTCTTGGCTAATCGTTATGCAGGAGACAGACACCCCGGTGAACACTTGCTATATCTGTCACAATTATGTTCATTATTTAAGCTTGCACGTGTATCAAGGGAGTTTGTCATGAGGAAATTGTTCGCCGTATCACTTATAGATAAGGCTTCAGATTGGTATATGCTTCTCGATAACTCGCACTTGCTTGATTGGCAAGAGCTTATGTCTCTCTTTTATACTAAGTTTTATCCTCTTCATGAAGTCCATAAGAATAGGAATTATGTTTATAATTTCTATCCTCATGACGGAGAGAGCATAGCTCAAGCTTGGGGGAGACTGAAAACGTTAATGCTAAAAAGTCCTAACCATGGGCTCCCCAAAGATATGATTATTACTAATTTCTATGCGAGGCTCTCTCGACAGGATAAAGATTTGCTCGATGCTTCCTCTATGGGTTCTTTCACAAACGAAAAGACTGATGCTAAATGGGAACTCCTTGAAAGAATTCAACACAACACTGAAGATTGGGAGATCGACAAAGGTAAAGAGTCAGGTATAATTTATGAATATGATTGCATTAAGTTCTTTGTTGAAACTACAAGTTTTAATAAGTTTAGTGCTAAGTTTGGACTTGATTCTCAACTCCTTGTTGATTTCCTCAAATCTTTTGCTTCACATCTTAATATGCCTAAGGAGGATTGGATCAAGTATCATAAACCTTTTAAAGAGACTTGCAAAGAAAATGAAATTGGTCATGATGATTGCAACATGTATGATCCAATTCCTAAAAATGAAGTTTTATATAAGCATGTTAATTTTTGTGGAGTGGATAGACCTTGTGAAAGGCCTATGATTGAAGAAGAGAAGTATTGTAAGCAACATAAGCATGAAAGAACAATCACTTGGGTCAGAGATTTAAATGAAATTGCTAGAGAATTGTGTGACCTTTATCCTTTTACTTGTGAACTTTGCCGTATAGAGGGTCACTTTAATTTTCAATGCATGAACTTTCAAAACATAACTGTTAACCGGTTGTGTGATAACATGATCAACTCTGATCTTTATGATGAGCTTATGTTATTTTTGATGTGTGAAGAGTTATCAGAGAAGACTTCTTGGCTGGATGATAATGCCATAGGAATAAAAAACACTTTGCAAAATTGCCATCTCTATTGTGTTGTTAATTGCCATGAAAATGATTACATAAGTAAGACTAGAAAGGAGGGAACTTTACCAAAGTATAAAAATGTCTCTTATATTTCTGCTAATAAAAAGGAGAGTTTCTCCCAAGTTTCCCCTATTGTTTCTAATGATAAACCAGGATATGTGGAGAAGCTTCATCTCCAACCACTCCCTCCTAAGGTGAAGAAGAAGAAAAAGAAGAGGAGGAGGAAGAGGAGCAAGAAGGAAGAAGAATGGGTATCAACCTGACCTGAGCATATTCATCCCATCAACTTTTATCCTAACGGTTGTAAGTTTAAAGAAGAAGGTGAAGTTTATTGCCTTAATTATCATCTTGATGATACGCCCGTAGGTTCCATTGAAGATGATTTTGATTATGATATGCATGTTACTTATTGTGATTTGGAAAATGATGATAATGCTACTTATGATCTTGAAAATCTTTTTGGAACCAACTCTGAAAATGATGATATGGAAAGCCCTAAGCTTGGGGATGATAGGATTGCAAATCCTTTACCCACTAGTGATGTGATAATTGATAATTCTTTTGCTAGTAAGAATAAAGACAACATGTTTACAAATATAGTTGCTAGCAATGATAATGCTCTTCTCTACTATGATGATGTTGTAACTCCAATCTATAGTGTTCAAGTTGTTTATGATAGTCCTACTCCCACTATTACCAATGAGAACGATTATGCTTATGTGGAGAGTAAGAGTACCTTTTTGCATGTGGATCATGGTAACAATGCTTTATGTGATACTTATATTGTTGAGTTCATCCATGATGGCACTGAAATTTATAATGAGAGAGGGAGACTTGGTTCTAAATATCTTAATAATAAGAAGTTTCCTCTCTTTATGGTGAATATTTTGAAGTTATGCTTGTTTTGCCTTCCTATGCTAGTTGCTTTGTGCTTCAATGAATTATTCTATTACAATATTCCTATGCATAGGAAGCATGTTAGGCTTAAATGTGTTTGGTATTTGCTTCTTGATGCTCTCTTTTGTTCTTCAACTCTTATTCCTACGAGAGCATCATTAAAGTCTTATGCCTAGCTTAAAGGCATAAAAGAAAGCGCTTTTGGGAGGCAGCCCAATGAATAAATTTTATTTTGTTTTTGTTGTGTCTTCATGTGTTACTACTGTAGCATCATCATTGTATCTTTGCTTTTCAATTTTGTGCCAACTGTAGCCTCTGATTGCAAGAAAGTTCAAAAGTTGTGACGTGCTGTCCAGGAAACAGATTCTGTCCTTGGATAGAAAAATTCGTATAAAATCACCAGATCATCTTTTTGGTCTGAATTTTTTCGACAGCGTGCTCTATATAATTTTCTTTCGTGCGCCTGTTCTGAGTTTTTTGATTAGAGTTGCAGAAGTGCCCCGGAAAAATCATTTACTACCTGCTGTTCTGTTTTTCACAGATTCTGTCCTATTTTGCCTTTCCTTCATTTTGCAAACCTTGAGCTTGCTTTTTCTTTGCAAAAACCTTTTGGCAATCTTGAGAAACAGTAGAACTTCAAGAATATCTTTATTTCCAGCAAGGAAAAATTATTTTATTATGGGTACTAACCTCGCTAATCAGATTATGATGAGTTATGTATGAAGGGGGTTTTCAAGTGTGCGAGGGAAGATGATAAAAAGATTCAGGAGTGTCAAACGCTCAAGCTTGGGGATGCCCCCGTGCATCCCCTTCTCCATCAACATTATCAGTTCGTCTTTCGTTCCACTATATTTTAATCACTTCATGTGTTATGTGCTATGCTTGGAGCGTCTTGCTTTTAGTTTTCCTTTTTAGTTTTCTTTAGCTTTTCATGACGAGTCGGAACTCAGCTTTCTTTATGTGGGAGAGAAACACGCTCCACTTCTACCTAGAACATAACATAGAATTTTCATGTCTATCCTTGCTGTGTGTGTTCTTTGTCTTTTAATAGCTACTATCATGCTTAGCTCTTAACTTTCATGCTTATCTTTTTAAAGAGCTTTTGTTTAGTTGGTTGCTTGAACTCTCTTTAGTTATCATGTTTATCTTATTAAGAGAGAGTTTGCTTCCGTTGCATTGGTTGATATGTCTATGATAAAGATGCTACGTGCATAATGGCGCTTAGTAGTTCATGTTTTCTTATGGTTAGTCTCAAATAGCTGGGGGGGGGTTCCCAATGTGTTATTGGAGTACCAACATGATTTGTTTGCCTATGATGTGGTATGGTTTAGTAATATCTTCCTTCAAAGAATTTATTTTGATTGACTTGGCGTATGCTCACGCATATTTAAGACTGTAAAGAAAGTCTGTTAAGCCTTGATGATCTTTTGTTTCTGAGTAGCGATATAACTTCCATGCCTGATTCAATGTTGCTTTGTCGCTCTGCATGATTATGACCGTCATTTCTCTCTTAGTTGGTCGCTCCCAGTCTTTTGCTAACCTCCACCTATACTAAGCGGACTGACTGCTTGTGCATCCACATCCTTTTAATCCAGTTATGCCATATGAGTCCACCAAGCCTTCCTACATGGTATTTACCTGCCATTCCTAACGGAGACTTGCATGTACCATCTCGAAATTATTCAAAGAAAAAAAAAGCATTCCTATTTTGTGCCTCTGTTGTAAGTTCATGAGGAAGTAGTGGTTAATTCATGATCTTTTTAAGTTGGACAAGCTTCACCCCGGGATTGCATGTATAATGTGCAAACCCATAATACGAGAAGGAACTGGCATTGAGTGCGCCCGGCTCAAAAAGATAATATAACAAACAAACCCTCCTTCACGCTTTGTTCATGAGAAATCAGAAAACTTTGGCAGTGATAAACAAAGGAGATTAAGAGGATGTGATCGTCCTCATTCGGGAGCCGTTCCTCGAAACTTGCCCATCTCAAGAAGTGATTGAGTTGTCTGCTAGCATTCGTTGACGAAACATGCATGATCTAAAATAATAATTATTACCTCTGTTTTTAAAACCAAGAGCTCTGGTACATGTTTTGTCTTTGTTTCCGACCACGGGTTTTCAACCTTGCCAACAAAAGCCACGGTTCGAGAGTCTCCACCTTCTTTTAAAGCACCAACTACTTAGAGCATGATTGTCATTCTGAGTGTAATGTGCATTGTCCCAAAGTAGCATTGTCTTTTGCATGATTGTGATATTGTTTATTTCGAAATCATTGTATCTAGTCATCACTTAAACCTTGGAGGTGCCCCTGCATTTATGTTTTGCTTCACTAAAGGGGGCAAGCGAGATATCACTTTATCATATTTGCACACCATGCTCATTACAAATCTATTTGATGTTTCAGTATCATGTTGTAAAACTTTCAGTTCTTTGTGATTTTCTCATGAGGCAACTTAATTACTACAGATTCATTGTCTCAGTAAGCTTTTGTCATGTGATTACGAAAAAGTCCTATATGGTTAGTAGCATGTCACCACATAAATTATTCTT
Organism: Secale cereale; assembly: GCA_902687465.1. NCBI lineage: Eukaryota > Viridiplantae > Streptophyta > Magnoliopsida > Poales > Poaceae > Secale > Secale cereale. The sequence goes on from LR738710.1 coordinate 759,550,860, forward strand.
GTTATCATTTACCTACTCGAGGACGAGCAGGAATTGAGCTTGGGGATGTTGATACGTCCAAAACGTATCTATAATTTCTGCTTGCTCCATGCCTCTTTTGGGTGATATTGCTATGATATTTATACACTTCCATACACTTTTGATCATATTTGGACTAACCTATTGACTCAGTGCACCCCAGTGCCAGTTTCTGTTTTCTGCTGTTTTTTTATTTCAGGTTTTCCCATTACGAGAACTGCCAGAAAAATCCCGGAAAAATTATATAAAAAATCAGCGTTCTGGAAGCTTCCATGCGGCCAAAGTAGGGCCAGAGGGGGGCCAGAGGGGCTCCAGGCGGCCTGCCCACGCGCCCCCCTTGGCCGCGCCCGGGGGGCGCCTGGGCCCCACAGACCTCCTCTGATGCCCCCCTTTGGCATATATTTACACCGTGTCGCGGAAACCCTGATTCCGGACCCCTTTTCTCCAGATGTGATTCCGATCTCCGCCGCCATCGCCATCAAACTTCGGGGGACCATAATTCCTGCGCCGGCACCCTGCCGGGACGGGGAAGTGCCCCCGGATTCATCTCCATCGACGTTGCTTCCTCCCTCCATGATGCGGGAGTAGTTCCTCCTCGGGGCTGAGGTTCTTACCAGTAGCTATGTGGTCAATTCTCTCTCCCATGATGTGATCTTCGTTGTGATCATAGGCTATGTTAATCTAGGGTGATCCCATGATATTTCCCCTTCCTCTATGTATTGGATTGATGTACTCACTTGTCTTTATCTAGTATAATCCCCGAGACCAAGGTGACAGCGGTCTATTGGACATGGATTAGAACAATATTTTCATGAGTGATTTCCTCTCTTGTGTGTTGATTGAAGATTGAGAGTCTCTTGGTGCTTGTCTTTGACTATCCTTTAGATATGTTGTGGTGATTGTGGGACTCTCTTTGGATGGCCGCGGTGACATTGGGAAATCCTTAGATTGAGAACTACGAACTTTGAGGTGTGCTTTTGTAGCCCTACATAATTCTCGTCCTCTCTTGACCACGAAGGAATGACCTCCGAGTGTGTCCCCTTTGCATGTTTTATGGGAAATATCATGTGATTCGATTATGTTAATGTTGTTGGGAGTTGCCACTAGTGACAGTATGAAGCCTAGGCCTTGTTTCCACCATTGCAATACCATTTGTGCTCACGTTTACCACTTGTTTGCTTGCTGCACTTTTTATTACAGATTTATATTACTTTGTTTTGCCATCCATATCACTTGCCATTTAACATCTCTTCGCCGAACTAGTGCACCTATACATCTGACAAGTGTATTAGGTGTGTTGGGGACACAAGAGACTTCTTGTATTTTAGTTGCAGGGTTGCTTGAGAGAGACCATCTTCAACCTCTACTTCCCTGAGTTCGATAAACCTTAGGTCATCCACTTGAGGGAAATTGCTGCTGTCCTACAAACCTCTGCGCTTGGAGGCCCAACATAGTCTACAAGAGTAGAAGCGTGTGTAGACATCAGTTTCCCAAGTCCAAGAAGGGAAATGATGCTATCTTTGTGGTGATTGACAAGCTAACTAAAGTAGCTCATTTTATTCCCGTTAAAGAATCCATCAACGCAACTCAACTGGCAGAGCTATACACCTCTAGAATTGTTTCTTTGCATGGCATTCCTCAAGTGATCTCCTCAGACCGTGGAAGCTTGTTCACTTCCAAGTTCTGGGATTCTTTTTAGTCAGCCATGGGCCCAAATATTCGCTTCAGCACTGCATTTCACCCTCAGACTAGTGGTCAAGTCGAAAGAGTGAACCAAATCCTTGAAGATATGCTAAGAGCTTGTGTCATCTCCTTCGGTATGAAATGGGAAGATTGCCTTCCATTTGCCGGATTCTCCTACGACAACAGCTTCCAAACAAGTGCGGGCAAAGCTTCGTTTGAAATCCTCTATGGCAGAAAGTGTCGTACCCCTCTCAACTAGTCCGAGACTGGTGAACGTCAACTCCTTGGAAATGATTTGATCTCAGAAGCCGAAGAAATGTGCAAAGTCATACGTGAGAATCTCAAAGCCTCACAATCGCGTCAAAAGAGCTACTATGACGACAAGCATCGTGACTTGGCTTTCGACATTGGAGACCATGTCTATCTCCGTGTTTCTCCTATGAAGGGCACTCAGAGGTTCGGTATCAAGGGAAATCTTGCTCCAAGATATGTGGGGCCTTTTAAGATTCTTGGCAAGAGAGGCGATCTAGCCTACCAACTCGAGCTTCCCTCCAACTTTGCAAATGTGCATGATGTGTTTCACGTGTCTCAACTCCACAAGTGCTTCAAGATGCCTGAACGCACCATTCCTTTCGAAGAGATTGATCTTCAGCAAGACTTGTCTTATCGTGAGCACCCGTTGCTATCCTCGAAGAAACTGAGCGCAAGACCCGCAACAAGTCCATCAAATTCTTGAAAGTGAAGTGGTCACACCATACCGATCGAGAAGCTACATGGGAACGAGAAGATCTTCTCCGTTCTGAGTATCCCGCTTTCTTTCAGTCCTAGATCTCGGGACGAGATATTTTTGTAGTGGAGGAGAGTTTGTAACACCTTAAGTGTAACAATCCCATTTATGGCAATATAATCTTCGTTGACTTCCTCAATTCCATTTCGGGCTCTTCTTTCATTTTGGGTTTCTTCATTTTTCTGTGTGTGTGTGTGCATATCATCCATGTCATGTCATCATGTGCATTGCATTGCATTCGTGTTGTCACTTGCACCCGGTCATGCTCGTCTCTTCCCGTTGTCCGTTTCGAGTTCCGACACTCACACTCGTGCCCTTGGCACTGCCAAGTCCTTCTTTCGTATGTGTCCGTGCAACGTTCTCGGAATGAGGTGAGACTTGTCGTACGTTGTTGTTTTAGTACGTGGAGACCGCTTGTCAAGTTTCGTCGCGTTTGGAGGTTGTTTGATACTCCAACGGTTAACCTCGTGGGCTAAAAGCTCCTCTTTCTTTTGGCCCAACATCCCTCCACAACAGCCCACTAACCCAGCTCCACCAACCAAACGGCCTCCCGCATCCCGGATCTCCTCGTCCCACTCCGTCCCGTCCATGTTTGACTTTTCGGAGGGTATAATTTTTGCCTAAGTCCCCGGATCTGTTAAATTTATGCCTCCTTCATCATGTGATAACTTTGTGCTCGTTGCTCTGTTTTGCGCATATAATATGTCAAAATGTTAGTCTCGACATGCTCTATATGTTAGCATCAGTTTCATGCATGTTAGAGATCATCTAGATGACCTAAACATCGTGGCAAAAGTGCTTCGTGATGAAACTGTTTCAGCACTTGTTACCTGTGTAAATTTGTTGGCATGTTCGTGGGCTAGTAACTTTGTGCATGTTGGTCCGAATGGAGTGCATGATATGTCCAGATGTTCATTGTGAAGTGCTCTACATGATGGTTGTTGTAGCATTCATGTTAGGTATCGTATTGTCATGATTATCTTCGTTGCAAAAGTGCATTTGGCTGATAAGTTTCTGAACTTGTTATGAGATGATGTTTTGTCTTGCTTGTGTATATTAATCCATGTGCCATATGAGCTAGGTGTCAACATGAGTTTTCCTCTTTGGAATGTGCTCTACATGATAGATTCATTTTCATGCCATGATATGTCTTGAAATGAGTGCAACAAGCTTGTTGACATGTCATCATGATGTTAAATTTCTGCTAAGTGTGAATCTGTTAATTTTTATGCCATGTTTCCATGATGCCACCGTCGTTGTTGTGCATGTTTAGAGTTGTCTAATGGGTGTTCCTTGATGTAGATGTTATGCTCTAGCTAACCATGCTCATGTTTGCCATGGTGCCATGCTGTAGCTTGTTCTTATGAGGCCCTCAAGTTGCTATAAAATGTTTTCTGACAGCATGCCCAGATTTTGCTAAGTCTGGATAAACTTTTGCACTTTTCCCATAGTGTTTGGGACATGTTCTGGTATGTTGTAGAAGTAGCCGTGTGGTTATTCTTGAAGAGCATGTTATGTATGTTATTGCCATGCCTTTTTCTTGCATGATGGCTTGCTGTAACTTGTTGTTTTCATGCTCTCAAGTGGCTATAAAATGTATCTGTCAGCATGTTATCAACAAGTTCAGTTTTGCCTCGAGTATAGCTAGTGTTCCATGCACGCTATGACAATGTTATTGCCATGAGTAGCTTCTCAAATATGTCTTCTTGCTGTTGGATATCTTCACAAGCCATGCTATGCTTTGAGTTGAGTTGTACAAGCTTGCAAACATGCCTACTCGTTGTAATTCTGCCATGCCTTGTAATTTTCACTAAGTCAGAGAATTCTGTAAATTTATTGTAGCTTGCCATGCTAGTTTAATTGTGTTCCAGCAAGGTTATGGGTGTGCTCTAAGTTCATGCTTGTTATGTATCATGTCTATTTCACATCCATGCATTTTGTCTCCATGTTTGGGTGTTGTAGCATAACTATTTCTTGCTCCAAAGATGCCATGTTGCTGTAAACTGCAGTTTTGCATTGCACCTTGTTTTGCTTGTCATTTGCAAACCGTGCATCCGTTTCCGGTGATCTTTATATCGATTTCAACCAAAATATTCTCCTCTATCCAATGGTCTTGGTTGCCCAAGATGAGGCCATTTCCATCACCTTCTCCCGAGGCTCGAGAGCACCCTCATGTATACGCAAATCATACTTGCATCCCATGATATGACTTGCATCATGTTGATTGTGCTTTGCACCGTGTTTGATATTGTGCCGTTGTTGTGCTCTTGTGTTGGGTAGAGCCGGGAACCGATACCGAGTTCGAGGATCTTGTCGAGTCTAAGTTCGAGGAGCCATCTTACCATCCCATCGACGACTTACCAGGCAAGATGACCATTCCTAGATATCACTTCAATCTTTGCCTATGCTAGATGTCTCACTCTTTAGATATTGCCTCGATGCCTATTCTTGTTTGTCTTCCCTCCTATTGTTGCCATGAAACACTCTAACCACCATCCTAGCAAACCGTTGTTTGGCTAAGTACGCATCGCTTAACCTCTCTTATAGCGTTGTTAGTTGTAGGTGGAGTTTTCAAGATTTTGCCCCGTGATGAAGTTGTTGTAGGGATAACACAATATATAATACATGTTAAACTAATTCACCTATATATTGGTATTGGGTGGAAGGCTAAGCCTTTCTGCTTGGTGTTTTGTTCCACTCATGCCACCCTAGGATCCGATAAACCGGTGTTATGTTCCTTGATTTTGCGTTCCTAACATGGTTGGGGTTTATGGTCCATCTTGATAATTCGCTCTGTTTAAAGCTTTTCCAGCAAGGCCCAACATTGGTTTTACATTTGCCTAATAACTAAAACTTGCATAGGGCGTTGCAAACCCGAGTTCTTAATTAACAACCCCGGGCCAGTGCTCCTCATGAGTGTTGGTCCAAACTGGGCGGACTATAGGGCCGCCTCGGGGAAACCCGAGGTATCTGGTATTACCTGTAGGATGTCCCATCCGGTCGTGGCCTGAGACGAGATACGCGCGGCTACTATCAGGGTGTTGGCACGCCGGGAGGTCTTGCTGGATTAGTTTTACCTTTGTCAAAATATCTTGAGCATGGGACTCCGAGAATACTCGGGTCTTCCCACTTTGGAGTTGTGACTCCGTGGATCATGAGCTTGTGATGGGCTAAGTTGGGACACCCCTGCAGGGTTTGTTCTTTTGAAAGCCGTGCCCGCGGTTATGTGGCAGATGGGAATTTTTTAATATCCGGTTGTAGATAACTTGACACTTTATTCATGAATACCCTACCTGCGTGAGTAACCGTGATGGTCTCTTTTTGAAGGGCTTCGGGAAGTGAACACGGTGGGGTTATGTTTGATCGTGAGTAGCTAGGATCACTTCTTGATCAACTTGGCGATCGTTGGCACTTGTTCTCTTCTCGCTCTAAACTCGTAAGCTAGTTCTTAGTGCTTGCTGCAACCCTTGTTTATAGCCTTTCCACACCTAAGGCTTTGGTAGTTTTGATACCTGTGAACGGGATTGCTAAGTCCTCTGTGGCTCACAGATTCAACACACACCAGATGCAGGTACCGTTGAGAACTATGTAGGAGATGGTTCAGAGCTTTATTGGGAGTTCGATGAAGAGCGTGGACGTTACTATGTGTCTTATTCCGACGATCAGTAGTGGTTCTTACTAAGAGGATCCAGGCTTGTGTTATTTATGGTATCTTTTCGTTTGGATTTCGTCCGTAGTCGGACCCTGATGTTCTTCTGATGATGTATGCTATTGTACTCATTTGTGTGACGTGGCGAGTGTAAGCCAACTATCATTTTACAGTTTCATCCCTGAATTTTACATGACATGTGCAAAGATACCATACTTGAGATCATTCTAGTATGCGTTTATGTCCTTAAGTCATGCCTCAACACGTGGGGGACATAGTCGCATACTGGGCATTACACTAAGTGCTTTTATTGCAAGGGAATGGGTCACTGGAAGCGGAACTGCCCCAAATACTTAGCAGATAAGAAGGCCGGCAATGTCAAAGGTATATGTGATACACATGTTATTGATGTGTACCTTACCAGCGCTCATAGTAGCTCCTGGGTATTTGATACCGGTGCAGTTGCTTAACTCAAAGCAGGAGATGCGGAATAAGCGGAGACTGGTGAAGGACGAGGTGATGATGCGCGTCGGGAATGGTTCCAAGGTCGATGTGATCTCCGTCGGCACGCTACCTCTACATCTACCTTCGGGATTAGTTTTAAACCTCAATAATTGTTATTTAGTACCAGCTTTGAGCATGAACATTGTATTTGGATCTCGTTTAATGCGAGATGGCTACTCATTTAAATCTGAGAATAATGGTTGTTCTATTTATATGAGAGAAATGTTTTATGGCCATGCCCTGCTGGTCAATGGTTTATTCTTATTGAATCTCGAACGTGATGTTACACATATTCATAATGTGAATGCCAAAAGATGTAAGGTTGATTATGATAGTCCCACATACTTGTGGCACCGCCGCCTTGGTCATATTGGTGTCAAACGTATGAAGAAGCTCCATGCAGATGGACTTTTGGAGTCTCTTGATTATGAATCATTTGACACGTGCGAACCATGCCTTTTGGGCAAGATGACCAAGACCCCGTTCTCCGGAACAATGGAGCGAGCAACCAACTTGTTGGAAATCATACATACAGATGTGCGCGGTCCGATGAGTGTTGAAGCTCGCGGTGGCTATCGTTAAGTTCTCACCCTCACTGATGACTGAAGTAGATATGGGTATGTCTACTTGATGAAACACAAGTCTGAGACCTTTTAAAAGTTCAAGGAATTTCAGAATGAGATTGAGAATCAACGTGACAGAAAAATAAAGTTCTTACGATCAGATCGCGTAGGAGAATATTTAAGTCACGAATTTGGCACGCACCTAAGGAAATGTGGAATTGTTTCACAATTGACGCCGCCTGGAACACCTCAGCGTAACGGTGTGTCCGAACGTCGTAATCGTACTTTGTTGGACATGGTGCGATCTATGACGTCTCTTATCGATTTACCGCTATCATTTTGGGGTTATGCTTTAGAGACTACCGCATTCACTTTAAATAGGGCACCGTCTAAATCCGTTGAGACGACACCGTATGAACTATGGTTTGGGAAGAAACATAAGTTGTCGTTTCTAAGTTTGGGGATGTGATGCTTATGTCAAGAAACTTCAACCTGAAAAGCTCGAACCCAAATCGGAAAAATGCGTCTTCATAGGATACCCTAAGGAAACTATTGGTTATACCTTCTACCTCAGATCTGAAAGCAAGGTCTTTGTTGCCAAGAATGGATCCTTTATGGAGAAATAGTTTCTCTCGAAAGAAGTAAGTGGGAGGAAGGTGGAACTTGATGAGGTGATTGTCACCCCTCTCGAACCGGAAAGTAGCGCAGCACAGGAAGATGTTTCTGTGGTGCCTGCACCGACTAGAGAGGAAGTAAATGATAATGATCATGAAACTTCAGATCAAGTCACTGCTGAACTTCGTAGGTCCACGAGGACACGTTCCGCACCAGAGTGGTACGGCAACCCTGTCCTGGAAATCATGTTGTTAGACAACGGTGAACCTTCGAACTATGAAGAAGCGATGGCGGGCCCGGATTCCAACAAATGGCTTGAAGCCATGAAATCCGAGATAGGATCCATGTATGATAACAACGTATGGACTTTGGTTGACTTGCCCGATGATCGGCGAGCCATAGAAAATAAATGGATCTTTAAGAAGAAGACTGACGCGGATGGAAATGTGACCATCTATATGGCTCGGCTTGTCGCTAAGGGTTATCGACAAGTTCAAGGAATTGACTACGATGAGACTTTGTCTCTCGTAGCGATGCTGAAGTCCGTCTGAATCATGTTAGCAATTGCCGCATTCTATGATTATGAGATAGGGCAAATGGACGTTAAAATGGCATTCCTTAACGGCTTCCTTAAGGAAGAACTGTATATGATACAGCCGGAAGGTTTTGTCGATCCTAAGAATGCTAACAAGGTATGCAAGCTCCAGCGCTCCATCTATGGGCTGGTACAAGCATCTCGGAGTTGGAACATTCTCTTTGATGAGGTGATCAAAGCGTTTGGGTTCATACAGACTTATGGAGAGGCCTGTATTTACAAGAAAGTGAGTGGGAGCTCTGTAGCATTTCTCATATTATATGTGGATGACATATTGCTGATGGGAAATGATGTAGAACTCTTGGAAAGCATAAAGGCCTACTTGAATAAGTGTTTTTCAATGATGGACCTTGGAGAAGCTGCTTACATATTAGGCATCAAGATCTATAGAGATAGATCGAGACACCTCTCATTGGTCTTTCACAAAGCACATACCTTGACAAAATATTGAAGAAGTTCAATATGGATCAGTCCAAGAAAGGGTTCTTGCCTACGTTGCAAGGTGTGAAATTGAGCGCAGCTCAATGCCCGATCTCGGCAGAGGATAGAGAAAAGATGAGTGTCATCCCCTATGCCTCAACTATAGGTTCTATTATGTATGCCATGCTGTGTACCAGACTTGATGTGAACCTTGCCATAAGTTTGGTGGGGAGGTACCAAAGTGGTCCCGGTATGGAACATTGGACAACGGTCAAGAACATCCTGAGGTACCTGAAAAGGACTAAGGATATGTTTCTCATTTATGGAGGTGACGAAGAGCTCGTCGTAAAGGGTTACGTCGATGCTAGCTTCGACACAGATCTGGATGACTCTAAGTCACAAACCGTATACGTGTTCATTTTGAATGGTGGGGCAGTCAGCTGGTGCATTTGCAAGCAAAGCGTCGTGGCGGGATCTACATGTGAAGCGGAGTACATAGCTGCTTCTGAAGCAGCACAGGAAGGAGTCTGGATGAAGGAGTTCATCACCGACCTAGGAGTTATTCCAAGCGCATCGGGCCCGATGAGTCTCTTCCGTGACAACACTGGAGCTATCGCCATTGCCAAGGAGCCCAAGTTTCACAAGAAGACCAAGCACATCAAGCACCGTTTCAACTCCATCCAAAATTATATTCAAGATGGAGACATAAATATTTGTAAAGTGCATGCGGATCTGAATGTCGCAGATCCGTTGACTAAACCTCTTCCACGAGCAAAACATGATCAACACCAGAACTTTATGGGTGTTCGATTCATCACAATCTAACTAGATTATTGACTCTAGTGCAAGTGGGAGACTGTTGGAAATATGCCCTAGAGGCAATAATAAAATGGTTATTATTATATTTCCTTGTTCATGATGATTGTCTAGTGTTCATGCTATAATTGTATTATCCGGAAATCGTAATACATGTGTGAATACATAGACCACAACATGTCCCTAGTGAGCCTCTAGTTGGCTAGCTCGTTGATCAATAGATCGTTACGGTTTCCTGACCATGGACATTGGATGTCATTGATAACGGGATCAAATCATTAGGAGAATGATGTGATGGACAAGACCCAATCCTAAGCCTAGCACAAGATCGTGTAGTTCGTATGCTAAAGCTTTACAATGTCAAGTATCCTTTCCTTAGACCATGCGATTGTGCAACTCCCGTTATACCATGGGAGTACTTTGGGTGTGCCAAACATCACAACGTAACTGGGTGGCTATAAAGGTACACTACGGGTATCCCCGAAAGTATCTGTTAGGTTGGCACGAATCGAGACTGGGATTTGTCACTCCGTATGACGGAGATGTATCTCTGGGCCCACTCAGTAAGACATCATCGTAATGAGCTCTATGTGACTAAGTAGCTGGTCACAGGATGATGTATTACAGAACGAGTAAAGAGACTTGCTGTAATGATATTGAACAAGGTATCGGTATACCGACGATCGAATCTCGGGCAAGTACTATACCGGTAGACAAAGGGAATCGTATACGGGATTGATTGAATCCTTGACATCGTGGTTCATCCAATGAGATCATCATGGAACATATGGGAGCCAACATGGGTATCCAGATCCTGCTATTGGTTAATGGCCGGAGAGATGTCTCGGTCATGTCTGCATGGTTCTCGAACCCGTAGGGTCTACACAGTTAAGGTTCGATGACGCTAGGGTTATAGGGAATGTATGTATGTGGTTACCGAATGTTGTTCGGATTCCCGGATGAGATCCCGGACGTCACGAGGAGTTCCGGAATGGTCCGACAGTAAATATTTATATATGGGAAGTCATCATACGGTCACCGGAAAGGTTCGGGGGGTTACCGGTATTGTACCGGGACCACCGGGAGGGTCCACCTGCCCCAGAGGGCCCTATGGGCTGTATGTGGAGAGGGACCAACCCCTAAGTGGGCTGGGCGCCTCCCCCCAGGGTCCATGTGCCTATAGTTGGGGGGAAACCCTAAGGGGGGGTGCCCCCCTTGGCTTGGGGGGGGGGCAAGCCACCCCCTCTGGCCGCCGCCCCCTCCTCAGATCAGATCTGAGGGGGCAGGCCCCCCTCTCCCTTGCCCCTATATATATGTGGGGGTGGGAGGGCAGCCGCAACCAAGCCCTGGCGCAGCACTCCCCCTCTCCCAACTCCTCCCTCTCTCCCGTGGTGCTGGGCGAAGCCCTGCTGGAGTGCCACGCTCCTCCACCACCACCACACCGTCGTGCTGCTGCTGGACGGAGTCTTCCCCAACCTCTCCCTCTCTCCTTGCTGGATCAAGGCGCGGGAGACGTCACCGGGCTGCACGTGTGTTGAACGCGGAGGCACCGTTTTTCGGTGTTTAGATCGGATTCGGCTGCGATCTGAATCGCTTCGTGTACGACTCCACCGACCGCGTTCTTGCAATGCTTCCGCATCGCGATCTTCAAAGGTATGAAGATGCACTCCCCTCTCGTTGCTAGTAAACTCCATAGATAGATCTTGGTGATGTGTAGAATTTTTTTGAATTTCTGCAACGATCCCTAACAACATGTAGAGCATCTTTATAATCACACAGTTACGTTGTGACGTTTGATAGCACACAAGGTGTTCCTATGGTATTGGGGAGTTGCATAATCTCATAGTCAGAGGAACATGTATAAGTCATGAAGAAAGCAATAGCAGTAAAACTAAACGATCATGGTGCTAAGCTAACGGATGAGTCTTGTCCATCACATCATTATCATAATGATGTGATCCCGTTGATCAAACGATAACTCATGTCTATGGTTAGGAAACATAACCATCTTTGATTAATGAGCTAGTCTAGTAGAGGCATACTAGGGACACTCTGTTTTGTCTATGTATTCACACATGTATCAAGTTTCCGGTTAATACAATTCTAGCATGAATAAAATACATTTATCATGATATATAAGGAAATATAAATAACAACTTTATTATTGGCTCTAGGGCATATTTCCTTCACTACGCACGAAGACATCTGGAGGCATCTCTTCAAGAACCAGAAGGGGTGGCCGGCAGAGACCGAGGACTGGGGCTTCAGTACCGTGCTCCCTGCATTAGAGGTAATTACAATTTCTGCCGAATACATACTCCCTTCATGCTTCAATTATAATAGGAGTTAGAGTTTCTGCCTTCTATCGAGGCATGGATGAAAAAGGCAGAGCGGATCAAGTGTCCGGCTCCTCTGCTAGAAGACCCAGAGACGCCTCAGCTGACGGCGATGTTAGTCCCTGCGTCGTACAAGGCGCCAGAGAAGAAGGCCAATAAGAAGGGCAAGGAGGTCAAGAGCGCCCCCGTCCTATAGGTCCCACGGACACAAGGTCTAGGGAAACCGGCTCCCACCTCTTTCCCAAAGAAGATGAGGAGGAGGAGGAAGAAGAAGACAACCCCCCCCCCCGTCCAGACAAAGGTGAGGAAAAGAGCGGCTCCTGCTGACGCATGCAAGGCCGCGCCGAGGAATAAGCTAAATCTTCCAAATAGTTCGGACTCATCGTCTGAATATAGCTTCCGCGTTCATATCAGGATTAAGCCCGTGGTCGAATCATAAGTATTTAGACAATAACTGCTCATGTTTGGATAATTTTCCCTTTCAGCATCTAATATTTATTTTGCCTTTATATAGTCCTCCGCACGACATCCCCGTGGCTTCACTGTCATCGGGGAATTCCCTATCGCCGGGGATGGTGTAGAGCGATACGCCTCCGCGGAGCTCGTCGCCCACTGTAGGGGATACCTAGGTATCCTCTCTACAAATCCCCCCTGTTCCAGCAAGTGGGAGTGGGGCGGACGAAAGGGCGCCTGAGGTCAATCCCTCGGCCTCTGTCGACCAAGGGGGAGCGATCCCCATGGTTACCGAAGACGGGGAGGCCAAGCAATCCGGGGCCCTGCCGAAAACTGTTCCGACGCCCAGTTCGGCTCCGGAATCGAGAGATCAGCCCCCATGACGGGGGAGGGGGCAACTGCTCCCACGTCGCATGCCGTTAATCCGGAGGCGCCGAACACTCTGGAGGGAGCACTTCAAAGTGCTTCCATCGTAGAGGAACACCGCACTCTGATGAGTGCGGTCATGGAGAAAATTATGCCCGTCAAAGGCGGGCTGAACGATGCTTTCAACACCCTACTACCAGGCTTTGAGGTATGCAATGTAATGTCCTTTAAAGAGAACTTTTTATTATATATATATATACAGTAGCCCCAGGTGCTTTGTTCGATTCTGAACAGAATGAGACGAAGTATCCATGTTATAGCATATGATAGAGCTGAACTATGCACTTTGTGCTTGAACATGCTTCTATAGTTGCGACATCTGTCCGAGCCGCAGAGGTTTCTGAGTTAAATAGGAAGCTTAAACTAGCTGACGAAGAGCTCCACCGCATCAACAAGCATTTTGATGAAATGCAAGGTATGCGGGTTTGAAGAAATTGAAATTTTAACACACTGTATGTGTGAGCGTGAGCCAATGTTTCTTATATGTTCTGTGAAACAGCTGACGTAGCTACGGTCGAGGCCCTGAAGGGCGAGCTTGTGGAGGTCAAGGAAGAGGTCAGAGCGAGCAAGGGAGCGCTGATAAAGCGGCTACCGACCTGGGGGCCGAGAAGGACGTGCGTCAACAGCACGAGTCTCGGGTGACCGAAGTCGAGGTCGAGCTGCAAGATGGCATTCGCAAATGCGAGGCATTGGAGCAGACGACTTCAGAACAAGCATCCGAACTCACTGCGGCAGTTAATGCTGCCAAGGAGGCGCGGATTGAGTCGCGCAGTGTTCAAGAAGAGATAAAACAAGCATGTCAAATAGCTGCTGGTAAGATTTTTCTCTTGCAGAGCATCTCCGGAGGTCAGAGGTATCTTGGGCTGACACAATTGTGGAGTTCTCCAGGCGTGTTTGCGGATCTCCCGAGGAGGATTGCTGACGCCGCCCAATATTTCCGAACCCAGGAGGGGAACATCACGGAGAAGTTGTTCTGGTCGCAGTTTCTTGTGCCAAATCATCTGGTGCCCCTCAATGACCAAATGAAGCAGCTGGTCGAGCTACATAACATGGCGGGTACGGCCATGATGGACTTGATAGTCCGGCTATGGCCCGCTGATCCAATTCCAAGTAGTTACTTCGGATTGGTGAAGAACCTCGTCGAAGCGAGTCTGCGGGTCGACGCTATTAAGCGTTCGGCCTGCATAGAGGGTGCTCGGATGGCCTTTGCCCACGTGAAGGTGCATTGGGCGAAGATGAAGGCCACAGAGATAGCCACTGCTGGCCCACCAGAGGGCAAGGATCACCACAAGCCAGAAATGTACTTTGGCGACGTCCTAGAAGGAGCCCGCCTTGTAGAGGGCCAATGCTCAAAGGATATGATATTTGAATGATTGTATTCAGATTGTAAGGATTAAACCTATGTGCCGATATATATAAATTTTGTGCTCCTGTATTATAAGCGACTTTTTTCCTCTTGTGCGGCTGTTTATTTAAATTTTGAAAGTTTTCAGTCATCGGCTTCAGCCCCCATGTAAATATTACAGGGGCGTTCGGTAACGCGCATGAACACTCTTTACCCAATGGCTTGGTCCATATAGGAGGTGTCTGCAGAGGAGTTAATTGCCCAAAACTACCAGATTTGCGGCTAGGGTACTGCTGAACCACCAACTTGGGCAAAAATAACGGCGAGCCACCACTTATGTGGCAAGTGAATCACAAAAAACACTAAACCGTCTATGCAACGCGGCTAAGTGCGATTCTGACATGGCCGGCCCGCCTGTCGGAACCACGTGGCCAGCAGTAACGGACGAGGACAAACGGCCGTTTCATCTGGGCATGAGTCAACCGTGGCTCTTCCCCCTCCTTCAGTTCAGCTCGCTCTCATTCCCCCCTTTCCCTTCTTGCGCGCGAAACAATGGCGTCTTGGACAAACACCGGCGATGTGGACGGTGGCGGCGAGTGCGGTTCCAGGTCCGGCCATGCTGACGGCGAGGGTAGCTCCTGGCCGGCGGCGACGGCGGTCCCGCGCCTTGCAACGGACGTCTCCAAATGCAGATCCGTGGCCGAGGAAGGCGCGGAAGGCGAACCTAGCGGGTCTACGCAAGTGGCTGCGCGTGGGCGGGCGAATTCAACTGCCGTCCGTACTAATGTCGTCGATGAGTACGACCTCTCTCTATCTCTCTCTCTCTTGATTTACTGTTGCCTCCGTAGTTTAGTTTAACAAGCGGGCGGACATAGTTTAGTTTAAGAAGCTAACAATTACATTTCTGTGAAAGTATAGTTGCTTCAAATTGAGCTATTTAACTTCAAAAAAGGTCAGGTTTTTCATTTCTGTTGTCTTAGGGTTTGATTCATCTAGTTTAGTTTAACAAGCTAAAAATTAGATTTTTGTTGTCTTGTAGTTCGTTCTAATTCAGCTATTTAAGTTGAACAAAGGGCAGGTTTGTTTGTCTCTGAATTTTGACTCTTTCTGATTAGTACAACTGTTTCAGAATATTGTTGTCTCTGAATGTTGTTTGTGTGTAAATATTGTATGTTTCTGAATATTGTTTGTTTCTGAAAATTGTTTGTCTGTCTGTAAATAGTATCTTAATTTTGTTTGTCTGTAAACATTGTCTGTTTCTGAATATTGTCTGTTTCTGAATATTGTTTGTTTCTGAAAATTGTAGTATCTGAATATTGTTTGTCTGTATTGTAGGGTGAACTATGGGCAGTGGGAAGTTCATATTCAGTTCCAAGGGTGGAAATACTTGAGGATTAGGATGTATAGGAAAGACATAAGACATTTCTATCTTATGTCATTGGTGCTTGAGAATGGCTACAGTGAATCAGACTGTCTCTACTACATGAGTGCTGATGGCATAGGATTTGATGGTTTTAAACTTCTAGACAGCCAGATAAAGGTGGATGAAATGCTTAGGGAATATCAGGACAACAAGGAAATAAGTTTGTCAGTTATTAAGGGCAAGAGGCAGCAGGCAATTGTACCAACAGCAGCACCAGCAGCAACAGCAGATATATTTGATGAAGAATACAACATTGATCCTCCTGTACTTTTTGCAGTGAATGAAGAAGGTGTGGCACATAAGGAATTTGTTACAGATGAGGTGTTACTGATGGGCACACAGCAGAGTGTAAGCTATGAGCCCATCAAAACAATGCCACCTCCCCAGCTAGAAAACTGTGATTTTCAGAAAGAACACAGTGACAATTATTCAGACATGGATCTGGATTCAGATAGTGAAGATAGTGGAGAGTATGTACCTGGTGAAGAAAGTACAGATGATAGCTCTAATGAAGATATGAATAAGCCAGCAGTAGTGGACTATGATGGTGACAGTGAACCAGAGGACATTTAAGATGTTGCAGTTGTTGAAGAGGAAGAGCATAGTGAAGAGGAAGAAGATGCAACTGAAGCTGATGGAGTTAGTGAAGTGCTACATGTTTTGAAAATAGCAAAAAGAGTAGGACCAACAACAAACTCACACTCATCAGCAAATGACCCAATTGAGCCTGACTGGTTTCCTTCGGATGATGAAGATGAAAATCTAGGTTTTTTGGATTCAGAGGATGATGATGGCAATGAGCCCATGTCTTTCATTATTCCCTCAGGAAGAAAAACAAGAGCAGAGAGGAAAAGGGATAGAATTTGGTATGATGAAAGCAGACTCAATCCAGAGTAGCAATTCTGTTTGAAGCTCTGTTTCAAAGATGTGTACCAATTTAGGAATGCTCTTGTTAACTTTCATATCAAGCAGCTAAGATCTTTCAAATATCACAGGAACCGCAAAGACAGGGTAATTGTCTGGTGTGATCACAAGGACAAGGGATGTCCTTTTTTCATTGTTGCTTCTCAGATCAAGAATGAGAAAACATTTTGTATCAAGAAGTTTAGAGCACAACACATCTGTCCAACTAGTGACAGTCATAGTATAGTGAGTTCCAAGTGGCTAGGTCACAACTTCCTAGACACTATTAGATCAGACCCAAACACAACTGTGCCAGCATTGGTATACAAGGCAAAGAGGAAATTTGGAATTGAAGTTCCAAAGATGATGGCATGGAGAGCTAAGAAGAAAGCAAAGGAAATTGTTCTGGGAGATCATAAGAAACAATATCTTAGGTTGTCTGATTACATTGAAACTGTCAAGTTATGCAATCCAGGCTCAAGATGCATTGTCACCACTGTCACTCCTACAAGGACACATGAAAACCCTCATCCAGGTCCAAGATTCCATGGTCTTTTCTTTTGTTTGAATGCACCCAGGGAGGGTTTTCTCAATGGATGTAGGCCCTTCATTGGTTTGGATGGTTGCTTCATTAAGCTGACAACAGGAGCCCAAATCCTAGCAGCTACTAGTAGGGATGCCAACAACAACATGTATCCCATTGCATTTGGAATTGTAGGAGTGGAGGACACACCTAATTGGAGCTGGTTTCTCACTCAACTGAAGTATGCTCTAGGAGGCACAGAGGGCAAATTTGGCAAATACACCATTATGTCAGATAGGCAGAAGGTCAGTTATATGCTATCTTTACTCTTGTTTACCATTTCGTACATAACTGTCTAGCTTTGCCAATTAGGTATTAACATTTAGGTTTACTGTGTAAGCAGGGACTACTTAATGCTATAAATGTTGTATTTCCAAACTTCCCACAAAGATTTTGTTTAAGATACATTTATGCAAATTTCCAAAGAGCTGAATTTAGAGGTGAAGATCTAAAAAAAATGCATGGACAGTGCTAGCTATTCATACACAAAACATGGTTTTGATGTTGCCATGGCCAATTTGAAGAATGAATGTGAGGATGCTTGGAGGTGGTTGTCTGGTATTCCAGTCCACATATGGGCTAGGCATGAAATGGACACTAACTGCAAAACAGACCTAGTGGTTAACAACATAAGTGAGGTTTTCAATAAATATATTTTAGATGTTAGAAACAAACCAATTGTGACAATGATAAATGGAATCAAAGACAAGTTCCTAGTCAGGTTTGATGCAAAGAGAGAAGGTGGAGAGCATGCAAGGTGGGAAATAGCTCCAACTTATGCAGGGATGTTGGAGCTCAGCAAGAAGTATGCTAGAGACTGCAAAGCAATCAGGGCAGGTCCAAATTTATGGCAGGTCACCAGTGGCCCAAAGACATATGCTGTCAATCTTCTTGAGCACACTTGTGGATGCAGAAAGTGGGACATGTCAGGTTGTCCATGCAACCATGCTTGTAGTGCTATTTACAAAGGCAAGATGCAACCTGAGGACTTTGTCAGTCCATTCTTCAAGAAATCTATGTACTTGGAGTCATACAAACCTATAGTGTATCCAGTTCCAGGAGAAGATGCTTGGGTCAAGACAGAGCAACCTAATATTGATCCTCCTATTTTCCACAAAGAGGACCAGAGTGGGAGAAAAGAAGAAAAAAGGAAGAAGGGCAGGTTTGAAGTGCCTAAACCCAAAGATTCCTCTAGAATGGCTACAATCAAATGTGGCAACTGCAAGTTAATGGGCCATATGTTTACTAACTGTTCCCAACAACTGAGGCCTGATCTCCAGTTAAGGAAGAATAGAAGCATGGTAAAAAATATCAGCTTTGTCATAATTTTTTGTGGTAGCAACAATTGTAACTTAAATTGTCTTTGTATTTCAATCTTAAAATGCAGGAAAATAGAAGGAAGAAGGCAGAAGCATACATTCCATCACCTGCTCATCCAAGGGCACCAAGTGGAGAAGGTAGTTCTTCTGCAGCAGTGCCTAAAACAACTGCAAAAGCACCAACTGCTGCTACTAGGTCATCCGTACCTGCTTTCACAGCACCAAGGCCAGCAACAAGGGCTAGTGCTGATAGTTTCTCTATTGGTACTTCATCTACATCTACTGGAGCTAGAAAGATGAGACCAGTGAGAGGTGGAAGAGATGGAGGAGTCGCAAATGCTGGAACAGGTTCAAAGAAGAAAGCTCAGAAATATGCAAGACTGAAGAGCTACTTCTCTGCCAGTGGAAATGTTTGAACTTATGGAATGGCACCCATGTAACTGTGCTTCATTTGGGTACTGTGAACTGTGAACCTACGTAGTATTTGAGTGATGTGAACCTGTGTTTAATTTTGGTCCTGTCAACTATGAACCTATGCGTTGTTTAAGTGATGTGAACCTATGTCAACATATGTTTCATTTTGGTCCTGTCAACTATGAACCTATGTGTTGTTTAAGTGATGTGAAGTAGGGGTCATCGAGCCCTCGACAAGTACCCAACCCTACCTAATATAGCCTAGCCTAAAGTAGGGGTCATCGAGCCCTCGACAAGTACCCAACCTAACCTAATATAGCCTAGCCTAAAGTAGGGGTCATCGAGCCCTCGACAAGTACCCAACCCAACCTAATATAGCCTAGCCTAAAGCAGGGGTCATCGAGCCCTCGACAAGTACCCAACCCAACCTAATATAGCCAAGCCTAAAGTAGGGGTCATCAAGCCATCGACAAAACCCTACTCATAACATGTCTAGTATGAAACTTTTTTCAAACACAAAATAGGCACAAATAAGGCATTGATAACATAATCCAGAAGCACAATTTCAGTACAAATGTCTTGATATTTTTAGTGATACAAATAGCATATACTACAAATAGCATACACTAGTACAACAACATGAAATCATTCATCAACTATCTCCTTTATCTTCCTGATCTTCCCCTTGGTGGCCTCCTTCTCTTTGAACAGGTCACCTATGGTGTACTTCAAATGCCTTTTCTCTTGCTTGAACTTCTCCCTCTCCTCCAACAACCTGTCCCTCTCCTGCTTGAGCTGCTCCATCTCCTGCAGCAGCTTCAACTTCTCTATCTTCTCTTGGTCTCTCTCTTTTTCTGCGTTGGCCCTTATAACCTGATGTATGTTAGTGTCTACTTTGGCAGCCAAATTCTTTTTCTCAAGCTCTTCCTTCAGGTCACTAAGAGCTATCCGTGCATTTCCTAGTTGGGAAATTGCATCCTCCTTGTCAGCCACCATTTTTGCAAAGTCAACTTTAAAGAACCTCAGGTCATTTTCCATCTTCCTCTTATCTTGCAGTACCTTGAAGACTTCTTCAGCATTAACTACGTTCTGTCTCAATCTGTCAGTCAACTCCTTCTCATACATATCCCAGATCCTAGCTAAAGCTGTCTTCAATGGGTTTGGCCACTCTGCATCAATCCATTCCACATATGTGCACTTGGGTCCATCCTAAGAATCTGTGTGAAAAACATAAATAACATTAATTTTATTTTCTGATAACAAATGCAGAACAGTTTATTGATAATAACGCAGAACCAATGAGCTCAAAGAACTGTGATTATGTCCTACTTGGTTAAATCATATGAACCAATGAACCAATGAGCTCAACGAACTGCTAACTTACCTTTTGTGCACAGCCTAGAAACCTCCTGCCGCTATCGGTGGATTCAAACGCCACAAATTTCTCACAGAGGGCTCGATGCTCACAACGTGCAGGATGATTCACAGCAAGGCCGCACCATTCATTGCACTCCATGGTCGCAGGTGCCTAAACATAAGGAAAAAATGTTCTAATTCTACAAAGAACAGAAATCCCCCTTATACCTAAAACCCTAACCCTAGATGCGAACTCCCTAGATGCACATGGCCAGAAGCTTACCTTGCTGACACACTCATCGTCAGACGACGAGGACGAGCCCGAACCATCAGACCAAGGCACCATCTCTCCCTCCCGTCGGCGATGCGGCGGCGGCTGGCGTTCACGGCGACGGCGACAGGAGGGGCGCCAGAGGGGACAGGAGGGGCGCACCGCAGAAGAGAACAGAACGAGCTCACGAGCAGAGCGGTCGAGCAGAGGGGACGGAGGAGTTGACGAGCGGATGAAACGGCCGTTTGTCCTCGTCCGTTACTGCTGGCCACGTGGTTCCGACAGGCGGGCCGGCCATGTCAGAATCGCACTTAGCCGCGTTGCACAGACGGTTTAGTTTTTTTTATTCACTTGCCATGGAAGTGGTGGCTCGCCGTTATTTTTGCCCAAGTTGGTGGTTCAGCAGTACCCTAGCCGCAAATCTGGTGGTTTTGGGCAATTAACTCTCTGCAGAGCGAACCAGGCAATCAGACTATGCGGCTTTCTTGCTTTCACTTAACCATAAGAGCTTGACTAGTGGGGCTAAGTACTAGCCCCTAGTGCGTGTAGGGCTTCCGAGCTATGGTGCCTGTTCTAACGCGGGTGGGCGAAGATTAGCCCCTCGTATAACACGGAGTGGATCTCTATCGATCGTAGTATAACACTAAGTCACCGAATCGCTTGACCAGGTCACGCTTCATCATGACAGTCAGTTTTCGGCTTTCTCTACTGAGGTACTTGACCGGACGAACAAGAAGTACAATCGCAGTAGTTCTCCCTTACTATCTTAGACGAACAATGCGGAACGTAAGGTGGCAAGCACAGGAGCCGGGAAACCCAACTATAGACCAAAGACATGATTCGGAGTCGATGCATATAATGCAATATCCGGGACGCCGAACAATTCCTTATTGGTGTTCGGACATTTTTTGTTTGGAGGTGTGCCAGGCTGAATACAACCCCTGGTATTAAGTTCAGGTATTAAGGCAAATACAGCGATCTAACTTGGGGGTGGAGAACACATGTGGTAAATAGAATAAACTCCAAGCAAATTGGAACCAAACTGCTTTTTTATATATCCCGTTTAATACGACCAGCCATGAGGTTACAGATAATGCCGATAACAGCCTCGGGCATTTCACATGCCAAAAAGTAAAAGAAAATAAAAGAGAAAAAAAGGTTTACACAGAGCCTGAGTCTAAAAAGAAATCTCAACACATGGCCCTGCTGCACGTCTGCACCTTTTTCTCCTTGGTAATATGTCCTTGAGAAGGAGAATTATGATGGCCACCTGTAGAAAAGAAAAAGAAAGAAAACAGGATTCTAGAAAAAGAGTGTCCTGCATAACCGTGAACAAAGTGGGTTCTTTTAAATGAACCTGAAAAAAGAAGATGTATTTTAAAGCCGGAATAGGGTCAAGTCAAACTATGGACTATTTGTATGTTGTGTGCTCCCAGCGCCGCCCAAGGTATTTTAAGCGCATAATTGTGTACGCGAGGTACGTATGCCACCACCTTACGAGGCAGTCGATCCGGCCACCTGAGGACCCCTTAATCCAGAACTCCCCCAACCGTGAGGTTGGGTCACATTCTTCGGCGCCTCGTATGGTGCAGCAGTTCGGGCGCCGCCACCACGTCGTGGTGGATGTCGCCAGCTCGTTCCAGGACGGATCCATCATCGATCGACGTCCATCGGCACTGTGCGGGTTCCAGGCCCCGACGAGGAAGAGTAGGGCATGGGAGACAGCGGCGCCTTGAATCCCGGGAGCCGGCTCGTGTCCCATGCCCTACTCTACCTTGCCGACAATGGTGCCAACACTCTGGGAGCGCAGCCGGCCGCCGGACATGGCCACAGCTGAACCGGGCGAGCTCCGCTTAGATTATGTTTCACGTTGCATGTAATAATATGGATTTGAGATTTCTAATTTGAGATGTCCAGTTATAGAATCAAATATTTGAGTCGTGACCGGACAGTGTGTGGCCGCGCTAGAACGCGTCCGCGGGTGTTTGAGGAGTCGGATTTGCCAAATCCGGTTGTTGATGCTCTAGGAGACATAATAATATCCCCTCTCAAAAAGGGTTTCTGCCTCCTATTATCAATCATAACATGCTAATTAAGTACTTCTTTTTTTAGGATAGCATGCTAACTAAGCTACTCCATCCATTCATATGTATAGGGTCTAATGCATTTTTTTAGAATGTCTTTGACTATGGATAAGATTAATAGTATATGAGATGTATAGTATCAAAATTATATCATTAAGAACTTCTTTCACGTACGAATTTGTCGATGTGCTCTGTGTAACTTGCATGTCATATGTTATTGTTTTAACATGTGGTCAAAATTAACATCGAAAACCGCATAGACCCTATATATACGGATACGGGGAATATGATTCTTTGCGTACTGTAAATTAGTGATCTAAACGCTTTTATATTAGTTTACGGATAGAGTATTTACTTTGACATATAACTAGTCAAATATTTAAATGGAAGTCAGATCTATAATTATTGGGAGTGCATTGAGCGGAAGCAAAAGGTAACGACGTATGGTGATGGTGTAACGTAGACTTTGATAATTGTTATTAATCCGTCGTCAGAAAAGTAACATGTCCGGGAGTTGTCTACCAGCTTGGTATACCATTTTTCTAGGAATTCGAGGGAAGAATGTAGCATTGATAAACGTCTTTCTCTACACGATCAGCGCAATAGGCGATCTCGATCGGTAGCGTGAACTGGAGGCGAAGAATCATTCCAGTCAATGAAGGGATTATGACAGAGGAAGATACTCTCCATTCGTGGAATCGCATCAAGCCACCAAGGCGCCGTCGCTTCACGTCTCCCCACGTCGGAGTTGCATCGCATCTGGACCCAAGCATGCATGATCAACCACCGTGAGATAAAACCTGCCGGTATGAATATGATCCGCGGCTGCCATGCGGGAGGTAGGCCCTGGCTGCTTGGCCAATGGCCAGGCCCGTGGCCACGAGGTAGATTCCAATCTGCACGTGGTGTGTGAGCATGATGCAGCACAGCCCGGCGCAGGGTAGGGTATCAGCCGCGTCGTCCACGCACGGCATGGGCGATGGATCCATCACTTTCTAGTGGTCTGGGACCGTAGCAAAGCATGCACATCGAACACACGCGCGCCGGGTCACCACCATGTTTGTAAGCAACGAGCAACCCCAACCTGGCTCGCGACGATGCGGACCGTTTCCGGACCTCCGTCTGACTCGCGGCCTGAGGACCCGGTCGCCGCTGTCAACGAGAACGAATCAGAAAGAATCCGATGAACACCGCGAGCCGGATCACACCAGCGCCGGATTGCATGCCCACTCACAACAAAAAGAGGCAAGCATGCATAGTCTTTACATGCCTGAATCAAAAAATAAACATCGATTCGGTAGTCCGTGCATTTCTGCCCTGCAGAATCGGCAATCCCAGTCGTCTGCTCCCCGATTGAGGTGGTGTCGTTGCTGCCGCATACGCACCCTCCGTCTCTGCCGCGTCCTCGCCGTCCGCCGCCGCCAACTAATGTTTTTGCAGTTGCAACATCAAGTAGTGGATGGATTCCACGACGAATATTGTGTCGGCATCGAAAGAGTCCACATTCAAGGTCAACATCTTGGCCTCCTCCGCATTGGCGGTGATCTTCACCTTCTTTTTCTCGAGCGTGGCCTTCCTCTATTCGATCATGGTCCTCCTCTCTTTGAGCTTGAACTTCTTGTCCGTCGCCTCCATCAACAATTTGAACCTCTCTGCATTCTTCTCCTCCTCTATGTCCGAGCGCTTCACGCATGCCTCCCCCTTCTTCGTCAAGATGTCCTCGAACCTCTCCATCAGCTTGGCCATCGCACCTTGTTGATTCGCCCTCTCCTCCTCCCACTTCTCCCCTCATAAATTTCTTCTAACCTTTTCGACGGTTCTTGGGTTGGGTCGGTAGGTGAGGGAGTCATGGATCGAGGGGTCCTCGGGTGGCCAGATAACTCTTGGTGGGCCGGACTAGTGGGCCATGAAGATCATCTCTCGTATCCGGATAGGACTCATGTATTCGTATAATGGCAAGTTTTAGGTTCAGGTGTAATCTTTCCTTCCTCTGCAAGATGGTTATGTACAAACCCTAGGCCCCTCCGGTGCATATATAAACCGGAGGGTTTAGTCCGTAGGGGCTGATAGAAAAACACAAATCCTCATAGGCTAGACTCTAGGGTTTAGCCAATACGATCTCGAGGTAGATCAACTCTTGTATTCATATTCATCCATATTAATATAGCAGGAAGTAGGGTTTTACCTTGATCGAGAGGGCCTGAACCTGGGTAAACATCGTGTCCCCAGCCTCCTATTACCATCGATCCTCAGACGCATAGTTCGGGACCCCCTACCCGAGATCCGCCGGTTTTGACACCGACATTGGTGCTTTCATTGAGAGTTCCACTATGTCGTCGGTCGAAGGACTGATGGATCGCGTCATCAACAACGGCGGCAACACCGAGGGAATCTTTCCCCCGGCCAGCTCTTCGTGTTCGGCGGCTTTGCGCTTCGCGCCAACACTGAAGGCCACCTCGACCAGATTGAGAGCTACGCCCCTGGCCATCAAGTCAAATTCGGAAGCTTAAACTACGTTGCTGATATCCGTGGAGACTTGATCTTCGACGGATTTGAGCCCGCGGCAGCCTCTCTCTGCCATCACGATGAACACGATATAGCTCTGTCATCGGATCAGGAAATAGCACCTGCAACAGTTCTGGTCCTATATCCGGAACAGGTCGCGTCGCCCGAGGACGGGAAGCTCAACCCCGCCACCGAAGCCCCTGACCCCACGGCTTTGGAGCTGCACACGGACCCAACTATGAGCGGCGTCTATATTACCGGAACCCTGGACTCAACTCCGGCCTCAGATTTCGAATCATCCGCGCCCTTCAAGCTCGGTCAGGCGTCAATCACCGAATTCAGTGTTGTAGATATCTTCCGGCACTCGCCCTTTGGCGACATGTTGAAATCGTTAAGATACCTCTCCTTAGATGGGGACATAGAGCCGAATTGTATCTAGTTTGAACTGGAGGCTGATGGAAAATTTTACTCCCCACCCACCACCCACTTGGTAGCCACGGTTGAAGATCTAACCAATCTACTTGACTACGCTTCCGAAGACTTCGAAGGGATGGAACTCGGAGCCGAAGCAGATCCAGATCAAAGTCGGCCCATAACCGGGCGGTGGACAGCTACGTCTTCATACAACGTGTACATGGTGGATACACCTAAGGAGAAGGAGGGCGATGGCGAAAACGATCCCTTAGAGGACAAGCCTGTCGAAGAACCTCCCAAACATCGGCGTCCAAAGCGCGGAACCAAATCATGTAAAGGAAAGGATAGTAACACCGTCACTAACGACAGTGATATTCCGGAACAAGTCGAAGACCCCGCAGACCCAGCGATGGAGCAGGAGGAGCGAGAGGACGGTGAACAGAGTCCAAAGCCGCTGTCCGATGACAGCGATGCCGAAGACAGTAATTATGAACCTGTCTCCGAAGAAGGAGTTAGCCTAGGCGACGACGAATACATCGTCCCAGAAGAACCCTCAGAACAAAAGCGTTTCCATCGGAGGCTTATTGCCACCGCAAGGAGCCTGAAAAAACAGCAGAGACGGCTTCGAGCCGCACAGGACACGCTCAACGATAGATGGAATGAAGTAATAGATGCTGAGTAAAAACATGGCTATAACGGCCAAACCAAAGGCTATCATAAGCGTAAACTGCTGCCCGAATTCGACGACGAGGCCGCTGCGCCTATATCGCTGAACAATGTGTTGGGGTTCATTGTAGAAAATCAAAAAAAATTCATACGCATCACCAAGATATATCTATGGAGATTACTAGAAACGAGAGGGGAGTGCATCTTCATACCTTTGAAGATCGCGATGCAGAAGCGTTGCAAGAATGCGGTTGGTGGAGTCGTACACGAAGCGATTCAGATCGCGGTCGAACCAAATCTAAGCGCCGAACAACGGCGCCTCCGCGTTCAACACACGTGCAGCCCAGTGACGTCTCCCACGCCTTGATCCAGCAAGGGGTGAGGGAGAGGTTGGGGAAGAATCCATCCAGCAGCATCACGACGGCGTGGTGGTGGTGGAGGAGCGTGGCACTCCAGCAGGGCTTCGCGAAGCACTGCGAGAGACGAGGAAGGAGAGGGGTAGGGCTGCGCCAAGCGAGAGAGGAACTCGTGCATCTGGCAGCCCCGAAACCCCACATATATATATAGGGGGGAGAGGGGCTGCGCCCCCATCTAGGGTTCCCCCCTAGGGGTGGCGGCAGCCCCTAGATCCCATCTGGGGGCGGCCAGGAAGGGGAAGAGAGGGGGCGCCCTAGGGTGGGCCTTAAGGCCCATCTGAACCTAGGGTTTGCCCCCTCTCCCATCCCCTGCGCCCTGGGCCTTGGTGGGGGGGCGCACCAGCCCACCTAGGGCTGGTCCCTTCCCACACTTGGCCCACGCAAGCCTCTGGGGCTGGTGGCCCCTTCTGGAGGTCCCGGTACGTTACCGATAACACCCAGAACCATTCCGGTGATCAAAACGGGACTTCCCATATATAAATGTTTACCTCCGGACCATTTCTGAACTCCTCGTGACATCCGGGATCTCATCCGGGACTCCGAACAACATTCGGTAACCACGTACTACATTCCCTATAACCCTAGCGTCAACGAACCTTAAGTGTGTAGACCCTACGGGTTCGGGAACCATGCAGTCATGACCGAGACATATCTCTGGCCAATAACCAACAGCGGGATCTGGATACCCATGTTGGCTCCCACATGTTCCACGATGATCTCATCAGATGAACCACGATGTCAAGGATTCAATCAATCCCGTATACGATTCCCTTTGTCTATCGGTACAGCACTTGCCCGAGATTTGATCATCGGTATACCGATACCTTGTTCAATCTCGTCATGGCAAGTCTCTTTACTCGTTCCGTAACACATCATCCCATGACAAACCCCTTACGTTGCGTTTGGATGTCTGTATTAAAGGCCTCCGTATTGAATAGGTTGCAATTCTAATTCAGTGTTGAAATTGTAATGGACATGAATACAAATTCGCTTGTTTGGATACTCATTGAATTGGCTCATGGAATCTCAGTGAAGTTTCAATACCAAATCATGTTTGGATGGCAAACTGGCGAATTGGATTATGTAGCACTATCATTACAGAGGAACTCCTGGATGTGGATCGGAACACCTTCAGTTGACAATAGATCACCATTTGTCCTTGCTGATGGTGTCCTACAGACCCAGTAGAGTTGCCGATGCCTCTACCCGTCAATGTTCAGGCACGTCGGCAGTTCTCTGCACATCAATGTTCAAGCACACCGGTAGTTCTCTGCACATCGATAGGATGACCTTGCCATGGTGATCCCAAGCTACAGCAGTAGCCCTTGCACGCATGCTGTCTTCTAGACTAGAAGCAACACTACTCAATTTTAAATGTCCCTGATTCGGTGCCTCCCAACAGGCTTGTTTGCTTTAGATTCTTCACTGTCTCATCGCCATAGGTGGCACACTTCCTGAATCTCATCAATATACTTCGACAGAAAGGCCACTATCTGCTGACTGATTCTCTCCCATGGCTGGCTGGGCAAGGAAAGAAGATGGCATGAGGGCCGCGGCGACGGCCGGAGATGGGCGAGATGAAAAGCGGAGGAACGATGCAGGAGGAGGGATGGAGAGGAGGCCCGCCGCGGGAAGATGGGAAAGGGGCGAAGGGCGAGGCGGCTTGAAGGTTAGGCGCCATCGGAGGAAGGAGGACGCGGGGTGGGGGGGAGGCCGGGTAGTCGGGATGGGCACCTGCGCCTCCGCCGCCTCCTAAAGCTTTTGGTCTCGCGCGGGGGAAGGAGGCAGGTCTCAGGATGTGTGTTCCCAATCGTTTTCTTTTGCGAGACTTGACCAATTCGATCCAAATCGAAACCAGTGAGGTCTGTATCGCTGGAGAGCTGCGAGCGTGAGAGCGGTTTCCTTCTGTATTGGGCCTGTTTCGGTCCAGACGTTTCAGTGCGCATCCAAACGCTTGAATTGAGAAGTAGCAAATACCAAATCCATTTTAGGGGGTCCAATAGAGACATCCAAACATAGCGTTAGTCACATTGAGCTCATTACGATGATGTCTTACCGAGTGGGCCCAGAGATACCTCTTCGTCATACGGAGTGACAAATCCCAGTCTCGGTTCGTGCCAACCCAACAGATGCTTTCGGAGATACCCGTAGTGTACCTTTATAGCCACCCAGTTACGTTGTGATGTTTGGCACACCCAAAGTATTCCTACGGTATCCGGGAGTTGCACAACCTCATGGTCTAAGGAACAGATACTTAAAGCTTTAGCATACGAACTACACGATCTTGTGATAGGCTTAGAATTGGGTCTTGTCCATCACATCATTCTCCTAATGATGTGATCCTGTCATCAATCACATCCAATGTCCATGGTTAGGAAACCGTAACCATCTATTGATCAAAGAGCTAGTCAACTAGGGGCTTACTAGGGACACGTTGTGGTCTATGTATTCACACATGCATTATTGTTCCCGGATAATACAATTAAAGCATGAAGAATAGACAATTATCATGAACAAGGAAATATAATAATAACCATTTTATTATTGCCTCTAGGGCATATTTCCAACAGTCTCCCACTTGCACTAGAGTCAATAATATAGTTACATTGTGATGAATCGAACACCCATAGAGTTCTGGTGTTGATCATGTTTTGCTCGTGGAAGAGGTTTAGTCAATGGACTCGCGACATTCAGATCCGTATGCACTTTACAAATATCTATGTCTCCATCTTGAATATAATTTCGGATGGAGTTGAAATGGCGCTTGATGTGCTTGGTCTTCTTGTGAAACTTGGGCTCCTTGGCAATGGCAATAGCTCTAGTGTTGTCACAGAAGAGAGTCATGAAGGAAATATGCCCTAGAGGCAATAATAAAGATGTTATTTGTATTTCCTTATATCATGATAAATGTCTTTTATTCATGCTAGAATTGTATTAACCGGAATTTTAGTACGTGTGTGGATACATAGACAAAACAGTATGTCCCTAGTATGCCTCTACTAGACTAGCTCATTGATCAAAGATGGTTATGTTTCCTAGCCATAGACATGAGTTGTCATTTGATCAACGGGATCACATCATTAGGAGAATGATGTGATGGACAAGACCCACCCGTTAGCATAGCACTATGATCGTTTAGTTTAACTGCTATTGCTTTCTTCATGACTTATACATGTTCCTATGACTATGAGATTATGCAACTCCCGAATACCGTAGGAACACCTTGTGTGCTATCAAACGTCACAACATAACTGGGTGATCATAAAGATGCTCTACAGGTGTCTCCGAAACTATTCGTAGTGTTGGCATAGATCAAGATTAGGATTTGTCACTCCGAGTGTCGGAGAGGTATCTCTGGGCCCTCTCGGTAACACACATCACAATAAGCCTTGCAAGCAAAAGACTAATGAGTTAGTCACGAGATGATGTGTTACGGAACGAGTAAAGAGACTTGCCGGTAACGAGATTGAACTAGGTATAGAGATACCGACGATCGAATATCGGGCAAGTAACATACCGTTTGACAAAAGGAACAACGTATGTAGTTATGCGGTTTTGACCGAAAAAAGATTTTCGTAGAATATGTAGGAGCCAATATGAACATCCAGGTTCCGCTATTGGTTATTGACCGGAGATGAGTCTCGGTCATGTCTACATAGTTCTCGAACCCGTAGGGTCCGCACGCTTAACGTTTGATGACGATCGGTATTATGAGTTTATCAGTATTGATGTACCGAAGGTAGTTCGGAGTCCCGGATGAGATCACGGACATGATGAGGAGTCTCGGAATGTCCGAGACATAAAGATTGATATATTGGACGGCTATATTCGGACACCGGAAGTATACCGGAAAAGTTTCGGATTTATCGGGATTGCCGAAGGGGGTTACCGGAACCTCCTACGAAGGGGGATGGTCCATAGTGGGCCTTGTGGAAAGGAGAGAGGCAGCCCATAGGGCTGGCCGGCGCCCCACCTAGTTCCTAGTTGGACTAGGATTGGTGGGAGGCGCCACCTCTTCCTTTTCCTACTCCATCTCTTCCTTCTTTGGTGATTCCTACTAGGAATAGGATTGCAATCCTATTCCTAGTAGGATTCCTTCCCTAGCCGCACCATAGGAGGTTGGCCGGCCCTCCTCCCTTGCTCCTTTATATACGGGGGCAGGGGGGCACCCAAAGACACACAAGTTGAATTGTTTTAGCCGTGTGCGGTGCCCCCCTCCACAGAATCACACCTCGGTCATACCGTCGCGGAGCTTAGGCGAAGCCCTGCGCCAGTGAACACATCATATCCGTCACCACGCCGTCGTGCTGACGAAACTCTCCCGTGAAGCTCAACTGGATCAAGAGCTCGTGGGACGTCATCAAGCTGAACGTGTGCTGAACGCGGAGGTGCCATACGTTCGGTGCTTGATCGGTTGGATCGCGAAGAAGTTCGACAACATCAACCGCGTCACTTGACGCTTCCGCTCCCGGTCTACGAGGGTACGTAGACACACTCTTCCCTCTCGTTGCTATGCATCTGGTAGATAGATCTTGCGTGATCGTAGGAAAATTTTAAAATACTACGTTCCCCAACAGTGGTATCATGAGTCAGGTCTATGCGTAGATGATATGCACGAGTAGAACACAATGAGATTGTGGACGATACTAGTCATACTGCTTACCAGCATGTCATACTTTGCTTCGGCGGTATTGTGAGATGAAGCGGCCCGGACCGACATTACGCGTACGCTTACGCGAGACTGGTTTCACCGTTACGAGCACTCGTTGCTTAAAGGTGACTGGCGGGTGTCTGTCTCTCTCACTTTAGCTGAATCAAGTGTGGCTACGCCCGGTCCTTGTGAAGGTTAAAACATCACATACTTGACGAAACATCGTTGTGCTTTTGTATGCGTAGGTAAGAACGGTTCTTGCTAAAGCCCGTAGCAGCCACGTAAAACTTGCAACAAACAAAGTAGAGGACGTCTAACTTGTTTTTGCAGGGCATGTTGTGATGTGATATGGTCAAGACATGATGAGTTATACGGTTTTGTATGAGATGATCATGTTTTGTAAAGTTATCGGCAACTGGCAGGAGCCATATAGTTGTCGCTTTATTGTATGAAATGCAATCGCCATGTAATTGCTTTACTTCATCACTAAGCGGTAGCGATAGTCGTAGAAGCAATAGTTGGCGAGACGACAACGATGCTACGATGAAGATCAAGGTGTCAAGCCGGTGACGAAGGTGATCATGACGGTGCTTTGGAGATAGAGATCAAAAGCACAAGATGATGATGGCCATATCATGTCACATATTTTGATTGCATGTGATGTTTATCTTATTATGCTTCTTATTTTGCTTAGGACGACGGTAGCATTATAAGATGATCCCTTACTAAATTTCAAGGTATAAGTGTTCTCCCTGAGTATGCACCGTTGCGAAAGTTCGTCGTGCCGAGACACCACGTGATGATCGGGTGTGATAAGCTCTACGTTCAAATACAACGGGTGTAAGCCAGTTTTGCACACGCAGAATACTCGGGTTAAACTTGACGAGCCTAGCATATACAGATATGGCCTCGGAACACTGGAGACCGAAAGGTCGAGCGTGAATCATATAGTAGATATGATCAACATAAGATGTTCACCATTGAAAACTACTCCATCTCACGTGATGATCGGACATGGTTTAGTTGATTTGGATCACGTGATCATTTAGATGCCCAGAGGGATGTCTATCTAAGTGGGAGTTCTTTAAATTAATATGATTAAATTGAACTTTAATTTATCATGAACTTAGTCCTGATAGTTTTGCATATCTATGTCGTTGTAGATCAATGGCCCGTGCTACCGTTCCTTTGAATTTTAATGCATTCCTAGAGAAAGCTAAGTTGAAAGATGATGGTAGCAATTACACGGACTGGGTCCGTAACCTGAGGATTATCCTCATTGCTGCACAGAAGAATTATGTCCTTGAAGCACCGCTAGGTGACAAGCCCCCTTCCGCTAATGCAGACGCTTTGAACGTCTGGCAGTCGCGGTCTGATGACTACACGATAGTTCAGTGTGCCATGCTTTACGGCTTAGAACCGGGACTTCAACGACGTTTTGAACGTCATGGAGCATATGAGATGTTCCAGGAGTTGAAGTTAATATTTCAAGCAAATGCCTGAATTGAGAAATATGAGATTTCCAATAAGTTCTACAGCTGCAAAATGGAGGAGAATAGTTCTATCAGTGAACACTTGCTCAGAATGTCTGGGTACTACAATCATATGACTCAACTTGGTTGCAAAGTTGACGAGGATAGTGTTATTGATAGAGTTCTTCAATCACTGCCACCAAGCTATAAAGGCTTCGTGATGAACTATAACATGCAAGGGATGCAAAAGACAATTCCCGAGCTCTTCGCTATGCTCAAAGCTGCGGAGGTAGAAATCAAAAAGGAGCATCAAGTGTTGATGGTTAACAAGACCACTAGTTTCAAGAAAAAGGGCAAGGGAAAGAAAGGGAACTTCAAAAAGAATAGCAAGTCAGTTGCTACTTCAACGAAGAAACCCAAATCTAGAGCCAAGCCTGAAACTGAGTGCTTCTACTGCAAGGGGACTGGACACTGGAAGCGGAACTGCCCCAAGTATTTGGCGGATAAGAAGGATGGCAAGATGAACAAAGGTATATATGATATACATGTTATTGATGTGTACCTTACTAATGCTCGTAGTAGTACCTGGGTATTTGATACCGGTTCGGTTGCTAATATTTGTAACTCGAAACAGGGACTACGGATTAAACGAAGATTAGCTAAGGACGAGGTGACGATGCGCGTGGGAAACGGTTCCAAAGTCGATGTGATCGCCGTCGGCACGCTACCTCTACATCTACCTTCGGGATTAGTTTTAGACCTAAATAATTGTTATTTGGTGCCAGCGTTGAGCATGAACATTATATCTGGATCTTGTTTATTGCGAGACGGTTATTCATTTAAATCAGAGAATAATGGTTGTTCCATTTTAATGAATAATATCTTTTATGGTCATGCACCCTTGAAGAGTGGTCTATTCTTATTGGATCTCGATCGTAGTGATACACATATTCATAATATTGAAACCAAAAGATGCAAGGTTAATAATGATAGTGCAACTTATTTGTGGCACTGCCGTTTAGGTCATATTGGTGTAAAACGCATGAAGAAACTCCATAATGATGGACTTTTGGAATCACTTGATTTTGAATCACTTGGTGCTTGCGAACCATGCCTCATGGGCAAGATGACTAAAACTCCGTTCTCCGGAACTATGGAGCGAGCAACTGATTTCTTGGAAATCATACATACTGATGTATGTGGACCAATGAGTGTTGATGCTCGCGGCGGGTATCGTTATTTTCTGACCTTCACTGATGATTTGAGCAGATATGGGTATATCTACTTAATGAAGCACAAGTCTGAAACATTTGAAAAGTTCAAAGAATTTCAGAGTGAAGTAGAGAATCATCGTAACAAGAAAATAAAGTTCCTACGATCTGATCGTGGAGGAGAATATTTGAGTTACGAGTTTGGTCTTCATTTGAAACAATGTGGAATAGTTTCACAACTCACGCCACCTGGAACACCACAGCGTAATGGTGTGTCCGAACGTCGTAACCGTACTTTATTGGATATGGTGCGATCTATGATGTCTCTTAACGATTTACCACTATCGTTTTGGGGTTATGCTTTAGAGACAGCTGCATTCACGTTAAATAGGGCACCATCTAAATCCGTTGATACGACACCTTATGAACTATGGTTTGGCAAGAAACCAAAGTTGTCGTTTCTTAAAATTTGGGGCTGCGATGCTTATGTGAAAACACTTCAACCTGATAAGCTCGATCCCAAGTCGGAAAAATGTGTCTTCATAGGATACCCAAAAGAGACTGTTGGGTACACCTTCTATCACAGATCCGAAGGCAAAATATTCGTTGCTAAGAACGGATCCTTTCTAGAAAAAGAGTTTCTCTCGAAAGAAGTGAGTGGGAGGAAAGTAGAACTTAATGAGGTAATTGTACCTTCTCCCGGATTGGAAAATAGTACATCACAGGAAATTGTTCCAGTGATTCCTACACCAATTAGTGAGGAAGTTAATGATAATGATCATGAAACTTCGGATCAAGTTTCTACTGAACGTCGTAGATCAACCAGAGTACGTTCCGCACCAGAGTGGTACGGCAACCCAGTTCTGGAAATCATGTTACTAGACCATGATGAACCTACGAACTATGAGGAAGCGATGATGAGCCCAGATTCCGCAAAATGGCTTGAAGCCATGAAATCTGAGATGGGATCCATGTATGAGAACAAAGTATGGACTTTGGTTGACTTGCCCGATGATCGGCAGGCCATCGAAAATAAATGGATCTTCAAGAGGAAGACCGACGCAGACGGTAATATTACTGTTTACAAAGCTCGACTTGTTGCGAAAGGTTTTCGACAAGTTCAAGGAGTTGACTACGATGAGACTTTCTCACCTGTAGCGATGCTTAAGTCTGTCTGAATCTTGTTAGCAATTGCCGCATTTTATGATTATGAAATATAGCAAATGGATGTCAAAACTGCATTCCTAAATGGATATCTCAAAGAAGAGTTGTATATGATGCAACCAGAAGGTTTTGTTGATCCAAAAGGTGCTAACAAAGTATGCAAGATCCAGCGATCCATCTATGGACTGGTGCAAGCATCTCGGAGTTGGAATATACGCTTTGATGAGGTGATCAAAGTATATGGTTTTATACAGACTTTTGGAGAAGCCTGTATTT
Organism: Secale cereale; assembly: GCA_902687465.1. Taxonomy (NCBI): domain Eukaryota; kingdom Viridiplantae; phylum Streptophyta; class Magnoliopsida; order Poales; family Poaceae; genus Secale; species Secale cereale. Next base: position 759,586,198 of record LR738710.1, read on the forward strand.
ACAAGAAAGTGAGTGGGAGCTCTGTAGCATTTCTAATATTATATGTAGATGACATATTTGTTGGGGATCGTAGCAGAAAATCAAAAATTTTCCTACGCGTCACCAAGATCTATCTATGGAGTAATCTAGCAACGAGCATAAAGGAGAGTTGATCTACATACCCTTGTAGATCGCGATGCGGAAGCGTTGCAAGAACGCGGATGAAGGAGTCGTACTCGCTGCGATTCAGATCGCGGTTGATTCCGATCTAAGCGCCGAACAACGGCGCCTCCGCGTTCAACACACGTGCAGCCCGGTGACGTCTCCCACGCCTTGATCCAGCAAGGAGAGAGGGAGAGGTTGGGGAAGACTCCATCCAACAGCAGCACGACGGCGTGGTGGTGGTGGAGGAGCGCGGGACTCCAGCAGGGCTTCGCCAAGCACTGCAAGAGACGAGGAGGGAGAGGGGTAGGGCTGCGCCAAGAGGGAGACGTTCTCGTGTGTCTAGCAGCCCCAAAAGCCCCACTATATATAGGGGAAGGGGAGGGGCTGCGCCCCCATCTAGGGTTCCCTCCCTAGGGGTGGCGGCAGCCCCCAAACCCATCTAGGGTGCGGCCAAGGGGGGGAGAGAGAGGGGGCGCCCTAGGGTGGGCCTTAAGGCCCATCTGGACCTAGGGTTTGCCCCCCTCCACTCTCCATGCGCCTTGGGACTTGGTGGGGGGGCGCACCAGCCCCCTTGGGGCTGGTACCCTCCCACACTTAGCCCACGCAGCCTTCTGGGGCTGGTGGCCCCACCTGGTGGACCCCCGGGACCCTCCCGGTGGTCCCGGTACATTACCGATAGCACCCGGAACTTTTCCGGTGACCAAAACGGGACTTCCCATATATGAATCTTTACCTCCGGACCATTCCGGAACTCCTCGTGACGTCCGGGATCTCATCCGGGACTCCGAACAACATTCGGTAACCGCGTACATACTTTCCCTATAACCCTAGCGTCATCGAACCTTAAGTGTGTAGACCCTACGGGCTCGGGAACCATGTAGTCATGACCGAGACAACTCTTCGGCCAATAACCAACAGCGGGATCTGGATACCCATGTTGGCTCCCACATGTTCCACGATGATCTCATCGGATGAACCACGATGTCAAGGATTCAATCAATCCCGTATACGATTCCCTTTGTCTATCGGTATAGCACTTGCCCGAGATTCGATCGTCGGTATACCGATACCTTGCTCAATCTCGTTACCGGCAAGTCTCTTTACTCGTCCCGTAACACATCATCCCGTGATCAACTCCTTGATCACATATTGTGCACATTATGATGATGTCCTACCGAGTGGGCCCAGAGATACCTCTCCGTCATACGGAGTGACAAATCCCAGTCTCGATTCGTGCCAACCCAACAGACACTTTCGGAGATACCTGTAGTGCACCTTTATAGCCACCCAGTTACGTTGTGACGTTTGGTACACCCAAAGCATTCCTACGGTATCCGGGAGTTGCACAATCTCATGGTCTAAGGAAAAGATACTTGACATATAGAAAAGCTTTAGCATACGAACTACACGATCTGTGCTAGGCTTAGGATTGGGTCTTGTCCATCACATCATTCTCCTAATGATGTGATCCCGTTATCAACGACATCCAATGTCCATGGTTAGGAAACCGTAACCATCTATTGATCAACGAGCTAGTCGTCTAGAGGCTCACTAGGGACATGGTGTTTGTCTTATGTATCCACACATGTATCTGAGTTTCCTATCAATACAATTCTAGCATGGATAATAAACAATTATCGTGAACAAGGAAATATAATAATAACCAATTTATTATTGCCTCTAGGGCATATTTCCAACAGTCTCCCACTTGCACTAGAGTCAATAATCTAGTTCACATCGCCATGTGATTAACACTCAGAAGGTCACATCGCCATGTGACTAACATCCAAAGAGTTCACTAGAGTCAGTAATCTAGTTCACATCAATATGTGATTAACACTCAATGAGTTCTGGGTTTGATCATGTTATGCTTGTGAGAGAGGTTGTAGTCTACGGGTCTGCAACATTCAGATCCCTATGTACTTCGCAAAACTTTATGTCATATCGTAGATGCTGCTACCACGTTCCACTTGGAGCTATTCCAAACTGTTGCTCCATTATACGTATCCGGTATCTCCACTTAGAGTTACCCGGATAGGTGCTAAGCTTGCATCGACGTAACTGTTTACGTCGAACTATTTATCACCTCCATGACCGAGAAACATTTCCTTATTCCTCTAAGGATAATTTTGACCACTATCTAGTGATCCACTCCTGGATCACCTTTGTACCCTCTTGCCAGACATGTGGCAAGGCACACATCAGGTGCGGTACTTAGCATGGCATACCGTATAGAGCCTATGACAAAAGCATAGGGGACGACCTTCGTCCTTCCTCTTTCTTCTGCCGTGGTCAAGCTTTGAGTCTTACTCAACTTCACACCTTACAAATCAGGCAAGAACTCCTTCTTTGACTGATCTATTTTGAACTCCTTCAAAATCATGCCAAGGTGTGTGTTCTTTTGAAAGTATCATCAGGCGTCTTGATCTATCTCTATAGATCTTGATGCCCAATATGTAAGCAGCTTTATCCAGGTATTCCTTTGAAAAACACCTTTTAGACAACCCTTTATGCTTTCCAGAAATTCTACATCATTTCGGATCAACAATATGTCATTCACATATACTTATCAGAAATGTTGTAGTGCTCCCACTCACTTTATTGCAAATACAAGTTTCTAACAAACTTTGTATACCCAAAAACTTTGATCACTCCATCAAAACATATATTCCGACTCCGAGATGCTTGCTCTAGTCCATAGAAGGATTGCTGGAGCTAGCATATCTTTCAGCATCCTTAGGATCGACAAAACCTTTCTGATTGTATCATATACAACCTTTCCTTACAAAAACTGGTAAGGAAACTTGTTTTGTCATCCATCTGCCAGATTTCATAAATGCAGCTAATGCTAACATGATTCCGACGGACTTAAGCATCGCTACGGGTGAGAAAATCTCATCGTAGTCAACTCCTTGAACTTGTGGAAAACTCTTCACCACAAGTCGAGCTTCATAGACGGTGACATTACCGTCCACGTCCGTCTTCTTCCTAAAGATCCATTTATCTCAATGGCTTGCCAGTCATCGGGCAAGTCCACCAAAGTCCATACTTTGTTTCGATACATGGATCCTATCTCGGATTTCTCGGCTTCTAACCATTTGTCGGAATATGGGCCCACCATCGCTTCTCCATAGTTCGTAGGTTCATCGTTGTCCAACAACGTGACCTCTAAGACAGGATCACTATACCACTCAGGAGTAGTACATATCCTTGTCGACCTACGAGGTTCGATAGCAACTTGATCTGGAGCTTCATGATCACTATCATTAGTTTCCTCTTCAACTGTCGTAGGTTCCACAGAAACATCTTTCTGTGTTGCACTACTCTCCGGTTGAAGTGAGGGTTCGACAAACTCATCAAGTTCTATCTTCCTCCCACTCAATTCTTTCGAGAGAAACTCCTTCTCGAGAAAGGACCCGTTCTTAGGGACAAACATTTTTGTCCTTGGATCTGAGATAGAAGGTATACCCAACCGTTACCAGTGGGTATCCCATGAAGATGTATTTGTCCGCTTTGGGTTCGAGCTTTTCCTGGCTGAAGCCGTAAGCATCGCAGCCCCAAACACTGAGAAACGACAACTTTGGTTTCTTGCCAAACCTTAGTTCATATGGCGTTGTCTCAACGGACTTAGATGGTGCCCTATATAAAGTGAATGCAGCTGTCTCTAATGCATAACCTCAAAATAATAGCGGTAGATCGGTAAGATACACCATAGATCGCACCATATCTCATAAGGTTCGATTACGATGTCCGGACACACCATTATGCTATGGTATTCCAGGTGGCTTCAACTGTGAAACATTTCCACAATGTCTTAAGTGATTGCCAAACTCATAATTCAGAAAATCTTCCCTTGATCAGATCGTAGGAACATGATCTTCTTGTTATGATGATTCTTAATCTTCACTCTGAAATTGCTTGAACTTTTCAAACATTTCAGACTTTTGCTTCATTAAGTAAATATACCCATATCTACTCAAATTGTCAGTGAAGATGAGAAAATAACGATATCCACTACACGCCTTAATTCTCATTAGATCACACACATCAGCATGTATGATTTCTAACAAGTCACTTTCCCGTTTCATTGTACCTGAACACGGGATCTCAGTCATCCTGCCCATGAGGCATGGCTCGCATGTGTCAAGCGATTCAAAATCAAGTGACTCAAAACATCCATCAGCATGGAGTTTCTTCATGCATTTTATGCCAAAATGACCTAAGCGGCAGTGCCACAAGAAAGTGGTGCTATCATTATTAACTCTACATCTTTTGGCATTAATATTATCATCATGTGTATTGCTATAATCGAGATTCAATAAACCATTGGGTGCATGACCATAAAGGTATTATTCATGTAAACAGAATAACCATTATTCTCTAACTTAAATGAATAACCGTATTGCAATGAACATGATCTAATCATATTCATGCTCAACGTAGACACACGATAACATTTATCTAAGTTCAACACTAATCTCGAAAATAGAGGGAGTGTGCGATGGTGATCTTATCAACCTTGGAAACACTTCCAACACACATCGTCACCTCGCCCTTAGCTAGTCTCCGTTCAGTCCGTAGCTTTTGCTTCAAGTCACTAATAATAGCAACTGAACCGGTATCCAATACCCAGGTGCTACAAGGAGTACTAGTGAGGTACACATCAATAATACGTATATCAAATATACTTTGTTGAAGTTTCCAGCTATTCTTATCTACCATGTATTTGGGGGTAGTTCCGCTACCATGTGACCGTTCCCCTTACAATAGAAGCACTTAGTCTCGAGGTTTGGGTTCAACCATTGGGTTCCTTCATTAGAGCGACAACTGGTTTGCCATTCATGAAGTTTCCCTTCTAGCCCTTGCCCCTTTTTGAAACCAGTGATCTTGTTAAACCATCAACACTTGATGCTCCTTCTTGATTTCTACTTTTGCGGATTTAAGAACCGCTAATAGCTCCGGGATCATCTCCATCCTTTGCATGTCATAGTTCATCACGAAGTTCTAGTAGCTTGGTGATAGTGTCTAGAGAATTCCGTCAACCACTATCTCACCTGGAAGATTAACTCCCACTTGGTTCAAGTGATTTTAGCACCCAGACATTCTGAGCACATGCTCACAAGTTGAGCTATTCTCCTCCATCCTTTTGGCAAAAGAACTTGTCAGAGGTCTCATACCTCTCAATACGGGCATGAGCCTGAAATCCCAGTTTCAGCTCTTAGAACATCTCATATGTTCTATGGCGTTCAAAACGTCATTGGAATCCCGATTCTAAGCCGTAAAGTATGGTGCACTAAACTATCAAGTAGTCATCAGGACGTGTCTGTCAGGTGTTCACAACATCCACAGACAACGTTGTAGGGGTTTGCACATCGAGCGGTGCATCAAAGACGTAAGCTTTCTGTGCAGTAGTGAGGACACTCCTCGGACTACGGACCCAGTCCGCATCATTGCTTACAATATCTTTCAACTTAGTCTTTCTCTAGGATCGTATTAAACAGGGAGCTACAACGCAGTTATTGGTCTACAACATAATTTGCGAAGACAACTTAGACTATTGTTCATGACAATGAAGTTCATCTAATGAACTCCCACTCAGATAGACATCTCTCTAGTCATCTAAGTGATACATGATCCGAATCGACTAGGCCGTGTCCGATCATCACGTGAGACGGACTAGTCATCAACGCTGAACATCTTCATGTTGATCGTATCTTCTATACGACTCATGTTCGACCTTTCGGTCTTCCGTGTTCCGAGGCCATGTCTGTACATGCTAGGCTCGTCAAGACAACCCTAAGTGTATCGCGTGTGTAAATCTGGCTTACACCCGTTGTATGCGAACGTTAGAACCTATCACACCCGATCATCACGTGGTGCTTCGGAACAACGAACCTTAGCAACGGTGCACAGTTAGGGGGAACACAATTCTTGAAATTTTAGTGAGAGATCATCTTATTCACTACCGTCGTTCTAAGCAAATAAGATGTAAAACATGATAAACATCACATGCAATCAAATAGTGACATGATATGGCCAATATCATTTTGCTCCTTTTGATCTTCATCTTCGGGGCTCCATGATCATCATCGTCACCGGCATGACACCATGATCTCCATCATCATGATCTCCATCATCGTGTCTCCATGAAGTCGTCTCGCCAAACATTACTTCTACTACTATGGCTAACGTTTAGCAATAAAGTAAAGTAATTACATGGCGTTATTCAGTGACACGCAGGTCATACAATAAATAAGACAACTCCTATGGCTCCTGCCGGTTGTCATTCTCATCGACATGCAAGTCGTGATTCCTATTACAAGAACATGATCAATCTCATACATCACATATATATCATTCATCACATCCTTTTGGCCATATCACATCACACGGCATATGTTGCAAGAACAAGTTAGACGTCCTCTAATTGTTGTTGCAAGTTTTTACGTGGCTGCTATAGGTTTCTAGCAAGAACGTTTCTTACCTACGCCAAAACCACAACGTGATATGCCAATTTCTATTTACCCTTCATAAGGACCCTTTTCATCGAATCCGATCCGACTAAAGTGGGAGAGACAGACACCCGCTAGCCACCTTATGCAACTAGTGCATGTCAGTCGGTGGAACCTGTCTCACGTAAGAGTACGTGTAAGGTCGGTCTGGGCCGCTTCATCCCACGATGCCGCCGAATCAAGATAATACTAGTAACGGCAAGAGAATTGACATGATCTACGCCCACAACTACTTTGTGTTCTACTCGTGCAAGATACTACGCATAGACCTAGCTCATGATGCCACTGTTGGGGATCGTAGCAGAAAATCAAAATTTTTCCTACGCGTCACCAAGATCTATCTATGGAGTAATCTAGCAACGAGCATAAAGGAGAGTTGATCTACATACCCTTGTAGATCGCGATGCGGAAGCGTTGCAAGAACACGGATGAAGGAGTCGTACTCGCTGCGATTCAGATCGCGGTTGATTCCGATCTAAGCGCCGAACAACGGCGCCTCCGCGTTCAACACACGTGCAGCCCGGTGACGTCTCCCACACCTTGATCCAGCAAGGAGAGAGGGAGAGGTTGGGGAAGACTCCATCCAACAGCAGCACGACGGCGTGGTGGTGGTGGAGGAGCGCGGGACTCCAGCAGGGCTTCGCCAAGCACTGCAAGAGACGAGGAGGGAGAGGGGTAGGGCTGCGCCAAGAGGGAGACGTTCTCGTGTGTCTAGCAGCCCCAAAACCCCCACTATATATAGGGGAAGGGGAGGGGCTGCGCCCCCATCTAGGGTTCCCTCCCTAGGGGTGGCGGCAGCCCCCAAACCCATCTAGGGTGCGGCCAAGGGGGGGAGAGAGAGGGGGCGCCCTAGGGTGGGCCTTAAGGCCCATCTGGACCTAGGGTTTGCCCCCCTCCACTCTCCATGCGCCTTGGGACTTGGTGGGGGGGCGCACCAGCCCCCTTGGGGCTGGTCCCCTCCCACACTTAGCCCACGCAGCCTTCTGGGGCTGGTGGCCCCACCTGGTGGACCCCCGGGACCCTCCCGGTGGTCCCGGTACATTACCGATAGCACCCGGAACTTTTCCGGTGACCAAAACGGGACTTCCCATATATGAATCTTTACCTCCGGACCATTCCGGAACTCCTCGTGACGTCCGGGATCTCATCCGGGACTCCGAACAACATTCGGTAACCGCATACATACTTTCCCTATAACCCTAGCGTCATCGAACCTTAAGTGTGTAGACCCTACGGGCTCGGGAACCATGTAGTCATGACCGAGACAACTCTCCGGCCAATAACCAACAGCGGGATCTGGATACCCATGTTGGCTCCCACATGTTCCACGATGATCTCATCGGATGAACCACGATGTCAAGGATTCAATCAATCCCGTATACGATTCCCTTTGTCTATCGGTATAGCACTTGCCCGAGATTCGATCGTCGGTATACCGATACCTTGCTCAATCTCGTTACCGGCAAGTCTCTTTACTCGTTCCGTAACACATCATCCCGTGATCAACTCCTTGATCACATATTGTGCACATTATGATGATGTCCTACCGAGTGGGCCCAGAGATACCTCTCCGTCATACGGAGTGACAAATCCCAGTCTCGATTCGTGCCAACCCAACAGACACTTTCAGAGATACCTGTAGTGCACCTTTATAGCCACCCAGTTACGTTGTGACGTTTGGTACACCCAAAGCATTCCTACCGTATCCGGGAGTTGCACAATCTCATGGTCTAAGGAAAAGATACTTGACATATAGAAAAGCTTTAGCATACGAACTACACGATCTGTGCTAGGCTTAGGATTGGGTCTTGTCCATCACATCATTCTCCTAATGATGTGATCCCGTTATCAACGACATCCAATGTCCATGGTTAGGAAATCGTAACCATCTATTGATCAACGAGCTAGTCGTCTAGAGGCTCACTAGGGACATGGTGTTTGTCTTATGTATCCACACATGTATCTGAGTTTCCTATCAATACAGTTCTAGCATGGGTAATAAACAATTATCGTGAACAAGGAAATATAATAATAACCAATTTATTATTGCCTCTAGGGCATATTTCCAACAGTATTGTTGATTGGAAATGATATAGAATTTCTGGATAGCATAAAAGGATACTTGAATAAAAGTTTTTCAATGAAAGACCTCGGTGAAGCTGCTTATATATTAGGTATCAAGATCTATAGAGATAGATCAAGACGCTTAATTGGACTTTCACAAAGCACATACCTTGATAAGATTGTGAAGAAGTTCAAAATGGATCAGTCAAAGAAAGGGTTCTTGCCTGTTTTACAAGGTATGAAGTTGAGTAAGACTCAATGCCCGACCACTGCAGAAGATAGAGAGAAAATGAAAGTCATTCCCTATGCCTCAGCCATAGGATCTATCATGTATGCAATGCTGTGTACCAGACCTGATGTGTGCCTTGCTATAAGTCTAGCAGGGAGGTACCAAAGTAATCCAGGAGTGGATCACTGGACAGCGGTCAAAAACATCCTAAAGTATCTGAAAAGAACAAAGGATATGTTTCTCGTATATGGAGGTGACAAAGAGCTCGTCGTAAACGGTTACGTCGATTCTAGATTTGACACTAATCCGGATGACTCAAAGTCACAAACCGGATATGTATTTTTATTGAACGATGGAGCTGTCAGCTGGTGCAGTTCCAAGCAGAGCGTCGTGGCGGGATCTACGTGTGAAGCGGAATACATAGCTGCTTCGGAAGCAGCAAATGAAGGAGTCTGGATGAAGGAGTTCATATCCGATCTAGGTGTAGTACCTAGTGCGTCGGGTCCAATGAAAATCTTTTGTGACAACACTGGAGCCATAGCCTTGGCGAAGGAATCTAGGTTTCACAAGAGAACAAAGCACATCAAAAGACGCTTCAATTCCATCCGCGATCTAGTCAGGGAGGGAGACATAGAGATTTGCAAAATACATACGGATCTGAATGTTGCAGACCCGTTGACTAAGCCTCTTCCACGGGCAAAACATGATCAGCACCAAGACTCCATGGGTGTGAGGATCATCACTTTGTAATCTAGATTATTGACTCTAGTTCAAGTGGGAGACTGAAGGAAATATGCCCTAGAGGCAATAATAAAGATGTTATTTGTATTTCCTTATATCATGATAAATGTCTTTTATTCATGCTAGAATTGTATTAACCGGAAACTTAGTACATGTGTGGATACATAGACAAAACAGTATGTCCCTAGTATGCCTCTACTAGACTAGCTCATTGATCAAAGATGGTTATGTTTCCTAGCCATAGACATGAGTTGTCATTTGATCAACGGGATCACATCATTAGGAGAATGATGTGATGGACAAGACCCACCCGTTAGCATAGCACTATGATCGTTTAGTTTAACTGCTATTGCTTTCTTCATGACTTATACATGTTCCTATGACTATGAGATTATGCAACTCCCGAATACCGTAGGAACACCTTGTGTGCTATCAAACGTCACAACGTAACTGGGTGATCATAAAGATGATCTACAGGTGTCTCCGAAAGTATTCGTGGTGTTGGCATAGATCAAGATTAGGATTTGTCACTCCGAGTGTCGGAGAGGTATCTCTGGGCCCTCTCGGTAACACACATCACAATAAGCCTTGCAAGCAAAAGACTAATGAGTTAGTCACGAGATGATGTGTTACGGAACGAGTAAAGAGACTTGCCGGTAACGAGATTGAACTAGGTATAGAGATACCGACGATCGAATATCGGGCAAGTAACATACCGTTTGACAAAAGGAACAACGTATGTAGTTATGCGGTTCTGACCGAAAAAAGATCTTCGTAGAATATGTAGGAGCCAATATGAACATCCAGGTTCCGCTATTGGTTATTGACCAGAGATGAGTCTCGGTCATGTCTACATAGTTCTCGAACCCGTAGGGTCCGCACGCTTAACGTTTGATGACGATCGGTATTATGAGTTTATGAGTATTGATGTACCGAAGGTAGTTCGGAGTCCCGGATGAGATCACGGACATGACGAGGAGTCTCAGAATGTCCGAGACATAAAGATTGATATATTGGACGGCTATATTCGGACACCGGAAGTATACCGGAAAAGTTTCGGATTTATCGGGATTGCCGAAGGGGGTTACCGGAACCTCCTACGAAGGGGGATGGTCCATAGTGGGCCTTGTGGAAAGGAGAGAGGAAGCCCATAGGGCTGGCCGGCGCCCCACCTAGTTCCTAGTTGGACTAGGATTGGTGGGAGGCGCCACCTCTTCCTTTTCCTACTCCATCTCTTCCTTCTTTGGTGATTCCTACTAGGAATAGGATTGCAATCCTATTCCTAGTAGGATTCCTTCCCTAGCCGCACCATAGGAGGTTGGCCGGCCCTCCTCCCTTGCTCCTTTATATACGGGGGCAGGGGGGCACCCAAAGACACACAAGTTGAATTGTTTTAGCCGTGTGCGGTGCCCCCCTCCACAGAATCACACCTCGGTCATACCGTCGCGGAGCTTAGGCGAAGCCCTGCGCCGGTGAACACATCATATCTGTCACCACGCCGTCGTGCTGACGAAACTCTCCCATGAAGCTCAACTGGATCAAGAGCTCGTGGGACGTCATCAAGCTGAACGTGTGCTGAACGCGGAGGTGCCGTACGTTCGGTGCTTGATCGGTTGGATCGCGAAGAAGTTCGACAACATCAACCGCGTCACTTGACGCTTCCGCTCCCGGTCTACGAGGGTACGTAGACACACTCTTCCCTCTCGTTGCTATGCATCTGGTAGATAGATCTTGCGTGATCGAAGGAAAATTTTAAAATACTACGTTCCCCAACAAGTCATCGGGCCCAACGCGCTTGGAATAACTCCTAGGTCGGTGATGAACTCCTTCATCCAGACTCCTTCCCGCGCTGCTTCGGAAGCAGCTATGTACTCCGCTTCACATGTAGATGCCGCCACGACGCTTTGCTTGCAACTGCACCAGCTTACTGCCCCACCATTCAAAATATACATTTATCCGGTTTGTGACTTGGAGTCATCCAGATCTATGTCGAAGCTAGCATCGACCTAACCTTTTACGACGAGCTCTTCGTCACCTCCATAAACGAGAAACATATCCTTAGTCCTTTTCAAGTACTTCAGGATGTTCTTGACCACTGTCCAGTGCTCCATACCGGGATCACTTTGGTACCTCCCCACCAAACTTATGGCAAGGTTCACATCAGGTCTGGTACACAGCATGGCATACATAATAGAACCTATGGCCGAGGCATAGGGGATGACACTCATCTTTTCTCTATCTTCTGCCGAGGTCGGGCATTGAGCTGTGCGCAATCTCATACCTTGCAATACAGGCAAGAACCCTTTCTTGGACTGATCCATATTGAACTTCTTCAATATCTTGTCAAGGTATGTGCTTTGTGAAAGACCAATGAGGCGTCTTGATCTATCTCTATAGATCTTGATGCCTAATATGTAAGCAGCTTCTCCAAGGTCCTTCATTGAAAAACTTTTATTCAAGTAGGTCTTTATGCTTTCCAAGAGTTCCACATCATTTCCCATCAGTAATATGTCATCCACATATAATATTAGAAATGCTACAGAGCTCCCACTCACTTTCTTGTAAATACAGGCTTCTCCCCAAGTCTGTCTAAACCCAAACGCTTTGATCACCTCATCAAAACGAATGTTCCAACTCCGAGATGCTTGCACCAGCCCATAGATGGAGCGCTGGAGCTTGCATACCTTGTTAGCATTCTGAGGATCGATAAAACCTTCCGGCTGCATCATATACAGTTCTTCCTTAAGGAAGCCGTTAAGGAATGCCGTTTTGACGTCCATTTGCCATATCTCATAATCAAAAAATGCGGCAAGTGCTAACATGATTCGGACGGACTTCAGCATCGCTACGGGAGAGAAAGTCTCATCGTAGTCAATTCCTTGAACTTGTCTATAACCTTTAGCAAAAAGCCGAGCCTTATAGATGGTCACATTATCATCCGCGTCAGTCTTCTTCTTAAATATCCATTTATTTGCTATGGCTTGCCGATCATCGGGCAAGTCAACCAAAGTCCATACTTTGTTATCATACATGGATCCTATCTCGGATTTCATGGCTTCAAGCCATTTATTGGAATCCGGGCCCGCCATCGCTTCTTCATAGTTCGAAGGTTCACCGTTGTCTAACAACATGATTTCCAGGACAGGGTTGTCGTACCACTCTGGCGCGGAATGTGTCCTTGTGGACCTACGAAGTTCAGCAGTAACTTGATGTGAAGCTTCATGATCATTATCATTAACTTCCTCTCTAGTCGGTGCAGGCACCACAGAAACATCTTCCTGCGCTGCGCTACTTTCCGGTTCGGAAAGGGTGACAATCACCTCATCAAGTTCCACTTTCCTCCCACTTACTTCTTTCGAGAGAAACTCTTTCTCCAGAAAGGATCCATTCTTGGCAACAAAGACCTTGCCTTCGGATCTGAGGTAGAAAGTATACCCAATAGTTTCCTTAGGGTGTCCTATGAAGATGCATTTTTCCGATTTGGGTTCGAGATTTTCAGGTTGAAGTTTCTTGACATAAGCATCGCATCCCCAAACTTTTAGAAACGACAACTTAGGTTTCTTCCCAAACCATAGTTCATACGGTGTCGTCTCAACGGATTTAGACGGTGCCCTATTTAAAGTGAATGCGGCAGTCTCTAAAGCATAACCCCATAATGATAGCGGTAAGTCGGTAAGAGACATCATAGATCGCACCATGTCCAACAGAGTACGATTACGACGTTCAAACACACCATTACGCTGAGGTGTTCCAGGCGGCGTCAATAGTGAAACAATTCCACATTTCCTTAGGTGCGTGCCAAATTCGTGACTTAAATACTCTCCTCCATGATCTGATCGTAAGAACTTTATTTTTCTGTCATGTTGATTCTCAACCTCATTCTGAAATTCCTTGAACTTTTCAAAGGTCTCAGACTTGTGCTTCATCAAGTAGACATACCCATATCTACTTAAGTCATCAGTGAGGGTGAGAACATAACGATAGCCACCGCGAGCTTCAACACGCATTGGACCGCAGACATCAGTATGTATGATTTCCAACAAGTTGGTTGCTCGCTCCATTGTTCCGGAGAACGGAGTCTTGGTCATCTTGCCCAAGAGACATGGTTCGCACGTGTCAAATGATTCATAATCAAGAGACTCCAAAAGTCCATCTGCATGGAGCTTCTTCATACGTTTGACACCAATATGACCGAGGCGGCAGTGCCACAAGTATGTGGGACTATCATTATCAACCTTACATATTTTGACATTCACACTATGAATATGTGTAACATCACGTTCGAGATTCAATAAGAATAAACCATTGACCAGCAGGGCATGACCATAAATCATTTCTCTCATATAAATAGAACAACCATTATTCTCAGATTTAAATGAGTATCCATCTCGCATTAAACGAGATCCAGATACAATGTTCATGCTCAAAGCTGGTACTAAATAACAATTATTGAGGTTTAAAACTAATCCCGAAGGTATATGCAGAGGTAGCGTGCCGACGGCGATCACATCGACCTTGGAACCATTTCCGACGTGCATCATCACCTCATCCTTCACCAGTCTCTGCTCATTCCGCAGCTCCTGCTTTGAGTTACAAATGTGAGCAACTGCACCGGTATCAAATACCCAGGAGCAACTACGAGCGCTGGTAAGGTACACATCAATAACATGTATATCACATATACCTTTGACGTTTCCGGCCTTCTTATCCGCTAAGTATTTGGGACAGTTCCGCTTCCAGTGACCCGTTCCCTTGCAATAAAAGCACTCAGTCTCAGGCTTGGGTCCATTCTTTGGCTTCTTCCCGGCAACTGGCTTACCAGGCGCGGCAACTCCTTTGCCGTCCTTCTTGAAGTTCTTCTTACCCTTGCCTTTCTTGAACTTAGTGGTTTTATTCACCATCAACACTTGATGTTCTTTCTTTATATCTACCTCTGCTGATTTCAGCATTGAATACACCTCGGGAATGGACTTCTCCATCCCTTGCATGTTGAAGTTCATCGCAAAGCTCTTGTAGCTAGGTGGGAGCGACTGAAGGATTCTATCAATGACCGCGTCATCTGGGAGAATAACTCCCAACTGAGACAAGCAGTTATGTAACCTAGACATTTTGAGTATATGCTCGCTGACAGAACTATTCTCCTCCATCTTACAACTATAGAACTTGTCAGAGACTTCATATCTCTCGACTCGGGCATGAGCTTGGAAAACCATTTTCAGCTCTTGGAACATCTCATATGCTCTGTGTTGCTCAAAACGCTTTTCGAGCCCCGATTCTAAGCTGTAAAGCATGCCGCACTGAACCAGGGAGTAATCATCTCTACGCGACTACCAGGCGTTCATAACATCTTGAGTTGCTGGGAAAACAGGTAAATCACCTAGCGGTGCTTCAAGGACATATGCTTTCTTGGCAGCTATGAGGATGATCCTCAAGTTACGGACCCAATCTGTATAGTTGCTACCATCGTCTTTTAGCTTGGTTTTCTCTAGGAACGCGTTGAAGTTGAGGGCAACATTAGCGTGGGCCATTGGATCTACAAGACATATTGTAAAGATTTTAGACTATGTTCATGACAATTAAGTTCATCTAAACAAATTTAATGAACTCCCACTTAGATAGACACCTCTCTGGTCATCTAAGTGATACATGATCCGAATCGACTAGGCCGTGTCCGATCATCACGTGAGACGGACTAGTCATCAACGGTGAACATCTTCATGTTGATCGTATCTTCTATACGACTCATGTTCGACCTTTCGGTCTTCCGTGTTCCGAGGCCATGTCTGTACATGTTAGGCTCGTCAAGTCAACCCCAAATGTATTGCGTGTGTAAATCTGGCTTATACCCGTTGTATGCGAACGTTAAGACCTATCACAGCCGATCATCACGTGGTGCTTCGGAACAACGAACCTTAGCAACAGTGCACAGCTAGGGGGAACACAATTGTTGAAATTTTAGTGAGAGACCATCTTATTTACTACCGTCGTTCTAAGCAAATAAGATGTAAAACATGATAAACATCACATGCAATCAAATAGTGACATGATATGGCCAATATCATTTTGCTCCTTTTGATCCTCATCTTTGGGGATCCATGATCATCATTGTCACCGGCATGACACCATGATCTCCATCATCATGATCTCCATCATCGTGTCTTCATGAAGTTGTCTCGCCAAACATTACTTCTACTAATATGGCTAACGGTTAGCAATAAAGTAAAGTAATTACATGGCGTTTTCAATGACACGCAGGTCATACAATAAAATAAGACAACTCCTATGGCTCCTGCCGGTTGTCATACTCATCGACATGCAAGTCGTGATTCCTATTACAAGAACATGATCAATCTCATACATCGTATATATATATATATATATATATATATATATATATATATATATATATATATATATATATATATATATATATATCATTCATCACATCCTTTTGGCCATATCACATCACACGGCACATGCTGCAAGAACAAGTTAGACGTCCTCTAATTGTAGTTGCAAGTTTTTACGTGGCTGCTATAGGTTTCTAGCAGGAACGTTTCTTATCTACGCAAAAACCACAATGTGATATGCCAATTTCTATTTACCCTTCATAAGGACCCTTTTCATCGAATCCGATCCGACTAAAGTGGGAGAGACGGACACCCGCTAACCACCTTATGCAACTAGTGCATGTCAGTCGGTGGAACCTGTCTCACGTAAGCGTACGTGTAAGGTCGGTCCGGGCCGCTTCATCCCACGATGCCGCCAGATCAAGATAAGACTAATAGCGGCAAGTAAATTGACATGATCTACGCCCACAACAATCTTGTGTTCTACGCGTGCATAGTAACTACGCATAGACCTAGCTCATGATGCCACTGTTGGGGATCGTTGCAGAAAATCAAAAAAATTCCTACGCATCACCAAGATCTATCTATGGAGATTACTAGCAACGAGAGGGGAGTGCATCTTCATACCTTTGAAGATCACGATGCGGAATCATTGCAAGAACGCGATTGGTGGAGTCATACACGAAGCAATTCAGATCGCGGTCGAATCCGATCTAAGCGCCGAACAATGGCGCCTCCGCGTTCAACACACGTGCAGCCCGATGACGTCTCTTGCGCCTTGATCCAGCAAGGGGTGAGGGAGAGGTTGGGGAAGACTCCATCTAGCAGCAGCACGACGGCGTGGTGGTGGCGGAGGAGCGTGGCACTCTAGAAGGGTTTTGCCAAGCACTGCGAGAGACGAGGAAGGAGAGGGGTAGGGCTGCGCCAAGCGAGAGAGGAACTCGTGCATCTGGCAGCCTAGAAACCCCACATATATATAGGGGGAGGGGAGAGAATGCGCCCCATCTAGGGTTCCCCCCCTAGGGGTGGCAGCAGCCCCTAGATCCCATCTGGGGGGCGACCAGGAAGGGGGAGAGAGAGGGGCGCCCTAGGGTGGGCCTTAAGGCCCATCTGGACCTAGGGTTTGCCCCCTCTCCCGTCCCCTGCGCCATGGGCCTTGGTGGGGGCACACCAGCCCACCTAGGGCTGGTCCCTTCCCACACTTGGCCCACGCAAGCCTCTGGGGCTGGTGGCCCCTCCCGGTGGACCCCCGGAACCCTTCCAGTGGTCCCGATATGTTACTGATAACGCCCAGAACAATTCCGGTGACCAAAACGGAACTTCCCATATATAAATCTTTACCTCAGGACCATTCCGGAACTCCTCGTGACGTCTGGGATCTCATTCGGGACTCCGAACAACATTCGGTAAGCACGTACTACATTCCCTATAACCCTAGCGTCAACGAACCTTAAGTGTGTAGAGCCTACGGGTTCGGGAACCATGCAGTCATGACCGAGACATATCTCGGGCCAATAACCAACAGCGGGATCTGGATACCCATGTTGGCTCCCACATGTTCCACGATGATCTCATCGGATGAACCATGATGTCAAGGATTCAATTAATCCCGTATACGATTCCCTTTGTCTATCGGTACAGCACTTTCCCAAGATTCGATCGTCGGTATACTGATACCTTGTTCAATCTCGTCATGGCATGTCTCTTTACTCGTTCCGTAACACATCATCCCGTGACAAACACCTTAGTCACATTGAGCTCATTACGATGTTGTCTTACCGAGTGGGCCCAGAGATACCTCTCCGTCATATGGAGTGACAAATCCTAGTCTCGATTCATGCCAACCCAACAGATGCTTTCGGAGATACCCATAGTGTACCTTTATAGCCACCCAGTTAGATTGTGACGTTTGGCACACCCAAAGTATTCATACGGTATCCGTGAGTTGCACAACCTCATGGTCTAAGGAACAGATACTTGACATTGGAAAAGCTTTTGCATACGAACTACACGATCTTGTGCTAGGCTTAGAATTGGGTGTTGTCCATCACATCATTCTCCTAATGATGTGATCCCGTCATCAATGACATCCAATGTCCATGGTTAGGAAACCGTAACCATCTGTTGATCAACGATCTAGTCAACTAGAGGCTTACTAGGGACACGTTGTGGTCTATGTAGTCACACATGCATTATTGTTTCCGAATAATACAATTAAAGCATGAACAAGGAAATATAATAATAACCATTTTATTATTGCCTCTAGGGCATATTTCCAACAGAATAATACCGCCGATAAACTAGACCGACCACCTCATGGACGGGACATAGTGACTAGCAACGGCGTACAGAAGCCCGCACCCCCACTCCGTAAAGGAAAGGAGGATGCGGCTCAAGTTCGAAAACACGATCTGCGTGAGGACCTGAACAAAAAAGCTAGCAAGACCAGGTCAATTTACGGACCTAGGGACCGAGCTCCCGCACGGGACGGCGGCTATCAAGCCAATCGCGCCAGTCATATGCCAGTTCGGGGTCAATACTGAACATCACAACCATCGGACATACGCCACGATATAGCAAAATACAGAGGAACCGCACACCCTTTGTGCTTCACCGATGAGGTGCTGGATCACGATTTTCGAGAAGGGTTTAAACCCATGAACATCGAGGCGTATGATGGAATGACGGATCCTGCCGTCTGGATAGAGGACTTCATTCATCACATCCACATGGCTTGAGGAGATGATCTCCACGCCATTAAATATCTACCCCTCAAGCTGAAAGGACCATCTCGGCACTGGCTAAACAGCCTCCCAGAGAACTCCATTGGGAGTTGGGAAGAACTTGAGGATGCTTTTCGAGCCAATTCTCAAGGGACCTATGTCCGGCCCCCGGACGCTGACGATCTAAGTAACATCATCCAACAACCCGAGGAGTCAGCCCGCAAACTTTGGAATCAGTTTCTCACTAAGAAGAACCAAATCGTCGATTGTCCGGACGCTGAAGCCTTAGCGGACTTCAAGCACAGTGTCCAGGACGAATGGCTAGCCAGACACCTCGGACAGGAAAAGCCGAGGACAATGGCAGCCCTAACTACACTCATGACCCGCTTTTGCGCGGGTGAGGATAGCTGGTTAGCTCGTAGCAGCACCATCGACCCTGGAACATCTGAAGCCAGGGACAGCAATGGAAAGCCACGACGTACCAAAAACAAACGTCAAAACAATGCTAGAAGCCCAGATGATACAGCGGTAAACGCCAAATTCAGCAGCTCCAGGCTCGGTCAACGGAAGAAGCCATTTAAAGGCAACAAAGATGGTCCATCTAGTCTGGAAAAAATATTAGATAGGCCCTGCCAAATCCATGGCACCCCAGAGAAACCTGCAAACCATACGAACCGTAATTGTTGGGTCTTCAAGAAGGCCGGCAAGCTCAATGACGAACACAAGGGGGAGGAGCCTCAGAGTGAAGACGGGGACGAACCTCGCCAGCCGAATACAGGGGGCCAGAAGAAATTTCCACCGGAAATCAAAACAGTGAACATGATATATGCCACTCATATTCCAAAGAGGGAGCGCAAGCACGCACTCCGAGATGTTTACACCGTTGAGCCTGTTGCCCCCAAATTCAACCCATGGTCAGCCTGTCCGATCACTTTTGATCGCAGGGATCATCCGACCAGTATCCGTCATGGGGGTTCGGCTGCCCTAGTGCTCGACCCAATAATCAATGGATACCATCTCACCCAAGTCTTTATGGATGGCAGCATCAGTCTTAATCTGATATATCAGGACACTGTCTGCAAGATGGGGATCGACCCGTCAAGAATCAAGCCAAGCAGGACGACCTTTAAAGGAGTGATACCGGGCGTAGAAGCCCTCTGCACGGGCTCTTTAACATTGGAGATCGAATTCAGCTCTCCTGATAACTTTAGAAGCGAAGAATTAATCTTCGACATAGCTCTATTCCGAAGTGGCTATCACACTCTACTCGGTAGAACAACCATCGCCCGCTTTAATGCAATCCCGCATTATGCTTATCTAAAGCTTAAAATGCCTGGACCACGTGGCGTCATCACGGTCAATGGAAATATGGAGCGCTTTCTCCGTACGGAGGAGGACATTGCGGCCTTAGCAACCGAAGTCCAAAATGGCCTATTCAAGCCGGATAATCCATCGGTCACGGGCATAACTAAACGTGTCTGGCACACGCCTCAGTGCGGCAGCTCAGATGAACCTAAGCTAGATTAGCAGCTACGCCCCCATAGACTGCCCCATAAGGTGATAACACATGTACCTCGAGTGCATAATTATGCCTTTAAAATCCCTTGGGTGGCACTGGGGGCACACTGCATATAGTCCATAGTTTGGCTCGACCCTATTCCGACTCTAAACTTGTCTTTTTAGGTTCATTAATTGAACCAGCCTTGTTGTGGCTGAAGGAAATATGCCCTAGAGGCAATAATAAAGTTATTATTTATTTCCTTATATCATGATAAATGTTTATTATTCATGCTAGAATTGTATTAACCGGAAACTTAATACATGTGTGAATACATAGACAAAACAGAGTGTCCCTAGTATGCCTCTACTAGACTAGCTCATTGATCAAAGATGATTATGTTTCCTAGCCATAGACATGAGTTGTCATTTGATCAACGGGATCACATCATTAGGAGAATGATCTGATGGACAAGACCCATCCGTTAGCTTAGCACTATGATCGTTTAAGTTTTACTGCTATTGCTTTCTTCATGACTTATACATGTTCCTATGACTATGAGATTATGCAACTCCCGAATACCGGAGGAACACTTTGTGTGCTACCAAACGTCACAACGTAACTGGGTGATTATAAAGGTACTCTACAGGTGTCTCCGAAGGTACTTGTTGGGTTGGCGTATTTCGAGATTAGGATTTGTCACTCCGATTGTCGGAGAGGTATCTCTGGGCCCACTCGGTAATGCACATCACTATAAGCCTTGCAAGCATTGCAGCTAATGAGTTAGTTACGGGATGATGTATTACGGAACGAGTAAAGAGACTTGTTGGTAATGAGATTGAACTAGGTATTGAGATACCGACGATCGAATCTCGGGCATGTAACATACCGATGACAAAGGGAACAATGTGTGTTGTTATGCGGTTTGACCGATAAAGATCTTCGTAGAATATGTGGGAGCCAATATGAGCATCCAGGTTCCGCTATTGGTTATTGACCGGAGACGTGTCTCGGTCATGTCTACATAGTTCTCGAACCCGTAGGGTCCGCACGCTTAAGGTTTCGATGATAGTTTTATTATGAGTTTATGAGTTTTGATGTACCGAAGGAGTTCGGAGTCCCGGATGAGATCGGGGACATGACAAGGAGTCTCAAAATGGTCGAGACGTAAAAATCGATATATTGGACGACTATATTCGGACATCGGAAAGGTTTCGAGTGATTCGGGTATTTTTGGAGTACCGGGGAGTTACGGGAATAGAGGAGAGAGGCCAAAAGGAAGGAGGCGTGCACCCCCCCTTCTGGTCCGAATTGGACAAGGGGTGCAGCCCCCTTTTCCTTCTCCCTCTCCCCCTCTTTCCTTCTCTCCTACTCCGGAAAGGAAAGGGGAATCCTACTAGGACTTGGGAGTCCTAGTAGGACTCCCCACACTTGGTGCGCCCCCTCTAGGGCCGGCCTCTCCCTCCCTCCTTTATATACGGGGGCAGGGGGCACCTCTAGACACAACAATTGATCTCTTGATCTCTTAGCCGTGTGCTGTGCCCCCCTCCACCATAGTTCTCCTCGATAAATATTGTAGCGGTGCTTAGGCGAAGCCCTGCGACGGTAGAACATCAAGATCGTCACCACGCCGTCGTGCTGACGGAACTCTCCCTCGACACTCGGCTGGATCGGAGTTCGAGGGACGTCATCGAGCTGAATGTGTGCTAGAACTCGGAGGTGACGTAGTTTCGGTGCTTGATCGGTCGGGCCGTGAAGACGTACGACTACATCAACCGCGTTGTTCTAACGCTTCCGCTTTCGGTCTACGAGGGTACGTAGGCTCACTCTCCCCTCTCGTTGCTATGCATCTGGTAGATAGATCTTGCGTGATCATAGGAAAATTTTAAAATACTACGTTCCCCAACAGTGGCCACACTGGATTTCTGTTTTTCCAGGTTTCTTTTTATTTTTACAGATGGCCATCATACTCCCCCTTCAAGGACACACTACAGAGGAGGAAACGGCGCAGACGTGCAGCAGGGACCCGCGCTAAGGTTTCTTTTTTAGATTAAGACCCTGTGTAAACATTTTTTCTCTTTCTTGTTATATAACTTTCTGGCATATAAAATGTCCAAGAAGGTCCTTGGCATTATCTGCAAGCTTACGGCTTGCCGTACTATAAAGGGATATTAATAGAGCAGCTTTATTCGCATTATGTTCGGAGTTTTTATACACTCACCATAAATGTTCTCTCCCCACATCGGATTGCCACATGTGCCTTGTCAACAGGGTTTATTACTAGGGGTTGTATTCAACCTGGTATATGTTGAAAAGAACGAACACCTATAGGGAGTGTTCGGCGTCCTGGATGTTTGCCTTATATGCATCAGTTCCGAATCATGTCTTGGGTCAATAGTTGGGTCGCCCGGCTCCTGTGCTTACCCCTATGTTCCTGATTGTTCGGCTAGGGTGTAAAGGGAGAACTACTGCGATTGTACTTCTGGCTCCTCCGGTCTAGTACCTCAGTAGAGAAAGCCGAAAACTGACTGTCATGATAGGCGAGAACCTGGTCCGCAATCCGGTGACTTAGTT
Source organism: Secale cereale (assembly GCA_902687465.1). Taxonomy (NCBI): domain Eukaryota; kingdom Viridiplantae; phylum Streptophyta; class Magnoliopsida; order Poales; family Poaceae; genus Secale; species Secale cereale. The sequence continues at coordinate 759,609,033 of LR738710.1, forward strand.
TTATACTACGATCGATAGAGATCTACCCCGTGTTATACGAAGGGTTGGTTTTTTTGCCCAGCCAGGTGCAATTGGATACCTTAAGTAAGGAATATCATGTTCGTACCAGGGGCTAGTACCTAGCCCCACATGTCAAACTCCTACGACTAAGTGAAAGCAATAATGCCGCATAGTCTGATTGCCTGGTTCGCTCCGCATATACCTCCTATACGGACCAAGACGTTGGATAAAGAGTGTATATGCATATGACCGAACACCCTAGTACTATGTACATGGGGGCTGAAGCCGATGACTAGAAACTTTCAGATTTACATAAACAGTCACACAGGAGGTAAAAGACGCTTATATTATAATAGCGCAAAATTTATATACAGCTTAAAACTTTACATCCGGATACAATTACTCAAAGATAATATCCTTCGAGCACTGGCCTGCTACAAGGCGGGCGCCTTCTATGACGTCCTCAAAGTACTTCTCCGGTTTGCGGTGCTCCTTGCCTGCGGGCTACCCAGCGGTAGCTATATGCTCCGCCCTCATCTTCGCCCAGTGCACTTTCACACGAGCGAAGGCCATCCGAGCACCTTCTATGCAGGCCGAACGCGTCAACGCGTCGACCCACGGACTCGCCTCGATGAGCCGCTTCACCAATCCGAAGTAGCTACTTGGGATTGGATCAGCGGGCCATAGTCGGACTATCAATTCCTTCATGGCCAAACCCTCCATGTTGTGCAGCTCGACGAGCTGCTTCATCTGGTTGTTGAGGGGCACGGGATGTTTTGGCGCATAGAACTGCGACCAAAACAACTTCTCCGTGTCATTCCCCTCCTGGGCTCCAAAGTACTGGGCAGCGTCAGCACTGCTCCTTGGAAGATCAGCAAACACACCTGGAGAACTCCATAACCGTGTCTGCCCAAGATACTTCTGCCCTCCGAAGATGCTCTGTAAGAGAAATGTCTTACCAGATGCTATCTGTCGCGCATGCTTGATTTCCTCAAAGGCGTTGCGCGCCTCGCCTCGTGCACCCTGGGTAGTCTTCATTGTCGCAGTAAGCTCAGATGACTATTCCAAAGCCTTCTTTTCCAATGCCTCACATTTGAGAATGGCATCTTTGAGCTCGTCCTCGACTTCGGACACCCGAGCCTGGTGCTTCTCGCACTCAGCCTTTTCGGCCTCTAGTTCGGCAACCGCCTTACCAGCGATTGCCTTGCTCACCTCGGCCTCCTTCTTGGCCTTCGCGAGCTCGCCCTTGAGGGCCTTGAGCTCAGTGGCGCCAACTGTGTAATACAAAATATCATAGAAGAGATTTAATACTCATAATCAATTTATGATTTTAGTCTTCTTGTCATTTTAATTTTTTACATCCGCATACCATGCGTTTCATCTAAACGCTGGTTGACGCGGTCGAGGTCCGCATTGGCCAACAAGAGCTTCCAGTTTAGTTCTACAACATGTGCATCTCGTGTAGTTGCTGCAACTAGTGAAGCATGTTCAAATATAACAAAAACATAAAGTTCAGCTTTCGAATATGCTATACTATGGATACTTCGTCCGATTCTGTTCAGAATAACACAAAGCATCATGGGCTACTGGTTATATATGTGTATTTAAAACAAATAAAGTTACATAAAGAACATTACATTTCTTACCTCAAAGCCCGTTAACAGGCTGTTGAAGGCTTCATTCAGTTCGCCCTTGACGGACTGAATCTACTTCATCACCGCACCCATCACGGTGCGGTGCTCCTCCACGATGGAAGCACTTTGCAATGCTCCCTCCATAGGGTCCGGCGCCTCCGGATTGACCCCGGGCGCCGTCATATCCACCCCCGCCTTGGGGGTCTGGTCTTCAGACCCCGGAGCCGCACTAGGCTCCGGGTCATTGTTCGGGAGGGCCCCGGATTGTTTGCCCCCCCCCCCCGACTTCGGTCTCCATAGGGGTCGTTTCCCCATGGTTAGCGGCGGCCGAGGTATTACCGTCGGTCGTACCGTCACCTGCCCCCCTCATCTCCTTGGGCGGAGGACACCCGCTGGGAGTACACTTTGGTGTCCCCGCCGATCATGGGAGATGGAGCTCGGACCGGCGGGTCACTCTCCGTCTCTCGGGGCGCTAGAGAGTTCCCCTCTGAGAAGGAGGCATCAGGGTGTCCACCGGGAGGGCTGTAGGTCAGCAGGTGAGAAATACTAAGTAAAGCATCATAGATGCTAAACAAATAAAGGTGCGGCTATTAATCCGGACAAACTTACGATTCGGGCAGGGATTTCTCCCTGGGCTTCACCACGAAGCTATGTTCGGACGAATCTGAACTAGCAGCGAGTCTCAGCTTCCTCCGGGGTGCGGCCGTGCCTGCATCAGCAGGGGCCCCTCTTCTTCCCCGTGCCTTGCGTAGGGGGCTCTTCTTCTTTTTCTTCTTATTCATCCTCCTCCTCTTCATCTTCCTCCCCCTCTTTTGAGGAGAGAATGTTGATCTACTCGGACTTCTTGTCCACAGGGCGGGGGTTGTCTCTGGCCCCCTTGCTCTTCTTATTGGGCTTCTTGACCGGCACCTTGCATGGCACCGGGACCAGTATCGCAGTCAGTCGAGGCGATTCTGGGTCTTCGGGAAAAGGCGCCGAACACTTGATGCGGGTCGCCTTCTTCGTCCAGCCCTTTATATCACGCAAAAACTCCAATTCCTGTTATCATTAAATAAGGGAGGAAATATATGTTCGTCGAAATTTTCTATTACCTCTGGGGCGGAGAGTGCGGTACTAAAGCACGTATCCTCGGTTTCGACAGGCCACTCCTTCTGGCTCTTGAAGAGATGCTTCCAGATCTCTTTGTGCATAAAGCCGAAGAGATGCTTCAGAGGCTTATCTCCTGCCAGATCAAACTCCCATAGGGAGGAGTCCCGGCTTTGGCAAGGGAGAACAAGTCGGGCCAGCATTACCTGGACCACGGATGAGAGCTCGTGCCCCTTGGAAATCACGCCAGATACACGGCTCTGGAGTGTCGTCACTTTAGTTTGAGATCCCCGGTCCAAACCCTTTTTGGTCCAGGAGGTCAACCTCTCTGGGGTCCGGATCTGAAAGCAGGTTCCGCCGCCCATTTGGCGTCGCGGGGTTCGGTGATATAGAACCACTCCTGCTGTCAGACCTTGTTCGTCTCTACGAATGACCCTTTTGGCCAAGTCGCATTCCGAAGATTGCTAATCATGGTGCCCCCGCACTCCGCATGCTGCCCATCCACCACCTTTGGCTTCATGTTGAAGGTTTTGAGCCATAGGCCGAAGTGTGGAGGGATGCGGAGGAAAGCTTCACAGACCACTATGAAAGCGAAGATGTGAAGGATTGAGTTCGGGGCTAGATCGTGGAAATCTAGCATGTAGAAGAACAACAAACCCCGAACAAAGGGGTGGAGCGGAAACCCTAGCCCACTAACAAAGTGAGAAGTAAACACAACCCTCTCACCCGCCTCTGGGACGGGAATCACCTAACCCTTGGCAGGGACTCGATGCGCGATATTGGCAGCGAGATAGACCGCACTCCACAGATCCTCCACGGTTTTTTCAGTGACCGTGGAGGCCTCCCACTTGCCCCTGGCACCGGATCCAGCCATTGCTGGGATGGGAGTAGTGGTTGAGGAACGAGGAGCGGTGGGTGCAGGAGATGAGGATGCTGGGGCTAAAGAGATTGGAGAACTCGAGCTTGAGGAGAGCGTGGGGCTGATGAAAAGGATTGGTATCCTTTTATGACGCTGCGAATACAGAACGTCCCCCCACTTTAGCCATAAACCTCGCCGGTTCCCAAAGCGGTCGTGCATAATGCACGGCATGGATTCTCACGTCATATTGATAAGGATCCCACAATAAGCGGGCACGATCTATATTCTGATAAGACGTGTCAATGAGGATATACCTCAAAATGCAAAACTATGACCAAATAAAATGGTTCAACATGTTTTCTTGACTATGGCGGTTCAATATGTTAGTTGGATGGACGCGACGCTTCACCAAAATGTTGTCAGTAAAGACACACTATTCATTTTCTTTTAAGAGCCTTGCCTTCGAGGCTAAGGGTTGTACTAACCTTGCAGAGCCAAACACAATACACCTTTTTGTAGAGGATATATTCGGAAGAAGGACCCTGCCTTGCAATGCTGAAGACAATACGGAAGCCGAATTCATCATCATCGAAGACAGGTTCAGGGGCTACTGAGGGAGTCCTAGATCGAGGGGTCCTTGGGTGGCCAGATAACTCTTGGTGGGCCGGACTAGTGGGCCGTGAAGATCATAGTTGAATATCATCTCTCGTATCCGGATAGGACTCCTGTATTCGTATAATGGCAAGTTTTAGGTTCGGGTGTAATCTTTCCTTCCTCTGCAATATGGTTATGTACAAACCCTAGGCCCCTCCGGTGCATATAGAAACCGGAGGGTTTAGTCCGTAGGAGCTAATAGAAAACACAAATCCTCATAGGCTAGACTCTAGGGTTTGGCCAATACGATCTCGAGGAAGATCAACTCTTGTATTCATATTCATCCATATTAATATAGCAGGAAGTAGGGTTTTACCTCGATCGAGAGGGCCTGAACCTGGGTAAACATCGTGTCCCCAACCTCCTGTTACCATCGATCCTCATACGCATAGTTTGGGACCCCCCCCCCTACCCGAGATCCGCCGGTTTTGACACCGACAGTAGGGTCTCCGGTTTCTTCCTCGTTGGCTTGGGCTGTGATCTTGGCTATGAAAATGTTCCACTTCGGTTGCCTATTCAACTTCAACCAACAATGCATGACAGTGAAGGACTTCTTCTCCAACTTCTTGTACACCACACAAGCACAAGTAGGCTACAAAGTGAAACATTGCCGACAATGCATATCAGTCTAGTGAGCAACAAAACAATGCATACCCGGCTAGTGATCAACAAAACTAAGCATGTCCAGCTAGTGATCAACTTACTTACTTGGACACAACTTCTTGGATGGTGTACCATTAATGGTTGAGGGACTTCAATTCACGGTTGCAGTTGACCGCGTCGGGGTAGGGCGTGAAATGCTTGAGTTTATGGAACCGTATGTGAATGTTCCTCCAAGATGTTGTGCCCTTTTGCTCCGTGCCATGGATCAGATCAATGCTAGTGGTCAACCATGCATCACACAATAGCCCGTCCTCCCACATTTTGAAGCTTTCTCGTCTACTCTTCTTCTTCTGATCACCGGCTGTATCATCCGGATCATCGTCCTCGCCGTCCTTCTCCCCCCTCCCCTTCGGCTGCTGCTTTCCGGCGGCCCAATATTATTGTTGTGTGCCATCGTTGGTCTACATGTAAGACTGACGCGTGACCGTCTGAGTGTAGAACTGCTGGTGATGGTAGTTGTCAGACTGGGTGAGATTCGAGTCTTCCACCTGCCCATCCTCATAGCCCCCTACTCCACCCCTCGCCTTTGTCATGGATGATAGCGAGCATCTCCCTGTCTGGGTCGTAGTACACTCTCCCTCGCTCTAGGCATTGCAGCGAACAGTGTGTGTGCACCCATCTGCTCACAGCCCGTCGTCCGCGCCCAGACTAGATGTGGCGAAGAATACTCGGAGAAGAGTGGTGTTGCGTTCACATCGATGATGTAAGGCACCGTACCTGGGGGTTCCCAACTGCTTGGCAGCGTAGTAGTATGGAGGCTTGTAATGCTCCGACCATGGCACCGTCTATATTGTGGGGGGCGACCGTCTAGTGGCGTCCACCACAGCCACAATGACTGTCCTGTCCGCCACGACCTCCATGCCCAACGCCACCACCAGGGACACAGGTAGGTAACAACCTTTTGAGCTTCTCCTCCTTCTCGGCCTTAGCTTTGATGCAGCGAGTTTGCCGCGTAGCTGTGCTGATCTTTTGGACGAGTGTGATGCTCGGGTCCTCTGGCACCTCCGCCGGCTCCATCTCCGACAGGTTCTTCGATGGTTCTATGCGACGACAGCGGAAGAAAGGAGAGGATGGGAAAAATTGAGGGAATTGGGTGGAGAGCGACAGGGGTGGAAGAAGAGAGTGGGGGCTTTTGGCATGGAAACAATGTGGGATGCTCCAAAAGCGCCGGCTCCACCTTCCTTTTGGGTGGGTTAGGGGGGCACAGAGCGACATTTCATGCATCTGGACTCCCGCAAAGCCCCTACGTTTGTCTCCGGTTTGTGAAGAAAACATGCCCGTACCACCCTACGGACCAATACAAGCCCGTGTTGGATGGCGCAAAATGTCCAGACTTCACGGTCCGGACGAATGTAGGCAGTTTGCGGGTCGCCGTTGGAGACGCCCTAATGTCATTTTACGAATAGTTCCCTATTCTTTAAGCATACACAATCAAGAATAATGTTTCACTTTCTCTCTTTCTCTTTCATTTACACATCTTACCTAAGAGCATGTGTAGAGATTAGATTCTTGCAGGAGAGCTCACTCACACCCTTTTTGCATGTCCTTCTCCTCCACATAGGCAAAAAATGGTATGCAAGAAGACTTGTAGCCCACTATTGTACCTGCTTTTAGGGGTAGCATGGGCAATAAAACATCAACTCTTTGCCTTGCATGGTCTTAGCAACAAAAGTTTTATTGGTCTTCGCAATGATAGTTTTTCGCCTTGTTATTTAGGGGAAGGCCTCCATGGCTAGCTTTATTAACTTCAAATAGTACTTACATCGTTTGCTAAAAATTTAACAATGAAACTGGGAGGTACGTCCATCCACACAATCGGATTGTTCGTACGCCCCCATTCAGCTAGATCATGAGCCACTACACTAGACTCTCTATTGCAATGCTCAATAGTAACCTTCCCGAATTCACACAATAATTGTCTGCAATCATCTAGTATTGGGGCCAACACCATAGAATGTCCCTCGTTGCGACGTATAGAATCCACCACAATGATGTTGTCCATTCTAACTAGCATATTGTTGCATCCAAGTCTTTGGATTAGCTTCAATCCTTCCCAAAGTGTCGCTGCTTCTGCTGAGAAAACATCTGCAACATGCTGGAAACGTGAAATGGAAGCTGCGATAAAGTTACCTTTGTGGTCTCTAACGATTGCTCTGCATGATCCTGAGTGAAATCCCTCGCTGAATGAGACATCAACATTTGGTAATTGTTCTGAAGCTAAAGCAGCATGCCATCTATTCTGTCAAGGGGTAGGAGTTGCTTTCACAACCGCACAAGTGAAATTCAGGGCCAACACATGTATCGCCACTGTTGTCCGCTATGGATTTTGCACAATTAGCTTGAACATATTGTCTTCGTTGCCATAGAAAACAACATGCTATTTCTATCAGTTCTGGTAGCTCAATTTGTTCTTCATACACTGTCTCGATTGAGTGGTCGCACATGATGAAGTCTAGTACACGGGGGGCCGATCGATCTAGCAATCATACATCCATGATGGCTTGCCCGATGCCTAGTGCTTCCTAGACCACTCCAGCTCACGTACACGTGAACAATGCATGCTTAATATCCTCCGCCCCTGCTACACAAATTAAGTATTGGGATACATTCACTACTGCAGGATGCAGCTAACGCGACACTACGATCAGAGACCCTTCAACGAAATTGTGTGCTATGCCATAATCGCAAACGAGGGTGTAAAAAAACTATCAAAAAGGTGCAAAACATTTGCGATGGAGGATGCATCAAACACGATTTAGACTTTGGTTGTGTGTATGATGGTGGGCCTACGGTTCAGTTCAATTGACTGTTTGCGATTAGGAGGAACAAAAGAAACGGGCTGCCAGATGAAGGCATGTGCGATGTACAACATACGGTTCAGTCGGATGAACTGTTTGTGATTAGGCAACACAAAAGAAACAGTCAGCCAGATCAGGGTGTGTGCGATATACGACATGCGGTTCACTCGGATGAACTATTTGTGTTGAGACAAGAGAACATAAATGGTTCAATATAAAAAGATGTCTGTGATACGCGGCAAACAGGTATGTAATAAAAAAACATGTGCTAAGACCGATAATAACACAGACGGTTGCTACTAATAAGACGTGTGTGTTGTGCGATGAGATTGCATACAGAACAACATACATACATATATATAGACACACACACACACACACTTATAAGGACATGGTTGCATAACCAAATTAAACATCCACTTACATAGGTGGTTACTATACAACCATGGCATTTGCACACACCAAAGTAAACTATTACATGCATAATTACATAGCTGGCTACTACACACATGACATTTCCACACACCAATAAAGTAAACTATATATTACATGCATGATCAACTAGCATAAACGATCATCTAATCATCATCTACTTCTTGGGACGCTTGCTCTGCTTGTGGCTCGATCCGGGCTCGTCGATTTGGGTAACAAGGCACTTCCTGATGTCAACAATCCGCCTGTGCATATCGTAGCATGTGTACATGCTCTTGGCCGTGAACCTGAGGTGAGGTTCATCCAGTTGCCGCATCCAGGCCCTCTACCAGGATACGGGACTTGTTCTCTTGGCATCCTGCTTCATCTTTTAGTAGTAGGGGTCGATGATGGCCGAGGCAAGTTCAACTAGGAGTCCTTCTTCGTTGTCGGATTACGGGCTCCGCATACCCAAGAAGTTCGAACACATGGGCGTGAACGAAGATCTCTCCCACTCACGTCTACCTAGCGCCTCGCCCTCGTCTAATGAAGAGATTCAAACAAGCAACAAGTAAAGCACACACAAGTTTACCCAGGTTCAGGCCACCTTACAGTGTAAAACCCTACTTCCTTCTTTGGTGGATTAGCCTCGGGAGGTCTTGAGTATGAACACGTACAGTGGCTCCTGAGCTCAGGAGGGTCAGGAGGCAAGGGTTCTTGCTCTTCGGTGTGATGGCGGAGTCTCTCTGGACCTGACCCGTCCCCTCGCACGGTGGGAATCCTAGCTACTTATATAGATGGCGGGGTCCTCTTCCCCCAAAATGTTTAAGTGGGAAGGGATTCCACAACGGCCATTTTGAGCAGGAACACAAGGATGCTCCTATCCTAAAAAAAGCGGTCTTCGCCTGCAAAGGCATCAGGCGGTGACGCGGTGGTGGGCTCAGCGGTGACATCCTCTCTGTCGTCCTTGCAGTCTTCAGTCTTGTTGCACCAAAGGGGAAACCTTTGTCCCGCTCCTCGGGAACCTGCTCCTGTGCTGTCTCCTTTGCACCAAAACGGCAACTACACCGCTGGCACGTGCTGGCACTCGCTGGCGCGGTGCATCATTGCTCGCGTCACTGCCTCCTCCTGAGGCAGGCTTGGCCTTGGATTCTCCGCCCCTCCGGAGCAACCTAGCCGAGGCCGCTCCTGAGGGGGTCTTGGTGTCGTTCTCCTCGCGAGGTCTAGCCCCCTCGCAAGGGTCTTGAGCAGCTGGTCAATCAGCTGGGTCGTACCAGGCCGTAGTAGGAGCGCGTCGCGGCCTGCAGACAGGCACGTCTGGGTACCATGGTTCCCAGGACGCCGACAGTAGCCCCCAGGCCCAAGGCGCGCGCGGAGCTGGCTTCGGGGCGAAGCCTTAGTCGAGGACGAAGCGCCGCAGGCCCCAAAAGGCTGCGGGCTAGGCTGGCGTGTGACGGTTGGATGGGACGTGGGCGACTCCGCTTCCCACGCAGCCTTGGCAATCGTGTGATTTGACAATCGCACAACCGATAGGCGGACTTCTTGTTGTCGCCCCTGCTTTCTTGCCCCTCAATCGCCTCCTCCCTTTCTTTGCCTTCTCTGCCCCTCCTCCTTGCCGCCATGCTGCGCAGGACAAAGAAGAGGGGAACCGGCGAGTCTGCCACGCCACCGCCGGGGCTCGAGCTGGCGCTGGGTCGCTCCCTCGTGGTGAACCAGGAGGGCATGGACAAGGTGCGCCATGCCCTGGCCGATGCGTCCAACGAGTGGGGGCCGACCAGGGCCTGGCTTGCCTCCCGGCCGACGGCGGAGTTAAACGCCAACGACATCCAGCACCACCTCCACACCATCTTCGCGGGTCTCCTCCCCCCTTTTTCCGCCTTCTTCTATGCGGTGCTCACGCATTACCAGATTCAAGCGCTGCACTTGGACCCGGGGTCCATCATCCTCCTCTCCGGCTTCGCGTTTCTGTGCAAAGCTTTTGTCGGTGTTTCCCCATCTATGGCCCTGCTTCGCCACTTCTTCGCCCTCCGCCTGGTCGACGAGGGGCAGCACTCGGGTTGCGTGTCGTTGCGCGCGATGGAGGCGACCGCCGCCTCCGGGATCGACTTCACGCTCCGCCCGACCACGGCGGGGTTTCGTCGACAGTGGGTGTATGTTGATGCTGTTACATACAGCCCCTAGTTCCACCTTCCCGACGCGCCGGCGGTGCCGAGCTCGGGCTGGGAGCACGACGCCCTCTCGGATCCGCGAGCGGAGCAGGTCATACGTCGGCTGGCCAGCCTGAGGATGAATGGGTTGACCTTGGCAATGGTGGTGAGGGACTTCCTTGTTCTACGTGTCACCCCGCTTCAACGCCACTCTCGCCCGATGTGGGCCCTCTCCGGTCTTAATGATCCTGCGCATCTTCAGCGGAAGCAGCTCCCCCTTGAGACGCTCCAGGGGATGCTGCGGCTACTCGTCGGCGGAGTGCCTGAAGCACGCCCCGTCTCCGTGACTCCCTTGTACTTGGCTCTCGTGGCCGGAAAAGCCTTTGCCGAGAAGATGCCCCGCTTCGATGCGTTGGGACTATTGCTGGGGGCGTCTCTGATCCTGATGATAATCCCCTGATGGCGGCGCCAGGGCTCACAAGCCCAACCTTCCCTTCTGGGGCGGATATGTGAAGTGGAGCTCCTGACCCAGGGTCCACTCCGCCCCCGAAGCGAGCGGACGAAGCGCGGGCGCCCATGGCGACGGAGGTGGCGGAAGATACCGGGGTGCTGCCAGCTCCTGAGGTGGCTGAAGATGGGGCGCGGCAGCCCCCTCTCGGGGTGAGCCCGGAGGATGTCGTAACGGGAAATGTGGCACCGGCCGCGGACGTCCGCCACGGCCTTGCCCCGGGCTGAGGCGCGCCTGCCCCAAGTGGCCTCCTGTCGTCCTTCGCGGCGCTCAGTAAGAGGCAGAGGCTGAGGGGCAGTTATGGCCCTGCCTCGAGGCTCTAAAGAGGATGAAGCTGACCGTACCGGGCAGGTGTGTGTTTCTTAGCTTTTCATGTTCTTCCTGATATGGTTCTTCTGACCTTTTGCTCTGCAGGGTTCCCCCTGACTCATTCCCGAGCCGTTCGGTGAGGCTCACGGATACTTCTGCCCGTGCCCCTCCTCCGGACAATGTTGGGTCTTCAGTAGACCAAGCGTGGGCCCGCGGGGCCGCGCTCGGACCCTGCCACGTGGACCATGCTCCCAGCCATCGGGTGCTTCTGGGGCAAGGCAGCTCTTGGTGCGTCGGGGGCCCATCTCGTGCCCCGAGGCTTGTCTTCATCGTAGATCAGCAAGCTCTTGAGGCGGCCCAGGAGGCCGGCCGCCCATCAGGACCACGTCTGTCCCTCACGCCGGAGGTAGCGCACGCTCTTGGGGTTAGCCCCGGGCCGCATGCTGAGGGAGGAGAAGAGCCCTCTTTGGGTGGCCCAGACGTCACGGACGAGCCCGGCCACCTCCTGGAAATCGCGCTGCGCAGGAGCGCGCTTTGTCATGATCTTGTGCGGGGGGCATCAGATGCCCTGAAGCGCCTTGAGGTCGAGGTCGCTGAGGTGGATGCGCGCATTGAGGCTGAGGGTATGCTTCTGGCTAAGGGTTGGCGCCAGTTGCGGGCTGCCGTTAACTTGAGCCAGCTGCAGCATAAAACCACCCTGAAGAAAGCGGAAGTGTCTGTGGCCGTGGCTCGGGAGGCTCGCGACCGCGTCCTGAAAGAGGCTCGAGACGCAGACTGCCGCCACACAGCAGCCGAGGAGCGCAAACGCGAGCTCGAAGCCTCAAACGCCGCACTCGAGCGTCAGGTTCGTACTCGAAGGGCTGCCCTCGTCGTGCCCGCGGCCGATGATGACAGCCCAGCGGGTCTCTAAGCGCGGGAGGAGGCGCTAGTACTTGAGATGATGGAGCTGAGCATGGAGTGCGAGCGCCTAGAGACAATGGAGTGCCAGGTGGCCGAATCTGAGGGCAACCTCGATGATCAAGAGGATGTTGCAAGGAAGGCTGCCATGGAGGCCAAGCGCCTATGGAAGGATTACCGCGAGAAGCTGGGGCTTCACGAGACTCGCTTAGCTGATAAGCGCAAGGAACTCCAGAAAGAGGCCACGACTCTCAAGGGCAAGCTAGCGGATGTCGAGCGCCTCTGCAGGTGTCGGAGAAGGCTCGCGCCGCAGCCGAGCGTCGTGAGCAGGTGATACGTCCAAAATGTATCTATAATTTCTGCTTGCTCCATGCCTCTTTTGTGTGATATTGCTATGATATTTATGCACTTCCATACACTTCTGATCATATTTGGACTAACCTATTAACTCAGTGCACCACAGTGCCAGTTCCTGTTTTCTGCTGTTTTTCTATTTCAGGTTTCCCCCATATTAAAAGTGCCCTAAAAATTCCGGGAAAAATACAGGAAAAATCAGCGTATCGGGAGCTTCCAGAAAAACCAAGGAAGGGCCAGAGGGGAGCCGGGGGTGGCCCAGGCGGCCACCCGGCGCAGCCCCACCCCTGGCCGCGCCAGGGGGGCGCCTGGGGCCCCACCTCCGCCTCTGGTGACCCCCTTTGGCATATATATTGCTCGCGTCCTGAAACCCTCGAGGACGGAACCCTTTTTCGCGATCTCATCTCTGTTCCGCCGCCGCCGCGCTTCCAAGATCGGGAGCACCAGGAGAACTCTTCCCGGCACCCTGCCGGAGGGGAGAACCACCACCGGGAGCTTCTCCACCACCATGGACGCTTCCCGGATGAGTTGTGAGTAGTCTCCCTTGGACCATGGGTCCATAAACAGTAGCTATGTGATGTTCTCCTCCCCTCTTTATTCTTCATCGATTAGACCTCGTGAGCTGCCCTACATGATCGAGGCACATATGTAATCTTTATGTTGTTGCTCTGCTGAGTTTGCTGGGATCCAATGGATTATGAGATTATGTTCAGATTGTGTGTGAGTAATATATTTGATTCACCTCTTTTATATTTATGTTCTTGAGTAATTCTTGCATGTTCTCCGTTGCTATTTATTGCTTTGGCCGAGTAGTAGGTAGTAACTCCAAGAGGGAACGTTATGCTTGATTGTGGGTTCATGCCCCTCGATGACTAGCTTGAGTGACAGAAACATGAGTCTAGGGGATGTGTTGTTGCCACAAGGAGGAAAACAACGGTGCTTGTACTTGCGGGTGCAAGGATTGTTTACTTTACGCAAAGTTCTTTTAATGCAGTTGTCTGTTGCTTTGAGTTTACACTTTGGGTGGGACTCGCAACTTAATACCAGCGAGATGTTCTGGATAGATATCTCCAGGTGGATGATTTGTAGTAGATGCAGATGGATTTCGGTCTACTTGCCTTGGCGTACCGCCCATGCTTTTGAGCCTCTACCTTTCTTTACAGCATAGTTAGCATTGGTTTGCGCACATAATCCTGTCAATTGCCCAGCTGTAATTTGTTTACCTCGCTTAGTTGTTTTATCGTCTTTTGGGAGAGAGACATCACTAGTGAACATCATGGGACTCCGGTCCATATTACCATCACTGATCACACCCGCTATTTACTTCCTGTTCTTATTTCCTAGTTGCAGTCATACCTATCACTATTATCTCTTGTGTTTGATCCTTTGTAAACGACAAGGCCGGAGGGATTGACAACCTCTCTGTACTCGTTGGGAGCAAAGTTATTTGTATCTGTGTGCAGGTCATGTCAAGCAAAAGTTTCTGGCGCTATTGACACCTTCTTGTCGACCCTCGGAGTCTCACGGGATTCGATCCTTTGTATCTTTGCCAAGGGAAATTTGCCGCTACGCTACATCTCAAACCTTCCACTTGGGGTAACCAACGAGGGGCGAGAAGCCATCAAGCAAGTTTCTGGCACCGTTGTCGGGGACTCCACTCTTCAAGATAGGGGAGTTGCACGCTATCTTTTATCTTTGCTTTTTAGTCTTGTTAGTTTACCTTTCAGCTTTTGCTTTAGTTTCCTTCACCAAAAATCACAAAAAAAAATTATTTGCTTTTCTGTTAGTAGCCCTTTCTGTTTAGTCAAGCATGTTAGGATTCGGTGCTTTGAGGGAATCAGAAGTTCTAGATTTCCATCAAAGGGATGGAGAAAATATGAAGAAGGCATGGGACAGAATTTCTGATGCACATAGGAGAATTATGCCTTGGATACCTATAAAAATTGTGCTTAGAAATTTTTACCATGGTCTTTTTAAATGGTGTAAACACTCTCTTGATATTATAGCTGAAGGAGATTTCCTAGAGTGTGATGAAGCTAGAGCTCTTGAAATTATACATGGTCTATCTAGTTACTTTGTTTATGATCATAGTTTTGATACTGTCATAGATAGACTTGCTACTATTGAGAAGAGAATGGATGCTCTAGACTTGATGAAGGTAGAGAAACCCAAACCCAATAAGAGAAATATTTTGGAAATAGACAATGATTGGGAGCCTTTTGTTAGGATTAACATCTCTAATCAAGACTTCCTTGCTTATTGTGATATTGGATCTATGGTTTCTACTATGCCAAAAATTGTTCATGATTCTTTAAAATTTAACATGGATAGATTATCATCCTATCATGAACATGCTAATGGAGATATTTCTGGGATCCAGGGAAGAATAAAAGACGTGCCAGTTACATTCCTTAAAGGGATTGCAATGGTTGATTTCTTCATCATGAAGCCAAACCAAGGAAATATAGTGCTTGGAAGGGACTTCCTCCGAGCCGTAAAAGGCTTCATCGATATAGGTAAGGGACAAATCCGCCTACGCGGGAAGGCAAAAGGTACGTACCCCTTTCCTAGAAGGAACAAGGATGAACTTGTTGAGGAACCATTTGAAGCAATTTATAACTCTGATTATTATGATGATTTTTGATTCCTCTTTGCATTATGCCTAGCTTAAAGGCATAAAAGAAAGCGCTTTTGGGAGGCAGCCCACAACGAATAAAGTTTTATTTTGCTTTTGTTGTGTCTTGATGATTGTTACTACAGTAGCATCATCATTGTATCTTTTCTTTTCAGCTTTGTGCCAAGTTTAGCCTCTGATTGCAAGAAAGTTCAAGAGTTGTGACGTGCAGTCCAGAAAACAGATTCTGTCCTTGGACAGAAAAATTCGTATAAAATCACCAGATCATCTTTTTGGTCTGATTTTTTTTGAAAGCATGCTCTATACAATTGGCTTTCGGGCGTCTGTTCTGATTTTTTTGATTTGAGTTGCAGAAGTGCCCCGAAAAAATCATTTACTACCTGCTGGTCTGTTTTTCACAGATTCTGTCCTGTTTTGCCTTTTCTTCGTTTTGCAAACCTTGAGCTTGCTTTTTCTTTGCAAAAACCTTTTGGCAATCTTGAGAAATAGTAGCTCTTCAAGATTATCCTTATTTAAAGCAGGGAAAAGTTATTTTATTATGGGTACTAACCTCGCTAATCAGATTATGATGAGTTATGTATGAAGCGAGTTTTCAAGTGTGCGAGGGAAGATGATAAAAAGATTCAGGAGGGTCAAACGCTCAAGCTTGGGGATGCCCCCGTGCACCCCCAAGAAATATTCAAGAAGACTCAAGCGTCTAAGCTTGGGGATGCCCCCGTGCATCCCCTTCTCCATCAAAAATTATCGGTTTGTCTTTCGTTCCACTATATTTTAATCACTTCATGCGTTATGTGCTATGCTTGGAGCGTCTTGCTTTTAGTTTCCTTTTTAGTTTTCTTTAGCTTTGCTTGCTGTTCATAACGAGTTAGAACCCAGCTTTCTTTGTGTGGGAGAGAAACACGCTCCACTTCAACCTAGAACACAACATAGGATTTTCATGCTTATCTTTGCTGTGTGTGTTCTTTGTCTTTCAATAGCTACTGTCATGTTTAGCTCTTAGTTTTCATGCTTTTCTTTTTAAAGAGCTTTTGTTTAGTTGGTTGCTGAACTCTCTTGAGTTTTCATGTTTATCTTGTTAAGAGAGTTTGTCTGTTGCACTGAGTTGTGTGTCTTAGCTTAAAGTAGGTAATTGAGGTTGCTATTTAATTTTAGTAGTAACTTGCAATAGTTTTGAGGTATTGCCATGAGTAATGTCTGAACTTTTGGTGTCAAGAGCTTTAGCCTATTAGTGATAGATGTCGTATTTTGGGCAATCCGTGTTTATTTTCGAAAACCTACAAAATAGTTGAGAACTTTAGCTACTAAATGGATCACTAATCTTTGGAGGGATCGAATATTAGAGTACACTCACGTACCATGGGTCGAGGATGCGCAAGGGTAACCAAACCCCCATACACACCTCCTCGGGGTACTTGTCTCTTTGTGAACCTCCTAATTAGATTGAGAGTTACCGATAATAAGTGCATGAGTTCTTCGGACTAATGTGAGTATTCGAAGGATGACACTTCCACCTAACCATATTTTTCTAGCCTCTTCGGTACCGTGCATTGCCCTTTCTCACCTCGAGAGTTGGCGCATACTTCGCCGGTGCATCCAAATCCTTGGCATGATATGCTCTGTCATCATAAGCCTCATTATATCCTTCCTCAAAACAGCCACCATACCTACCTATTAAGGCATTTCCATAGCCTTTCCAAGATACATTGCCATGCAACATCCATCTTCTCATGACTTGATCTTCATGTCATACATGCTTTTTGCTTGATCGATGAGCCGCATGCTAGTTGGGCCTTGCCCTAATCATTGCTACATGACGCGCTAGTATCATTGCATATCCTGCTACACTGGCAGAGGCATACATTTGCATACATCATGATAGTTTCATTTTCTTTATGTTGAGTACTTTTGTAAAGTGTGAAAGATCTTCTATACTTCTTGTAATACATAGAGTGTTGCCCTAAGTGAGGAAAAGATCCCAAAGAGGACAAATCAAAAGATCCCAAAGAGGACAAAATCAAAAGATCCCAAAGAGGACAAATGAGAGATAAATAGAAAGAGCCATTGAGGCCACAAAAAAATATAAAAAATAGAAAAAAAAAGAGAAAAAGAAATAAAAAGAGAGAAGGGGGCACACTACTATTTCCTTTTGAGAGATCCACACTCATACACCATCTTATACCTTGTACTCCATAGAGATTATCATTCATGCATATAGCTATGTGGGGACCTTTACACTATAGAACTTGGCTTGTATATTCCAATGATGAGCCTCCTCAAAAGAGCTCTAGGTCTTCTTGAGCAAGCAAGTTGGATGCACCCCCACTAGTTCCATTGGAGAGCTTACCTTAGCTCATATGTGCATCCGTTGCATGGCAATCCCTACTCCTCACATCATATCTATCATTTGGCTTTCTCTCGCCGATGATTGTCCTCATTGATGTGAGCCTTTCACACCTTTTTTGTCTTCCCCCTCTATCATTTCTCTCTTTGCCATCCTAAGTGTCGACTTTCTTGCTTACGCTCATCCATTGCATGAGTGCTCAAAATATCGAAGGGAGTGGATCATTTTGACTTGTACATGGCTGACGGTCTGGGGATGAGTCAAGATAAGATTCCAAAGAAGACCAAGTGTGAAACTTTAGTAGACTAAGTTCTCAACAATACAAAAACTATGTTTTACTCTCTCATATATCCCTATCCCCTTTCTTGCACGCAAACACCATTTGGAGACATTCGAGTCACGGACAGCAAGAGCTCTTGCACCTTTATGTTCTTATGTTGCTTGTTACAATGCTAATATAGACTCTTGCTTGTTATGACTTGAATTGGATTACATGCCTTGATTGCTTTACTTAAAAGTTCTTATATGGTTGATAGCATGTCACCATAGAAATTATGCTTGTTATCATTTACCTACTCGAGGACGAGCAGGAATTAAGCTTGGGGATGTTGATACGTCCAAAACGTATCTATAATTTCTACTTGATCCATGCCTCTTTTGTGTGATATTGCTATGATATTTATGCACTTCCATACACTTTTGATCATATTTGGACTAACCTATTAACTCAGTGCACCACAGTGCCAGTTCCTGTTTTCTGCTGTTTTTCTATTTCAGGTTTCCCCCATATTAAAAGTGCCCTAAAAATTCCGGGAAAAATACAGGAAAAATCAGCGTATCGGGAGCTTCCAGAAAAACCAAGGCAGGGCCAGAGGGGAGCCGGGGGTGGCCCAGGCGGTCACCCGGCGCGGCCCCACCCCTGGTCGCGCTAGGGGGGCGCCTGGGGCCCCACCTCCGCCTCCGGTGACCCCCTTTGGCATATATATTGCTCGCGTCCCGAAATCCTCGAGGACGGAACCCTTTTTCGCAATCTCATCTCTGTTCCGCCGCCGCCGCGCTTCCAAGATCGGGAGCACCAGGAGAACTCTTCCCGGCACCCTGCCGGAGGGGAGAACCACCACCGGGAGCTTCTCCACCACCATGGACGCTTCCCGGATGAGTTGTGAGTAGTCTCCCTTGGACCATGGGTCCATGACCAGTAGCTATGTGATGTTCTCCTCCCCTCTTTGTTCTTCATCGATTAGACCTCGTGAGCTGCCCTACATGATCGAGGCACATATGTAATCTTTATGTTGTTGCTCTGCTGAGTTTGCTGGGATCCGATGGATTATGAGATTATGTTCAGATTGTGTGTGAGTAATATATTTGATTCACCTCTTTTATATTTATGTTCTTGAGTAATTCTTGCATGTTCTCCGTTGCTATTTATTGCTTTGGCCGAGTAGTAGGTAGTAACTCCAAGAGGGAACGTTATGCTTGATTGTGGGTTCATGCCCCTCGATGACTAGCTTGAGTGACAGAAACATGAGTCTAGGGGATGTGTTGTTGCCACAAGGGGGAAACAACGGTGCTTGTACTTGCGGGTGCAAGGATTGTTTACTTTGCGCAAAGTTCTTTTAATGCAGTTGTCTGTTGCTTTGAGTTTACACTTTGGATGGGACTCGCAACTTAATACCAGTGAGATGTTCTGGATAGATATCTCAAGGTGGATGATTAGTAGTAGATGCAGATGGATTTCGGTCTACTTGCCCTGGCGTACCGCCCATGCTTTTGAGCCTCTACCTTTCTTTACAGCATAGTTAGCATTGGTTTGCGCACATAATCCTGTCAATTGCCCAGCTGTAATTTGTTTACCTCGCTTAGTTATTTTATCGTCTTTTGGGAGAGAGACATCACTAGTGAACATCATGGGACTCCGGTCCATATTACCATCACTGATCACACCCGCTATTTACTTCCTGTTCTTATTTCCTAGTTGCAGTCATACCTATCACTATTATCTCTTGCGTTTGATCCTTTGTAAACGACAAGGCCGGAGGGATTGACAACCTCTCTGTACTCGTTGGGAGCAAAGTTATTTGTATCTGTGTGCAGGTCCTGTCAAGCAAAAGTTTCTGGCGCTATTGACACCGTCTTGTCGACCCTCGAAGTCTCACGGGATTCGATCCTTGGTATCTTTGCCAAGGGAAATTTGCCGCTACGCTACATCTCAAACCTTCCACTTGGGGTAACCAACAAGGGGAGAGAAGCCATTAGCAGGCGTCGAGGGAGGCCTGTGCCGCGGCAGAGCGCCGTGAGCGGGCGTCGGAGAAGGCTCGCGCCGCTGCCAGGGCAGAGGTGTTCAGCTTCCACAAGCAGGTGGAGGACATTTCCACTATCACGGCCCGGAACTCCGAGGAGGCCATGCGAGCTCGTGGAATGCAACACATTCGCTCGAAGATGTTCGAAGCCTTGGGGCGCAGGGCCTGCCGAGCCTTGAACGAGCTCCTTGACTCGAGGGTCGATGACCCTATGGTTGACGATGACGTCGGATATCTCGGATTCTTCACCAGAATGGTGGAGCGTCTTGAAGGTGGGGTCATGAGGGCACGATGGCTCGTTGAGGAGCAGAGCCGCGACATCCACAGGCGTGCAGTCTCCCGCATTTTTGGCAACTTGCTCCGCCTTGACCCGCGTCCGGACTTCGGGGCCTTGCTGGAGCCTATGCCCGTGACGGTCGCTGACCCCGTGGAGGGATGGGTGAGCGATCAAGTGGACGTATTGGTGATGGAGCTTGTTCCAGCTATCGACGATGCGCCGATGCTCGGGGGGTGACGGCGACGGTCCTGACGACGATGCCGATGCTTAGTCCAGCTCCTGCTGTAAGTTTGATTTTTGGTTGTGGCTCCAGAGCCGGGTAAGATGAATAACGTGAGACTTAAGTTTTTGATGATGTAAGGATGGGTTTAAGCACTCCCTTGTGACGTTCGCTCCTGAGGCTAAGACCTCAGGCCCTTGTTGGGTTTCCGAGAGGGGCGTCCGCCGACCCTGTTCGAGCGCGTCTCGCGAGTACCTGCAATTGGTGCAAGAGTGATTGGCGGTCCGGCCGCAGGCCAGACAGAATGTGCGCCCATGCCTCGGCCCCTGCTCGCGAGGAGTGATTGGGCGGGGTCGCAGCTGTAGTGAGGCTTGGCCGAGCGAGGCGAAGAACGGACTGGGCAAAAGAAAACTCAGCGAAAAATGCAAGACGCGGATGAAAAACTCCTCCCCCTTTATTTCAAAAAATGAGTTGCGCGGCCGCGAGATTGACCCGAGAAGGCAGATACAAAAAAGAAGAGGCGAATGGCAAAGGGAGGGGCCGCGTCCGGCCCCCGAGCAGGTCTTCAGTCTTCTCCCCAGCGCGGAGCGTAGGGCTACCACCGGTAGATGTGGGCATAGCCATTGGAGGGCAGTGTCGACGGCCAGAACGGAGCATGGTGCTTCCACTAGGACGTGGGAGGGAGCCCCGTGAGGCCCTAGGGAGGCGCTCAGGAGACTCCGGGGCGTGTACATCCCCACTCATTATTACGTGAGAGTGTCACGAACGGAGATCTTCTGACGTGCCCGCCGCTTCACTTTGAGGGCCCCGCCTCGCGCTAGTCCGCTCCCGCCATGAACTCACCATAAGGCGGCGTTCATGAGGTGGGACACTCGACATAGTGGGGGGGTGGGACCTTGGCTATAGGCCCCCCTGCCGAGCACTGGGCACACCGCTTACGCGACCTTCGGGCGCGCTTCGCCCCGGGGGGCTAACGTCTTCCGGAGACACGGCGTCCTAAGGTGCGAGGGGGACCCCGCCCAACTCACGCTCCTAATGACCCCTGAGCCCTCCTGATCACGGTTGGGCCCAGAGGGTACAGGATTACATGAGCGGGGGGATGGACCCGCGGTCTTGGGCCCTCCTGGAGTGCGTAGGACAGGCTGCCGTACCGCCTCCAGACTCACCCTCCGCAGCCCGGGGGATGGTACGCCTAGAGGCACGGCGTCTTGAGTCTGAGCGGAGGGAGAGGAGGCCCTCCCCACGCGCATCATACCCGCCACCAGCGAGCCCCTGGTGAAATCCAGGGCGGGCTCATGCGTGACGGGTCACACGTGAGGGGACGAGGGCCTGACCCGGGCCCTCCCTCCCTTTCTGTCTTGGCACGGCACCCGGGGTGCTTCCTTGGCCTGCCGAGGCTCGGGGCCAGAGACACCGTTGGCCCGAGACCTACGGCCAGGACCGCGAGTGCCGACCTCCGCAGGCACCCATGCGCATTTCATTCGTGCTCCATGGTCATCGGCGGTGGCGGCTGAGGGTCAAGGGCTAGGAGCGTGCGGTCGCCCCCTGACCTTCTGCCCCTGGGCCCCCTTGTGCCGGTGCCTGATCGCACCCAGCGTCTTGTGTAGTTCTGTGGTCGCCTCCTGATGGTTCCCCAGAAGGGGCGGTACTTGGTTACAAAGGGCCCCTAGGTAGAGGGGCGGCATCATACGCAGGGTTTAGGGGGTCATACCCGATGTCGCCCTCGTAAATCGCCGCCGGTCTTGCCCACACGGGCGACCGGGCGCGGCCATCGCAGCCTCCGGTTCCTGGTGTCGTCATCCAGAAGCAGAATGGCTCAGCCCCGGTGCTGGCGGCATCAAGGAGCTCGGCCACCCTGAGGAGTAGCGTGTCGTGGCCGGCGTCGAGCAACCGGCACCTTAGCAGCTCCCTTGCCACCAGCAGTGCGGCCCTCATGTTCGCAATTTTGCGCCGGTCCTGCGAACTCGCCGCCGCGTGCTCGGCGGCCCGCGCTGCTGCACGGCTTTGCCGCCACGTGGGCGGTGGGTGCTGCCGGTCCCCGGGCGGTGGCTCGACGATGCTTATCGTGCCGTTAGCCCCGATCAAGGTCGGGTGACGGCGAGTCCTGTGGCCGAAGGGACGCTCGAGTGGTGCGAGCGCCGCGGGCTTCCGCACGCGTTTGATGCGCCTCCGCCATCAGAGTCGCGATCCGTCGAGGCGGGGTGAAGCGCGGTCGACGGACGAGGACGGTACGAGGTCGTTGGAGAGGCGAGATTTTGACACGCCCCCTACCTGGCGCGCCAAATGTCAGATTACGGGCTCCACAAACCCAAGAAGTTCGAACACAGGTGCGTGAACGAAGATCTCTCCCACTCACGTCTACCTAGCGCATCGCCCTCATCCAATGAAGAGATTCAAACAAGCAACAAGTAAAGCACGCACAAGTTTACCCAGGTTCAGGCCACCTTGCGGTGTAAAACCCTACTTCCTGCTTTGGTGGATTAGCCTCGGGAGGGCTTTAGTATGAACAAGTACAGTGGTTCCTGAGCTCAGGAGGGTCAGGAGGCAAGGGTTCTTTCTCTTCGGTGTGATGGCGGAGTCTCTCTGGATCTGATCCGTCCCCCGGTACGGTGGGAATCCTAGCTACTTATAAAGACGGCAAGGGTCCTCTTCCCCCGAAATGTTTAGGCAGGAAGGGATTCCACAACGGCCATTTTGAGCGGGAACACAAGGACGCTCCTATCCTGACAAAAGCGGTCTTAGCCTGCAAAGGGATCAGGCGATGACGCGGTGGTGGGCTCGGTGGTGACATCCTCTCTGTCGTCCTTCGGTCTTCGGTCTTGTTGCACCAAAGGGGAAACCTTTGTCCCGCTCCTCGGGAAGCTGCGCCTGCGCTGTCTTCTTTGCACCAAAACGGCAACTGCGCCGCTGGCACGCGCTGGCACCCACTGCGCGGTGCGTCATTGCTCGTGTCACTGCCTCCTCCTAAGGCAGGCTTGGCCTTGGATTCTTCGCCCCTCCGAAGCAACCTAGCTGAGGCCGCTCCTGAGGGAGTCTTGGTGTCGTTCTCCTCGCAAGGTCTAGCCCCCTCGTGAGGGTCTTGAGCAGCTGGTCAATCAGCTGGGCCGTACCAGGCCATTAGGAGCGCATCGCGGCCCGCTGACAGGCAGGCCTGGGTACCCTGGTTCCCAGAACGCCAACATTCGTGCTTCCCCAGACCCTGTAGTGCTCATGGATTTCGATTGGTTCTGGCAGGCCAAGCCCGTAACCCTGAGCGCTTTTACATCGTCGGTGGTTTCCACCGTGGTGATCTTGTAGTCGGTGCTGTTGACAAACCTGTTGAAACGGTCGCAAGGCTCTGTGGCCATGCAGTAGTGATAGATGAAGACATGATGGCGCATGCACAACTGGGCGACGGCAACCTTCTGATCTATGTCTGGACGACCGGCGGTGTACTGGAGGTCGATGTCGACCACCTTGTACTTGTCTCCAGCAAGCAATTGCTCAACGGTGTTGATGTAGTCGTCCACCACGGCCGTCTCGATGGTGTAGACCACCGAGAGATCCATCTCCCTCGCGTGGGTCTCCACTTTATGCTCGCCGAACTCCATTGGAGCACCGCTAGACATCCCCTCTCTATGTGTCATCGTGGGTGTGCTTGTTGTGTTGTGGGGCGCGATCGAATGGTTGAACATACTAAGGTTATAATGGCCGCGGGAATTAAAGGGGAAGCCGGACGGCCAGGAATATCGGCAGGCCCTGATGGCAGTTCTAAGTTGCACCGCGTAACTCCATCGTGCCGCGCGTAACTCCATCGTGCCGCATATAACAGTTGAACACGCAAGGAAAATTTGTCCACAAGCCGAGCGCGCCGACGAACGTGAACAGAGCGTGCCGATGGACGGGAGCAGAGCGCGCCGCGGCGTCTAACGGCGAGCACAGCGCACTGTGTCGCCTAACGGCGAGCAGAGCTTGCCGAGGGATGCAAGCAGAGGCCGGCACAGCGGGTAACTGCATCATCGCGCCGTGCCTGGCGCAACCAAATGCACACGAACGTGCGTGATCGTGCGCCAGCCCCAAACACTGGCAGCACAACTTATAAATTGACGGATGGAGTACTAGCTACAGTGATGCATATAATTAAGCAAAGGGATCGCACATGTCTGTATTGACTGGAATGAGAATGCAATAGCACAATAAGAATTAAGGCCATGATGATGCGATCGCAGTGGTGGTTATAGGAGGCAAGAAGAAAGATGCATCCATCAATGTATGACCTCCTCCTCCTCAACTCAGTGCGCCGGGCCACCGACCGGCGGCTAAGGAGTGGTGGCTTTTGTGGCGAGGTTAAGGTGCTTCTCAGCAAAGGCATCCAAGGCTTTCAGTAGATTGAAGAAGGCCAATGTCGTAGCGTCCTCACTGGCCTTGTAGATACCTATGTACACGATTTGCTCATACATGAGGATGTGTACGTCGATGAATTCTCGCAGGGCAAGGTGCCTCGCGGCGATCCAGGTGGACATTCTTCGTGGCGTCGGCGGGCAGTCGCAGGGCCACTAGTGCTTGAAAGAGGTTTCGACCATGGAGGACGATCAGGGTGGCAGGCAATGAGGAGCCCGGGCGCGTGGGCTAGAGGAGTACGGTGATGTCGTCTGCGAGCTTCTTGACGACGGTGAACTTGTTGGTGCTGGCAACGATCATCTGATCCAACTGAGAGTCGTAGCTGGCATCGGCGACGGCCATCCACTAGCCGGTCGCCAACAAGGTCTTCCCCCATTTCCCCCCATTTTCGTTGAAGGCATGCACAGGAACAAATCCACACGGGTCATCCAAAACAACGTTTTCGTTGAAGGCATGCACAAATCATGTGCTGTGAATTTTCCCTTGACTTAAGGGGGAAGACCTTAGCTCTCACTTTGCATACCGGTATTCTACCTAAAACATTTGCGGTCAAGAGCTGCATAAATCCTGCTCGGCACATTTTCTCTTGGCATCTTGGGGAAGCTGTCGGTTTCCATACGGGTGTTCTAACTAAAACATTTGCGATCAAGAGCTACACAAATCCTGCTCGGCACATTTTCTCTTGCCTTTCCGGGGAAGCTGTCGGTTTGCATACGGGTGTTCCAGCTAAAATGTTTGCAATCAAGAGCAGCACAAATCCTGCATTGGAGACGAGTTTTGAATTTACTATAATTTAAAAACAAAGTATCTCAAAGTTTTGCCGGCAATCAATAGTGCCCTGGTGTTTGAAATTCATTCTCATTTCTTGCATGGGACCTAAGCATGCACCGAAGGACACATATTTGATTTTTCAACCAATTTATATGCACTGGAGCATGTGCATGTAGTTCAAATTTGAATTATGCACATAAAATGCCTAGAAATCCACTTAATGTATACAAATGTCCAAACGAGCTCCGAAAAAATCCAGAATTAGACACAACACTCTTGTTGTTCTTTGTTGACACTAGAAATTTTTTGAAAGCAATAAGAGGCAAGGGATATCGTTTCGTCCCCAAAGATGGCACGTTCCCTACCGAAACCATCACGCTTGTTGTGAGAAGCTCTGGTTTGTGAGAAGCTTATACCCAAACCTGCCCCAAATGGGACAAAAAATTTACCACAGCATGTTGATGCCGCTCCATGATAGCATGCCAAGTTTCATGAATTTCAGACGAGTTTTGGATTTACTAGAATTTAAAAACCAGGTATCTCAATGTTTCCCGCCGAGTGACGGTAGCAGGGTGTTTGAAATTCATTCCTGTTTCTTGCATGGGACCTAAGCATGCACCGAAGGACACATATTTGATTTTTCAACCCGTTTATATGCACTGGAGCATGTGCATGTAGTTCAAATTTGAATTATGCACATAAAATTCCTAGAAAACCCATTTAATGTATAAAATGTCCAAACAAACCCCAAAAAATTCCAAAATTAGACACAACACTCCTGTTGTTCTATGTTGACACTAGAAAAAATTTAAAAGCAATAAGAGGCAACGGATATCGTTCCATCCCCAAAGCTGGCACGTTCCCTACCGAAACCATCACGCTTGTTGTGAGAAGCTCTAGTTTGTGAGAAGCTTATACCCAAACCTGCCCCAAATGGGACAAAAAAATTTACCACATCATGTTGATGCCGCTCCATGATAGCATGCCAAGTTCCATGAATTTCAGACGAGTTTTGGATTTACTAGAATTTAAAAACCAGGCATCTCAACGTTTTGTCGGCAATCAACAGTGCCCTGGTGTTTGAATTTCATTCCCATTTCTTGCATGGGACCTAGAAATTCACCCAAGGACACACATGTGATTTTTCAACCAACTTTGGTGCACTGGAGCACGTGCTCAAATTTGAATTATGCACATAAAATGCCTAGGAAACCCAATTAACGTATAAAAAAGGCCAAACGAACCACGAAAACTTCCAAAATTAAACACAACACTCCTGTTGTTCTATGTGGACACTAGAAATTTTTTGAAAGCAATAAGAGGCAACATATATCATTCTATCCCCAAAGGTGGCACGTTCCCTACCGAAACCATCACGCTTGTTGTGAGAACCTCTGGTTTGTGAGAAGCTTATACCCAAACCTGTCCCAAATGGGACAAAAAAATTACCACGGCATGTCGATGCCGCTCCATGATAGCATGCCAAGTTTCATGAATTTCAGATGAGTTTTGGATTTACTAGATTTAAAAACCAGGTATCTCAATGTTTTGCCAGCAATCAACAGTGCCCTAGTGTTTGAATTTCATTCCCATTTCTTGCATGGGACCTAAGCATGCACCCAAGGACACAAATTTGATTTTTCAACCAATTTATATGCACTGGAGTGTGTGCATGTAGTTTAATTTTGAATTGTGCACCTGAAATGGCTAGAAAACCAGTTTAATGTATAAAATGTCCAAACGAACCCTGAATAATTTCAATTCTTTTACGACACACATATAGTTGCATGTTCACTACAGATAAAAGGTCTAGCAATTCAAACAACGTCCGTTTCCGCTGTGACCCCATTATGTAATTCAAATCAAGATGAAAAATCAAGTAGATCCCACACAGTTTATTATCACCAATCGTGTGAGATGCAACACAAAATATCTTGGAGCACAGTCGGCCTATGGCTTACGTGAGAAGGTGTGTCCGCTACAGTCCACAGCTGGTGCCTTAGGCACACTAGCTCGCTCCCCAAATACTCCCGCCTCTACATCCCTCACAATCTTGAAAATATTACTGCCTCGTAATCTCAAAAATATCTACCGCTTGGAAGGTTTTAATGTTCGATAGCACACGATTAGTATGTGCGGAGCGTGTGTGATGTATATTACTCCCGCTCTGCTTCAGTCCCTTGATTCAAATTTTTAGTAGCCTCGGCATTTTACTCCAACCTATGCATCCCTCGCAATCTCAAAAATATCTGCTTGCCCTTGATCCAAATTTTCAGTAGCCCCGCCTTGTTACTTCCGCCTAGTAAAATTTTCAGTTGCCGTAGTATTTCCTCAAACACCACCTTGCCACCCCCCCCCCCACACCCCCCCTCCACACACACCACACACTCCCCAAAACCTCCGCTCACACAGACACACACAACCCTCGAAACCACTGGTAGGTCGCCGCCATCGTCGGCGCCTCCATCCTCAACCTCTGCATGTGTGCCGGGGAGCTCGAGGAGCCAATGGCCAAAAGGAGGTTTATCACGGCCTTTTCGCTCGACACTGGTAAGGTGTCCGCCGAGGTGTCCCCGTCGTCCTCCGCGTGCTCGATCCGCCGTCGCCGGTCCCCCAGACCGCCCGCCGCCGCGCCCCTACACCGGTTCGAGGACTTCCCAGTTCTCCCTTGGACCGACAGCCGACGAGGTCCTACCTCGGGGTCCGGCAGCGACGGTGGGGGACGTGGGTCGCCGAGATTACAGATCGGGAGACCCACACCCGTCGGTGGCTCAGTAGCTTCCACACGGTCGAGCTCGCGGCCATGGAGTTTGATCGCTGGTAGGTCCGCTACCACGGCGCGGCGGCTAGGCTCAATTTCCCCTTCTGCAAATGTTCGGCCGGCCTCGTTCCGTCGGAGCCAGGGGTGGTGAGCTCGGCTATGGCGTGGAAGGACCGCGAGGCGTGGGAGCGCCTCAAGGCCGAGGCCGTCGATGAGGCCTACATGCAAGAGCTCCGCCGTCAGCATCCGGAGCTCGTGGAGGTGAAGCGGGCGATCTTTGCCGTTGCGGAGGGCGGCGAGGTTATCGCGCTCTCCTCCGATGACGTCGTCGAAGGCGGCAAGGACGGCGGCGCGAAGGGCGGCGAGGTTATTGTGCTCTCTTATGATGACGAGGTCGAAGGCGGCGGCGACGGCAGCGCGGAGGCCATCGAGGTGGGCCCCGAGGATGTGGAGATCGATGTCTACGAGTGGAGGAGTGCCTTCCCCAACGACCCCGACGACGGCACCGGCCTGGACCCGGCTCGCAGCACACCGTACATGACGAGGAAGGATTGGCTCAACCTCTACTTCGACCAAAAGTAGTTTAGCTTAGTTTAAATTTATGTTTTATATTCGATTATGCAAAACTATCTATGTTTATATTTGAATGCATGCTACTTTCGGTTGAACCTGCTTTGAACTTGATCAAATTGAAGCTTACAACTTTAAGTTTAGGGGATCGACTAGAAAAGGCCAAAAATTGTTGGAGTGTATATATATCCACTAAGGGTTTTAGTCCTTTAACTTTTAAAGGATCGGCTAGAGATGGCCTTATGACTTGTTTATTTTAGTTCTTCACAATGTGATACTCTATATGTGCAACTATTTGTCGTGTAGTTCAATTTCATCAATAACAGTTTCAACAATACCACTATGAATTACGATATTTGGTTGCTGTCAAGGATATTGCAGTTAACATGCCTTTTTGTTTTTTTTTATAATAATTAGTGTACTTTATACCTGCACAATACCAGTTTGAATGAATATTTGTTTGTTTTTAAATGTTATGCCTGATGCAGTTAACACACCTTTCCACTTCTTGTTTTGCTTAACTAGCGTGCTTAAGCCTGCACACTGAAGCTATCTTTTGTAGATTATGTTGTCTATCATGGATATATTTGGTTGATGTTTAGCCTGTTGTGCTTAACATGCCTTTATATGTACTCATGCAGGACAATATTGAGAACAGTGTTGTTTTCCGTCGAGGTTATTTTCATTGCATTGCTTATATGTACTCACTGTTCAGGATATCGGTAGCTGGTACCATATAGCCCGGGGCTGATACTATACACCTATATAGTATGCGAATAACTTTGAAAGTTGGTCGTTGGATGAAGCCAATCCGACGGTACAGAGATGGCAAATCCGAGCACTACTGGCCGTTGGATATCATCTACATTCCATCAGATTATGCCACATTTACAATTTAGAAGACTCCATGGTTGAGCTTAGGCATAATATTGCACAAACCTCAAAACACAAGCACTTCTCCTTATTTGTTCTCTAGAATCTTCCATATCTTAATTGGCCAAAAAAATCTAAATGAATTGTCTCCTTTTGTTTTTAATTTATATGCTTTACAATGCACAATTCCATGAATCTTAATATTGATTTTTTTATAAAACTAATTGATTTTGGATGAGATGAACTATAAAAATTAAACGAACATCTACATCATGCATATATGACTCAAAACTTACATACTATAGTGTGGTATTTATTCATAATTTGGTTACCAAATCTCATGCGTGCAATGCACGTGTACCTTACTAGTAACGGATTAATCGTCGAATCGGACATTTCACTGAATATATATGTAACCCAATTATCAGTAGGTTAACTTGGGCCATGTTTAATATATCTGAGGCTACATAGCAACATACATTGTACTGAATGACTAAATACGCAATCCCAGGCTACATAGCAACAAGGAAGAGTGTTACCTTAATGTTCTGATGATGTCTAGATATACATGTAATAAAATCTTATATAATGGGATGAAGGGAGTGGTGTACTACATCATTTTTCAATTGTTGTTTAGCTTCTAATATTAACTTGGTGCTTTTAGGTACATATATCATTGCCACACTTCGACCCTGGGGCAATGAGATATTCATGAACCAGCATCAAGTGAGGAAACTAATAAAGATTGTCATTAAAATGGGTCCAAAGACGTCAATCGAACTATTTGTTTACACTTTATGCAAGACAACAGTGAACTGCAGGATGGTAAGTAAGAACTATGTAGCCTTCTTTTTACTGCCCGTAATGAGTTGTGTTAGATGACAATGTCTGAATTTTTTTTTCCTTTGCAGTGGATCCTGAAGCAGTTTACTCAAGATTGCCTCTCAAACTACATGATTGGCGGCCGACCATCACAAGGGGTTGGACTAGAGTCCTGCATGCCTTCTGCATACAGGAGAGCATAATAGGGCCATTCCGCTTCACTTTGTTCAGCAACCGGAATGTCTGTCGCCTCTTTCTTTACCATCTGTAATACTACAAGTATAGAACCCTGGTTCATCATTATTTATTTAGTGCTTATGTAATTCTTAAACATATGTATCTGTGAATCGAATAATGCATTGGTTGTTTGAACCTGGTGGATATGAATAAAGCTAAAGCCTACTTTCAAGTTTAAATTTGGTACAATTTTAAATAGCAACAATTAAATTAGGATGAAATTAGGGTGTGCAGGTCATTACGGCGCACACGGTTAATAAAGCACATCGTGTGCAATGTACATCATAATCCGACACGGTTCACGGAGAGGAAACGTGTATAACAATGCACACAGTTGTTGTTTGCAAAGCGTGTGTGATGTCAGACACTATCGCATACGGTGCGGGAAAACTAAATGTGTGCGATTGTTTACCTATCTTACATGGTTTATAATCATGAACTGTATGTGATGTGCCAGGCATCGTAAAACTCCCGTGCCTGGAATATGCCTGGAAAATTGTTGTGCCTGGAATCTGCCTAGATTTAGGTAAAACCACAAAACTCCGACTGCGATGGCAATGCGAGCACAAATGAGTAGCAAGGATGAAGCGTTTGGGATATTCGAGATATTGGAAATAGTTATATAGAGACAACTGTATGCATCAAGGCTCCCTATCCCCGACGGTTTCTGGGTCATGTGGGAAGGACCCCCCCCCCCTATCGCCCACACTCACTAGGCGATGGTTCCAAATGCCATCGCGGAAAGGGGTTAAAAACCGTTTCTATAGCACCGACGCGTACCAATGATTTCCTACATGACGATTAGCAAGGACACAAAAACATGGGATGGCGTTGTGTAAACACCTCCAAATGAATATCTTGATTTTTCCTGGGAGCTTCAAGTTCCATACTTTCTTCCATACCGGATGTGGCCTTGAACTGCTTTGATGACTTGCACTAGGGCTATTATCATATGTATCCTCCCATTGTTTATCGTTGCTGAACACACCAAGAAATTTCCATTTTTTGTGAGGTGCCATGCAACATAATAATCCTGTGTTACCTGATGGTGAAGTAAAATCTGTAATATACACTCAACGTCAATATGCCAGAAGTTCTCCCGTATCAACTACTCATCCCACTCGCCTGTGATCGGGTCGATAAGATCATGAACCCTTGAAAAAACTTGGTTTCCCCTCACTATCACGATGTTTCACGATGAACTATTTGGGATCCAACAATCTGCCCAAATATCTATCTTGGCACCATCCCCCACTCACAGCCTATTTAAAAGTTTGGATTCCTGCCCAAATACTTCTCCAGATATACGAGGAACCTTTCTTCAATTCACAGTTCAGAATATCTCCATTGGAATAATACCTAGTTCTCAACACTCTGGCACATAGTGAGTCACTGTGTTCAACCAGTCTCCAACACAGCTTTGCTATAGTAAAGCCAAGTTAAACTATGGATGTCTCGAAAACCCATCCCTCCTTTCTCCTTTGGTACACACATCTTCCACCATGCAAACCAATGCATCCCTTTTTGGTCTTCCTCGTCACCCCACCAATATTGTGACATTGCGTCAGTGATTCCCTTACAAGTTTTCTTTCGAAGTTTAAACACACTCATCGCATATGTAAGGATGGCTTGGGCCACCGCTTTAAGTAAAGCCTCCTTACCACCAAAGAAGAGAGTCCTTTCTTTCCGTCCATTTACCAGTTTTTGAATCCTTTCTTTTAAGTGTTTAAAATATCTCACCTTGTCAACTCCAATCATTGAGGGGAGGCCCAAATATTTGTCTAATAATGATTCTGTCATGTATTCAGTGTTTGACAAATTCTGCCTTCACATCCACCTATGTATTGGGCTGAAGTAGATACAACATTTTGCTTCACTTAACAACTGACCAGACGCCGAACAGTACTCATCAAGGATTGTTCTCAGTGTATGAGCATTAACCTGATCTACTCTCATTAAAATGAGTGAATCATTAGCGAGCAATAAATGAGAAATCTTTGGGGAGCCACGACACACCTGTACACCCTTCAATTACCTACTTCCTCCTCATGGGCTATAAGTGCAGAGAGGCCTTCCGCACACAAGAGAACCAAATATGGGGAGAGAGGGTCCCGCTGACGAAGTCCTCTTGTTGGTGCAAAAGGTAGTGTTTCATTAGAATTGAACAGTACTATATAATCAACAGATGTGACACATGACATCACCAATTGTATCCATCTCTGGTCAAATCCGAGCTTCCCATGGATAGCTTTCAAGAACGACCACTCGACACGATTGTACGCTTTATGCATATCCGGTTTTACCGCGCACGTGCCCACTTTCCATGTTTGCCTCTTCTTCATTGTATGTAAACATTCATATGCCATAATTACATTATCCGTTATGATCCACCCAGGCACAAAAGCACTTTGAGTCTCACTAATTATGCCAGGCAGTAATAACTTTAGTCCTGCCGCTAACATCTTCGAGATGACCTTGTAAACAATGTTGCATAAGGAAATAAGCCGGAATTGGATTATTTTCTTTGGACTATTAGCTTTGGGTATTAAAACTATAGTGGTAGTGTTCCAACCCTCTGGTATCACACCATTACTCACTGCATGTAGCACCTCCTGGACCAAATCTTCTCCTAAGATAGGCCAACATTTCTTATAAAAATGGCTTGTAGTCCATCCGGCCCTGGGGCCTTCAGATCTCCAATGCTGAAAAGCGCTCACTTAACTTCCTTCGTTGTATACGGTGCTAATAGAGATTCATTCATATAATCAGTCACACAATGTTCGACTTTATTTAAAACCCTTACATCAGGTAAAGCAACTTCAGAGGAGAAAAGATGCTGAAAAATATTCAGAAATCAAACCTCTCATATTTGTTATCATCCAGCCAAGTACCGCTGTCATCCATAAGCTTTCGGATGTGATTTCTTTTCTTCCGTGTCGTGGCGAAGTTGTTAGAAAAAAGGTGTTGCGATCTCCAAATTTTAGCCGATTTGCGCGGCTCTGCTAGACCCAATATATCTCCTCCTTCTCCAAATTTTCTTCAATTTCAATAAGCAAAGCACGTTGTCGGTCCGCCGACTCGTTAATGAGAGGGCCCAACCGCAAACTTTCCAACTCAGCCTTCAGCTCCTTTAGGCGTTTATAGGGCGCCTTAAGGATCTCATGATCCCAAACATGCATCTCGGCATGCACATCCGTTGTTCGATCCACCAAAGAAACTCGGGGATTCGTCCTTTCCCATGCTTCTGTCACTATCTGTGTTACCTCCTCTTCTTTTAACCACCGTGCTTCAAACTATTTAATCCTCGTACGGAACTAGATTGTTGAAATTAATAATTAATAGGCTCTCTATTTCAAAATAAATAACGCTATTGTGAGCTTCAACTCACATGGTCTCAGATGAATAGTCAAAACCAAAAAATAGTAAAAAAAATCAAAACATTATAAATTTTTGTGGCAAGAAACATTGATATTTTTTCTATACGCATGCAGAATTTCGCAGTGAAATCACATTTTTGGAGGTGTGGATACAAAAACAAATTGATGCTCCCAAACGCTTCCAAAACGCTCTCTTTTGGGCACCGTTTTTTTTGCCCACGCATCCATAGATATGATTCATCTTGAAAATTTTCCCGTATGTAGAAAAAAATCAATGTTTCTTGCAACAAAATTTTAGAAAATTTACATTTTCTTTACTACTTTTGGGGGTTTTACTGTCCATCCAGGATCATGCTAGCTCGAGCTCCCATACCCGATGTATGATCTCTTGAATTTCCTCTTCTACCGGTGGATGAGTTGTGACGATTGAGGAGAAACTCTAGATGGCTTTTGTTGAGGGTTTAGGGGAGGAGGGGGACAATATGGACATTTAACAACATAATTAATCATTGTGCCCGATTACCAACTCATTCTATTTTTGGATGAATTGGAGTAGAAGTAACTAAACATCGAAGTGAGCGAGGTAGAGACGTGGAGAGACACGAGGGAAAATGGTTCTGCCGCGGGAGGGAGTGGTGGGCCGACGGAGGTGGTAGTGATGAACTTGTATTTGAAGTACCGTTCTAGACCCTTGTGTGTGGATACATGATATTTTTGTAGTGGGCGTGATTGTAAAAAGATGGGCCCACATATCATCTCAATGTGTGCCGATGTGAATGACGGGACAAGTAGTGGGCGTGACAGTCATCACGTAGGCGCGATGGTAAATCAAAGATATAATAACCAGAAACGTTTGGGGTCACCCGACGGATTTTCTGCGCATGTCGACCGCCTCCATGGCTGTCTGATTGGATTTTGGTTGGACGGCTCGGGAGCAACCTCTACCCATAGGCCATTTTTTGCAGCTTGGTCCATGTTTTAGTCGGCTCGGCCGCAATAAAGATCCCGTTGTGTTTTAGAAGGAAAAAAAACTGTTCAGGGTGATTTCAGCAAGTCCTCCTGTTGCAGAGGGTCGACAGCAACACTAACTTTGTTGCAAAGGCTGGCGCTTCTCACGTGCGATACTATTCGTGTTTTCAGGAGGAAAAAACAGTTAGAGATGATTGCAACAAGCCTTCTGTTGCAATTGGCCAACTGCAATACTACCTTTGTTGCAAAGGCTAACATTGCTTAGGTGCGGTAGATGGACGGCTATTCACGGCTCCATCCAACGGCCAGCGAGGTGGTCGTTCTTTTTGCGTTATCAGCCGCCCGACGTGCAGGGTCGGCTTATTATAATAATTCACCGTTGAATTGACACTGTCACGATCGACGGTGGGGATCGGATCGGATGAATCGTGCAGGCTGCTCGGATTGCCAGCCAAAGAAGCGAGGAAGGGAAGGAAAACGAAAGCGGGTAAATCCTGGCCACGGGCACGGGCCCGCCGCGGACGCTGACAAGGCGGTGAGGCGGAGCCCGGAGAGTCCAGATGAGATCCTCGACGTCCGCACCCGCAACACGCGGAGCGCAGGCTAGTCAGCAGCCAAAGTGGCAGCGCCGTCTCCGCCACAACCCGGAGACACCTCGCGCTTCCGCCCTCCTCCTCTCCCTCCCCTCCCAATCCAATCTGCCTTCTTCTTCTCCTTCTTCTCCCACGCCGCGTGCTACTCCTATATATACCCCCTGGGCCGCCCCACACCTCTCGTCTCTCTCTCTCTCCTCCCTCTCGACCCTTCTCCCGCGCGCCTGGAGCCATCGCACGCTTCCGGCCGGCCGAGTGCACCTGACCGGCCTGCCTGTCCCCGTGCCCAGTGTCGTACATATGTGTGAGTAACCAGCCATCCCATCTCTGCACGCCCTGCGTGGCTGATTGATTCCGCTAATGCTTCGACCGGAAACTGAGATTCGCCGGTGCTGCAGGAACTCTGCTGCGTTGCGGTTCGGCCGAGTTTGCTGATGTTCATCTAACTAGCCGGGCGGAATTCAGAACTGCCCGCGAAGAAAGGAACCAGGGATCGATCGAGCTTCGAATTCGCCTGCGTTTCCCTCGGCCATTGGTCGCGGCTAAGCTTCGGACAAGGTGAGTTCCTTCTCTGAGTTTCAGAGTTTGCCTGTGTTGCACTCTGCGATTTTTGTGCAGGGTGCCCCTGTTCGACGAATTTTGGCATTGCAAAAATGCTTCATTCCATCTCGCAAGCTGGTTTTGTGCTGTTTCACCTGCTCCGCCTACATCCTTAGATCTCATTACTGTTCACTGCCCGGTCGCCGGCTCATTCAACATGTGAGTTCGTTAGGATACCTACAGTGAAGGTAGATCGGTCCAGTCGCTAGGTGCATGTGTTTGTGTCCAGGTGCGGCTTAGGTGCATGTTGCATCTCCAATTATTATTCTTCCCTTTGGTTGGTAGTCAGTAACCGGTACTCCTAACCAGACGGCGAAGTAGGAGAGGGGGGGTGGTCAAACTAGTTTGATGCATACAACTTTGGATGAAAAAATTGATAGATATATGTGTGCTCATCCAAGTTCATCCTGTTACATTCCATGGTTTTCTTTGAGTCGACCTTTCGGTCCTCACGGTTTACTTTTTTCTCTTCCCATCATGGTGAACTTCAACTTTCATTGTATACCAACAAACTTATAACACAAGGTAATAACGTAAGGAACAGCAATTTTGACCTTGGCGGCTCTGCTTCAACAACCGCTGCAAGATTTCGTCCAAAAAACGACCACTGCAAGACAAGTGGACAAGTGAAAGGAGTCTGTATTTTACTTCAAGAGTGAAATAGAATAAGACTTGTTACTAAGACAAAGTGAAAGCGAAGTTGTTGAAGTACTCTAGCTAGGGTCCCATGATTGATTCCGTATCTCAATAAACGAGCTCCTCTGACCATGGAGGCCCGTCATTTTTGTC
Organism: Secale cereale; assembly: GCA_902687465.1. Taxonomy (NCBI): domain Eukaryota; kingdom Viridiplantae; phylum Streptophyta; class Magnoliopsida; order Poales; family Poaceae; genus Secale; species Secale cereale. The sequence goes on from LR738710.1 coordinate 759,645,868, forward strand.
CACGACGCATGCAGGTTCTGGGTTTTATTGCTACCTGGCGCATCAACCCTGGAGATTAGTTTTCTCATCCGGCAACCAACCGATGGCTGCCGATGTTGAGATTTTAATCTTATCTCTGGCTGATCCGTCCCAACATCGGACCATAGATTAATTTTGTCCAATTGCGCTCTGTTAATACTTAATACTAGCTTGATGTAGGTGCAATCAGCGATAAGTCATGCGACAGATATTTACCAGGTTTATGACTGAATGCTACAGCAGACTTAAAGTTATCCATCTAGTGACTCATGGATCATTCTCGGCACCACAATTAACCTCTGCAATCCTCCTAACATGTAGTACTAGTTTTTTTTTCTCTAGTTCTTTGTTCTTTTTCTTTCATGAAAAAACTTTGTTCTCCTTGATATCTACTGTTAAAAGTGCTCACTGTGTGCCGTAAATTGACCCTTGGGTGGTGAATGACGAATCTCTTATGGAGTGGACGGTTCCCTAAATTTATTTTGTATAAACAGGGAAGCAGGTAGAGCGTGATAAATAATTTCTATCTAGTGTTTGTTTGATTAATGCTGAATCGTGTGACCACACACTGTTTATTGGCTAAATCACAGTCTTCCTTTTTTAGGGGGCGGCTACTACGTCTTAGTTGTACATCCCTATCTTTCCCTGTTTCCTACGTTAGACTGCAAGTCCATGATCCATTTGATAGCAACAAGTGAATTAATTTACTAAATATGAAAAAAATCGAAAAATGATTCCCTAGGAGTGCTTATTTAATACAATTTGCTGTCTAATTCACACTGCCTTTGAGATGTTTTTTTTTGTGTGTGTGCCATATCATCTAATGATTTTTCCTCTGTTTTAGATTCTGGTACTGAAACAGCAAGATGGTGAACTTTGGAAAGAAGTTGATGGCAGATCAAGTAGAAGAATGGAAAGGGTATGTCTGTCTTGAAGTCCTTCACAGGTCTAACAAATTTCCTGTTGTTATCTTATGAGTCATTTTGTCTTTCTGTTGTTAGGTACTATATTAATTACAAATTGATGAAGAAATTGTTAAAGCAATACGTTCAACAGACCCAAATTGGTGGCAAAGATTGCGAGCAAGTTCTTAAGGAGTTCTCGAGGATTCTTGATGATCAGGTATGCAGAGAGTGATTTTTCTTGAAATAATCATACATACAAATTTTCAAGCTACTTGTTCATTTGGTCTATCCTATCCTACACCACGAGCTTAGTGTCTTGAAACAGCAGATATTGTAATCAGCTAAAGTTGTTTGGTGTTACTAAATTCAGATTGAAAGGATCGTCCTCTTTCTGCTGCAACAACAAGGTCACCTCTCTAGAAGGATTGAGGAATTGGGAGCACAGCGGGCTGCTATTATGCAACAGGTTGATACATCACGAGTTTTTCAACTTCGTGACGATTACAGAGAAGTTGGAAGAGATCTCGTAAAGCTTCTGCGCTTTGTTGATATGAACGCTACTGGTCTAAGGAAGATACTGAAGAAATTCGATAAGCGGTTTGGCTATAAGTTTACAGATTATTATGTTACCACTCGTTCAAACCATCCTTATTCGCAGCTTCAGCAAGTCTTTAAGCAAGTGGTAATTTTCTGGCATTTTACACTGGCAACTGGTTTTTTCTTTTTTTTTAGCAGCTAATCAGCATTTCTGCAACTTATAATGCACTTCTATCGATACAGGGAATTGTAGCCGTTGCAGGTGCTTTATCACGCAACCTTGCATATCTGGAACATGACCATCGAGGAAGCTTTTTATCCATATATGATAATCCATCAGTTGTACTTCAGGTAATGTATTTCGACGGTTCCACTCTTTCAGTTCTATATGCTCTGCGGTTTTAAAAGTGTGATGTTATTCTTTTCTCCAATTTTCAGGACCCTATCATAGACCAGGTAAACCATGCCGTACAGAAACTCACACATGCAACGAGTTTTATGCAGTACTTGGGACAACACGCACTTATCGTCCAAGACGACACACCCAGTGGATCAGAGGATAATGTCGATGATGAGAGCTACCATTTCATGTCACTGATGCTTAACCTAGTGAATACATTTCTTTACATGGTGAACACATATATCATTGTTCCGACCGCAGACGACTACTCAGTGAGCCTTGGAGCTGCCGCGACAGTTTGTGGCATAATCATTGGATCGATGGCGGTTGCTCAGGTATTCTCTTCGGTTTATTTCAGTGCCTGGTCGAATAGGTCATACTTCAGACCTCTAGTGTTCAGCAGCATTATGCTTTTCTCTGGGAACCTGCTGTATGCATTGGCATATGACCTGAACTCTCTGACAGTTCTCCTGATTGGCCGGATACTATGCGGGTATGCAGATTTTTTTTCTCTTTCACTTCGACAAACTTACCGTTATGAATTCATTTTGTGTTTCTTGATCACATCGCATGTCATTATTCTTTATGATTTGAGATTTTCTGAAGTAGCTCGTTTTGTCATACTGACAACAGGTTGGGTTCTGCAAGAGCTGTGAACCGTCGGTATATCAGTGACTGTGTGCCTCTCAAGATCAGGCTACAAGCCTCTGCAGGATTCGTCAGTGCTAGTGCTCTTGGAATGGCATGTGGCCCTGGCCTTGCTGGTTTTCTTCAGACAAAATTTACGATATACTCGCTGACTTTTAACCAGAGCACATTACCTGGATGGATCATGTGTGTTGCTTGGCTTCTTTACTTGGTGTGGCTATGGTTTTCATTCAAAGAGCCGGAACACTTCGCTAAGGAGGCAGCCAGGGCTGCAGCCAGTACACCGCAGCCTTCTGAATCTGGTAAGCTCTCAACCTACAGTAGTAGCTTGCTAGTGCAAAATGTTACTCCACCACTGGCAAGAACAAAATGTCACTTAGCTAAGGAGTATCTTTTTTTGGAAGAACAAAATGCTCTGTTTGAAAACATAAACTACACTGGAATTCAACCTTGTGCGATAACAGTGTACTCCGCCACTGGCATTATATAACATCATCAGACATTGTTCTAACATGAGGTTAACTTCTTGTGGAAATAGGTCAACAAGAAAGTGGTAATTTGGAGGAAGGCCTAGCACAACCTCTGCTTCTAGGTTCAGAAGAGAGGGTGGATGATAATTCTGAGGATAATGATGATGATGAAGATGCTAAAAGTTCCCATGAACCAGCAACATCCTTTGCTTCAGCATATAAATTGCTGACACCCTCTGTGAAGGTTTCTTTTGTCCCCTAACTATTTTGTTTTCCCTGAACTCGGGTATACCAAAAAGAAACAACATTATCTCCATAGTTTCATTTATAGTACAAAAAGTGAGTAAAGTTGCCTCAACTCCATATCGTGAGGTACTGAGGTATCGTGTCTTGCTTTAACAACAATTCAAAAAACATATTCTATAACTAGAAGGTACGTTGGCATTGATACACAATTAAACAGACACCACACCAGTACATGCCAAGTGAACATGACGATGAGCCCAAAGGAAATCTTGGAGGTTTTTGCCCCTATTTTCTTTGGAGTTCCGACATATATGTTCATGTCTAGGTTTACTTTATCTACTGAAACTAGTATCGTCTGTATCTTCCTTTAATAACTCCGCATGAACGGTCATTTCTCAGGTCCAACTATTGATATACTTTATGCTCAAGTATGCGATGGAAATTTTGCTCTCTGAATCAAGTGTTATCACCACATACTATTTTAACTGGGATACAAGTGCTGTGGCCATTTTCTTAGCGATTCTTGGGTTGACTGTTCTTCCAGTAAATGCCATTGTTGGGAGCTACGTTACAAATTGGTTCGAGGACAGGTAACTTTTCATAACAAGGCATACCAGTGTATATCTGAAATCCTTCCAATTTCTAGAAAGTATCGTACTAGTCATATTGCTGTTTTTGCCTTCTTTGAGCCATGCAATACGATTTAACTGAAGTAGTATAGTTTGGTTTATGTTGAAACAAACAACAGAAAACAAATGCAACGTTATTACTACACTGAGGTACATTATACAATTGCTCTTACATTTTCAAAACCACCAATTCCACTGAGGTACAATTGCACTTAATATTTGTCAGGGGAAAAAACTACTGCAGCGTGCAGATTACCAGTAGATGTCAAGGCCCTAGTTACTCCCATTTATAAAGATTTTAATGACAAAAATATATATCTTTCGCAGGCAAATTCTGGTGGCATCTGAAATCATGGTTCTGATCGGCATTATCATGAGCTTCCGTTACACGCCCCACTACTCCATTCCACAATATGTCTCGTCGGCTCTCATCACATTCGTATTCGCGGAGGTGCTTGAAGGTATGTACACCATAGCAATCCCAGAATTGTTCAGCTCAGCAGCATTATACTTATATGACACACACGCAATATATCTGAAAACATTGCTCATTGTTAGAAGGAAGAGAGAGGATTGGTGGAATGGTTGTTGATGTATTGCTTGAGCCTCGTGGGCATATATATAGGAGTACAATGATCTACTTGGAGTACAAGGCAAGGTAGAATAATATCCTACGCTATCCTAGCTTTCCTAATAATCACGATACTCAACATCCCCCCGCAGTCACAACGGTAGCGACGCAGACGGTGAGACTGGAGAAGAATCCGAAGGCAAGCCGACGGACACCCCCCCACAGTCGGAACGGTCGACGCATCGCGGAGTCGTGACCGGAGTGGAAACCGACGAGGTTGCTCAAGCAGGCGGTAGCCCTTTGTGCCGTTTGCCGATGTAGCCGAGAGCCTAGGTGGTGTAGCCGTAGTCGAGGTAGCCATGCGAAGAATGCCGTGGTCGATGTCGAGTCGGGGTAGCCGGTGTCGAGGAAGTCGCCGTGGAGCCGCGGGCGCAAGGGGGCGCCGAGTTAGCATGGGCGCAGTGGTGTCGAAGTAGTGGTGCGCCGGGAAGAAGATGTTGTTGACGACGCGTCGCGGCGGGATTGCCAAGCCCGGGGACACATCGTAGACGAAGGCACGCACCGGTGTTGCCAGTACCGGGCATGCGTAGACGGACGAAGACGAAGTTGACGAAGCGCCGACCAGGCTTGCCAGGCCCGGGGACACGTCGTGGATGAAAGCACGCATCGGTGTTGCCAGCACCGGGCATGCGTAGACAAGGGACCTGCACGAGCTGTACGCCATGTCGGAGAAGTCGGAGGGGCCAGCAGAGAAGAACTCGACGACGGTTGCGGCGTCCATCGGCGCGGGGCCGACGTCACCAACGGTGGTCGGAGTAGACGAAGTGGTCGGGGTAGATGACGGCGACGCTGGCGACGGGCTGGTGCTAGGACGACGACGAAGGGGGTGGACGGGCGACGGCGGCGGCCAAAGAAGAGCAGCGGCGGCGGCCTGACGGCGGCGGCGGCTAGGTTAGTAGTGCGGCGGCGGTGCTCGAAGTAGGCGAAGAACCCTGACAGCGTGACGAAGACCGGCGCGGACGGTGGCGTTCCCGCGCCAAGGAGACGGCGCGGCGTATACCATGGGAGGTCGACGCGCGGTGACGGCGGAGTGGACCGCGGGCCGCGACGCTACGGCCCGAAGGGGCGATGCAGCGGCGGCAGGCGGGTCGAGGCGACGACGGGAAGACCTCGGGGCGGCGGCGGGGACCGCGGGCCGCGACGCTGCGGCCCGAAGGGGCGACGCAACGGCGGTTCGCGAGTCGGTGCAACCGCGGGGACGGCCTCGGGACGACGGCGGGGACCGCGTATCGCAGCACTACGGCCCGAAGGGGCGACGTAGTGGCGAAGTACGAGTCGATGCGGCCGCGAGGAGAACCACGGGGGCGGCGGCGCTGCGGCCCGATGGGGCGACGCAGCGGCAGCCCGATGCTCGATCGGTGAAGAGGCGCGCTGAACTCGGGGAAGATCTTCACGGGACCTGCGGAGGCGCGCGTGACCGACGGGCCAGGTCGATCGCGCGGCGTAGATGAGGTGGATCGCGACGGCGAGCGGGTGATCAAGCCGATCGCGCGCGAGGTCGGGGACGCCGCTCGGTGGAGGAGTGATGGCGGAGTCCCGGATGAGGCCGGCGACGGCGGACGGAACGGGACGTCAGCGCCGGCACCCGGGCTGCCAAAGCAGCGCCGGCGCCCGGGCAGCGATGCCCGAGCGACCAACGGAGCAACGGCGCCCGAGTTGAGGCAGACGACGAGCCTGATGCAGCCGAGGACGAGGCCGACGAGGTAGACCGCCGGGCCGCCGTGCAGACGCGGCGGAAGCGGGTGACGTGGATCGATTGGCGGGCCGGCGCGCAAGCGACGGCTATGATTGGCCGTCGCATGGTGCGAGGCCGCCGGGTCGGGGCGATGCAGGTGTCCCGGTCGGAGCAGGGCGGTGACGGCCGGCGCAGGACGACGGGCAGAGCGACGCGTGGACGACGGCTGGCCCAAACGGGCCGCGTCGGCGCGCGTGGCCGCCGGGTCGGAGGAGAGGCCGGCAGGTCGCGCCAGGGTCGGAGTAGAGGCGCACGGGGGTCGACGGCGGCGGCGGGCGACGCAAACCGATCAAGATTAGATCGGAAAACCAAAAAGAAAAAAAACGCCAATCAAAACGACCGGCGAGAGAGCGAAAAAACCTGGAGCAAGGGCTCAGGAAAAAGACTCTCTAGGGCAGCCGGCCAACACGGCCGGCGGACGAACCCTAGGTACGGGCGGCGCGGCCCCCGGCGGCGGTCATGGAGGCCGACCGCCCCGGGGGCGGCGCGCGGGTGCGGAAGCGGTGGCGGCTGGGGTTTAGGATCGACTTGCGATAGATACCATGTTAGAAGGAAGAGAGAGGATTGGTGGAATGGTTGTTGATGTATTGCTTGAGCCTCGTGGGCATATATATAGGAGTACAATGATCTACTTGGAGTACAAGGCAAGGTAGAATAATATCCTACGCTATCCTAGCTTTCCTAATAATCACGATACTCAACACTCATGAACACATTGCAGGAGTAAACCTATCCTTGCTTTCGCGGGTCATGTCGTCGAGGCTCTCGCGAGGGACCTACAACGGCGGCCTCCTCTCGACGGAGGCCGGGACGCTGGCCCGTGTGGTTGCGGACGCGACCATCACCGCGGCGGGCTACCTCGGCACGGACATGCTTCTCAACGTTACCCTGCTGCCGCCTCTCGTGATCACCATCGTCTCCATCACCGCAACGTTCTGCACATACAACACCCTCTACTAAGGAGAACGGGACGCCCTTTTTTTCTCTGCACAATGTACAGACAGTTAAAATGGTTCCTGCCCACATTGGGCTGGGCAGTTGAAGTTGAAGTAGTTGCAGTATTTGTTTATAGACTTCAATAAACGGTGTAAATGTTGATCTGCTGCACGTCCATGTAGTAAGAAAACTGTGTTGTTGGAGTACTAGAAGTACTCCCTCCGTCCGCTAGAAAGTGTGCGTCTGGCTCGAGTAGTTTTCCCACAGCTACCAGTAGCTTAAATGAGGGGTGGAAGGGGGTTTCTGCAAAATTCGTTAATTTGTCTTGAAACACCCAGACGTACACTTTCTAGCGGACGGAGGGAGTATGCGTCAAACAGATGTAGATTAAGTTCCTTTTGTTTTGTACTATCCCTGAACTTGCGGATTCAGATGCATTTAGTTTTTTTTTTTTTTGAGACAAGGATTCAAATGCATTTAGTGACAAGGATTCAGATGCATTTAGTGTGTGTTGGAAATGCAACATGGATACGGTTTCTGGCGCACACTGACAAATTTAAAGTGACAAGGTACTTTCTGCACTCCTCTAAGCAATCCCGAGGCTTTAATACTGAGCTCCCAACGCCCGGCTCCCGGAGTGCCAAATGCAGGCGCTGGAGCGTGTTAAAAGAAACCTCGCTGGGCCGGGCCGTTTCGAGCATGCGTCAACCGTTTAGCTGGGCCATGCCAAATCCTTACCCGCTGACTCGCCCCGGCTCGGCGGTAGGTCGCGACCAAACAGGGAAGAGGGCGCGTCACCTTTGACGCGGCCGCTCCGCACGGTCACGGAGACGAGCTCACTGGCTGTTCCGGTGGTTAGGTCCTTTTCCTACCGCTTCTTTACCACGCTCATGGCATGCCCACTGTGGCATGTACCGTCGCTCATGTGTGCAACAAGCGTGCATGCCGGGTCGTCGGGCGGTTTACTGGAGCACGGCGGTATAAAAACGCATGGTATCCCACCGGCTGGTCACACAAGACAAGAACCAAGCTCCGGCACCACTCTCGGTCCAACGTCGTCACCGTCGACTTGCACTTTGGCACGTACCCTGATCGCCATGGCTTCCGACCAGCCGTTGGCAAGAGCACTGGTGGTCATCTGCGCGATCCTGTGCTGCTCGCCACAAGGTGACATTCTTGCGTGTTCACCGCTTCCCCGTTTCGTTCGTACTACGTTGGAATGTTACTTAGTGATGAGGTGTGATGCATAAAACAGCATGGGCCGTGAACTACACGTTCGCCAGGGACGCGACGCGGGCGCCGGCGGTGTCGTACTACGACTACATCATCGTGGGCGGCGGCACGGCGGGGTGCCCGCTCGCCGCCACGCTGTCGCAGCGCTTCCGCGTGCTCCTGCTGGAGCGCGGCGGCTCGCCGTACGGCGACCAGCGGGTGGAGAACATGACCCACTTCACGGCCACGCTCGCCGACACGTCCGCCGGGTCGCCGGCGCAGCGGTTCGTGTCCGAGGACGGCGTCATCAACTCGCGCCCGCGGGTGCTGGGCGGCGGCAGCTGCATCAACGCCGGGTTCTACACGCGCGCCAGCGACGAGTACGTGCTGGACGTCGGGTGGGACCTCGAGGCGACCAAGGCGGCGTACCGGTGGGTGGAGGACGTGGTGGCGTTCCACCCCGAGCTCGGCCCCTGGCAGGGCGCGCTGCAGAGGGGGCTCATGGAGGTCGGCGTCGCGCCCGACAACGGCTTCACGTTCGACCACATCGACGGGACCAAGGTCGGCGGCTCCATATTCGACGACGAGGGCCGGCGCCACACGGCCGCCGACCTGCTGCGGTACGCGCGCCCCGAGGGCATCGACCTGCTGCTCCGGGCCAGAGTGGCCAAGATCCTCTTCAACGTCGGAGGTCAGAGCTCTATCAGTCAAAGTTCGTTTTGTGCTGCTGGTTTTACGGCCAGGCGGCATGCACGCACGCGGCATTTTTGCGTGCCGACCGAGCTGACATTTCGTTGCCCGCGCTTTGTTATTTCGCGTCAGGGCGCCGGGCACGGCCGGTGGCGCACGGCGTGGTGTTCCACGACTCCAGGGGGCGGATGCACAAGGCCTACCTCAACACCGGCCGCCGCAACGAGATCATCCTCTCGGCGGGCGCCTTGGGCAGCCCGCAGCTGCTGATGCTCAGCGGCGTCGGCCCCGCGGACCACCTGCGCTCCTTCAACATCACCCTCGTCCTGAACCAGCCGGCTGTCGGCCAGGGCATGGCCGACAACCCCATGAACGCCATCTTCGTGCCGTCGCCTTCCCCCGTCGAGGTCTCCCTCATCCAGGTCGTCGGCATCACCCAGTTCGGCAGCTACATCGAGGGCGCCAGCGGCTCCAACTGGGCCAACCCGCGCCACCAGGGCTCCGGCGGAAACCGCCGGCCGCCCCGCAACTTCGGCATGTTCTCTCCACAGGTATGAAAACATTGCAGGTGACATTGTCACAACTTGCCAAATGATCAGTCGAACAGAACATCTGTGATCACCGGGGTGTTCTTGTTCCTGCAGACCGGGCAGCTGGCGACGGTGCCCCCAAAGCAGCGCACGCCGGAGGCCATCGCGCGCGCGGCGGAGGCGATGAGCCAGCTCGACGACGCGGTGTTCCGCGGCGGTTTCATCCTGGAGAAGGTCCTTGGCCCGGCGTCCACGGGCCACCTCGAGCTGCGGAACCTTAACCCAGACGACAACCCGGCGGTGACGTTCAACTACTTCTCGCACCCGGAGGACCTCCGGCGCTGCGTCGAGGGGTTGACGCTCATCGAGCGCGTCATCCAGTCCAAATCCTTCGAGAACTTCACGTACCCCTACTTCTCCATGGAGGAGCTGCTCAACATCACGGCGGAGTTCCCCGTCAACCTGCTGCCGCGGCACGACAACGACTCCAAGTCTCTGGAGCAGTTCTGCAAGGACACCGTCATGACCATCTGGCACTACCACGGCGGCTGCCAGGTCGGCAGGGTCGTCGACGCCGAGTACCGGGTGCTCGGCGTCGACGCGCTGCGCGTCATCGACGGCTCCACGTTCAATGCCTCGCCGGGAACCAACCCGCAGGCCACCGTGATGATGCTCGGCAGGTAATCGCCCATTTTTTGGCTCCTTTGGGGTCTTTGTGTACATGTCATATAGGGTGACCGTCCCTAAATGTTTAGCACTTTTTAGCCAAGGTCCTAGTGGGTACTGATTCTGTCTCCATGGTTGCATTTTTAGGTCGGATCCTATCACAATCTCTCTTTCTCTCTTAAAAAAATATTGATCATATCTCTAACTTGACAGGTATATGGGGGTCAAGATCCGAGGCGAGAGAGTGCACGCTGAAGGATTAAGTAGGAGAAAACTGTAGTCCACTCGATCAAGATGGGCAGGAACATTGTGCATTTGTTATTGCAGTATGTGAGCTATTGTCACGGACTAGAATTCAATTGGAATGAGTTGCGCGTCATTATTGGTACTGTGTGTTCGTTTGTACCGTTATCAAGATGTAATCTGTATTTTCTGAAGAAGAAAAATCAAATTTGTACTCCCTCTGTCCCTAAGAGCGTTTTCGGCACTAGATTATGGAACCGATGGAGTATTTAAGAAGAAATCTTATCCGGAATTTTGGTCAAACAGGGGTATTCTACTCATTACTCTCCCATCTCTTCTCAGTTTTCTGACCAAAGAAAAACAGCAAAGTGTCAACTCCAGCCCCCAAAGATGGGTCTCGAAAACGAAAGAAGAATCCCGTAGTGGGGACTGTGCTTTTTAGAGGGCACAACCAGGAACGTAAAAGGGAAAGGGAGATGTTGGATGCCAAGAGGATATCCATGGTTTAAAACCCTTTGAAAATCTAGCACGTATATGCCTCCCGGCTCCCCCCAGCTGGATTTCTGCCCCCTATAAATCCCGTGATGCGGCAGAGAGGGAGAGCAGCAAGGTCAAGGCAAGGAGGAGGAAGAAGAAGAAGAAAGGAGGCGACTGTTCTAAACAATCAAGATTCAGTAGTGAGACATATCTAACTAAGCAGTCCAGTTTCAGGGCTCCTCTTTATTGGCAGGGAGCGCGTGAGGCCATGTAGCCCCATTCAGCGCTCTGCCAAAGGAGAGTTGCCCTGTAACTGGAAATAGCTTAAGGTTCAGGGATTGTGGCCATCGGCTTTGACAGCTTCGGGCCTTCTTCAGCTACACTGCTTTCAGCCTCTCACTGCAGTGTGGCACTGGTGAGTGGTGCAACGATCTTTGATCTCTGTAAGTTGATCAGATTGCCTGCTTGCTTGCTTCCTGAATGTCTGCCTTTTTGCTGCTCATTGCTACTCTTTCAAAAAAATAAAATTGCAGCTTCTTTTTTCCGATAAGAACACGGGGCATCAGCCGGGAGGTGCAGGAGAAAACAGCACGCCGAAATGCTTAAAGAAACAGATATTGCAGCTTCTTTGTGACGACAATAACTTTTTCGTGGTTCCCAATAGGGGAGACAATGTTCGAGGGAAAGAAATAGTGGAGATAAGAGAAGCTATAGCTAGTTGGATTGGTGTCATGCCCTTTTTTAAAACAGAAAACAAGAACTGCATTTTTTCCGATAAGAACCGTACACATACAATTTTACACCAAGGACCCTGAACATGGAAAAACATGACCCTTAACTCCAACAAACTGTTGTCGATGAGAACCACCCGCACTAGAAAGATTTTCTTCTTTTTCTCTCCTTGATCGCTCGATCAAACACCATCTTCAATATTTTTCAGCCTGCTTCCTGCTATGATATCAATATATGCCAGCCATCAGCTGGTCCGTTCAAAAAAAAAAAAACTATGGAATCCCACACAATATTTCAAAATAAATCAAATATTAATGCTAAAAAAGTAAAGGTAGTACTGATACAGTTAGTAAAATCAATAAACTAACCTCATGTCCTACATAATGGATGAACGGAGCGGGGGTTGTTAGAAAATAACGAGAATAAACGAGACACGAGAGACACAGATTTAACGTGAAAACCCTTGCGGGAGAAAACCACGGACGCACGAAGGCGCAATCACTATGAGGAGGAGTATTACAAGCACGAGACGACATGCCGTCTTAGGTGCGACTACATGGAGTATATATGAGGACAATACATGAGAGTCCTTGGAGGACAAGTAAACGAGTTGTACTCCTACGCGTCGGTACCAACGCAAAGGCCCACACCGTATGTACTACATCTAGTCCAATACAATATAATTTGGATCACAATTTAACAATCTCCACCTTGAGCCAAATTCCCTCCAGTAGTCGAAATAAAGTAAATAACTCCATCCAAATCAACATAAACACCTTGTGCGTCAAAGTCCATAGGATTAGTGAGAAATACAAACTAAGCCTGAGCAAAGCTCAAACTTATTGGTAGGAACAGGCTTTGTCATCATATCAGCAGGATTATCATAAGTACTTATCTTGCATACCTTCAAATCACCTTCAGCAACAACATCTCGAATATAGTGATATCTAACATCAATGTGCTTTGTTCTCTCATGATACATTGGATTCTTTGTAAGATATATAACACTTTGACTGTCACTAAATACGACATGGCAAGATGAATCTCCACAAAGCTCAGTGTACAAACCTCTCAACCAAATAGCTTCTTTGCATGCCTTAGAAATAGCCATATACTCGGTATCAGTAGTGGAACAAGTCACAATAGACTGCAAAGTTGCTCTCCAACTCACAGCACAACCACCAATGGTGAAAACATAACCTGTGGGCGATCTTATCTTATCCAAATCACCAGCAAAATCAGAATCAACAAAACCAACAAGTCCATCTCCAGTTTTCCAAACTGTAAATAAGCATTAGAAGTACCTCGCAGGTATCTGAAAATCCACTAAACTGCTTTCCAATACTCTTTTCCAGGATTAGCCATGTATCTATTGACAACACTCAATGCATATGATAAATCCGGACGGGAACAAACCATGGCATACATAGTGAACCAACTGCACTCGAATAGGGAACTCTAGACATGTAATCAATATCTGCATCTGACTTAGGACATAAAGCTGATGATAATTTGAAGTGTGCAGCTAACGGAGTACTTACTGGCTTGGCATTATGCATATTAAGACGACAAAAAACTTTATCAATATATCCTCTCTGACTCAGATATACTTTTCCAGATGGTCTATCTCTGGATATTTCCATGCCAAGAATTTTCTTTGTTGCACCCAAATCCTTCATCTCAAATTCATTACTCAATTGCTTCTTTAGTTCATTAATATTTGACATACTCTTTTCAGCAATTAGCATATAATCAACATAAAGGAGCAAATAAATAGTTGAACCTTTTACAGTTTTCAAATAAACACAACTATCATAATTAGACCTTTTGAAACCTTGAGAGAGCATAAAGGTGTCAAATCTCTTGTACCACTGTGTAGGAGATTGCTTCAATCCATAAAGAGATTTCTTTAACTTGCAGACAAGCTTTTCTTTTTCAGGAATAACAAAACCTTTATGTTGTTCCATATAAATATCCTCTTCTAATTCTCCATGTAAAAATGCAGTTTTAACATCCAATTGTTCAAGCTCAAAATCATGCATGGCAACAATACTGAGTAAAGTGCGAATAGAGCTATGCTTCACAACAGGAGAAAAGACTTCATTATAGTCAATACCTGGAATCTGACTGTAACCTTTAGCAACTAACATTGCTTTATATATTGTCTCATCATTAGGAGAAACACCTTCTTTCCTCTTGAAAACCCACTTGCAACGAATAGATTTCTTCTCTCTCGGTAATTTTACTAAATTCCAAGTGCCATTCTTTTCAAGTGATTCCATCTCATCATACATAGCGGTCATCCACTTATTACTATCACCAGAAATAATAGCCTCAGAATATGAAGAAGGCTCAGCATTACCTTCAATTTCCTCTGCAACAGATAAAGCAAAAGAAACAATATTGCACTCTTCAGTTAACCTTTTAGGTTTATCAATACCCCGCCTAACTCTGTCACGTGCAAGATTCCAACCGGGGTGGAACAATAGGCTGATTTGGAGTGGGAGTGACATGTTCATCATCAATGACGGGTTCATCATATGCATCAACATTTTCATTACCGGATGTATCACCTGAATCAATAACATGCTCCACCTGAACAGTAGGATGCTGAATAGTAGCCTGTTGTTCACTCTCAACAGGAACATTAGTAGATGGAACATCATGTAACATAGCAAATTCGTTAAAGATAACATTTCTGGTAATAACAACCTTCTGGGTTTCAGGATTCCACAATTTAAAACCTTTAACACCAGACTTATAACCAAGAAAGATGCACTTAATAACCCTAGGCTCGAATTTTCCATTATCAACATGAGCATAAGTAGTGCAACCAAAAACTCTCACTGTGAATAATTAGTAGGTGAACCAGACCATACCTCAATTGGAGTTTTCTTATTAAGAGCAATAGATGGTGAACGGTTAATGAGATAACAAGCAGTGGAAGCGGCCTCAGCCCAAAAACGCATATGCAAACCTGCATTGGACAACATGCAACGGGCTCTGGAAATAATGGTCCTATTCATGCGCTCAGCAACACCGTTTTGTTGAGGAGTATAAGCAACGGTGTGATGTCTGACAATGCCTTTAGACTTGCAATAATTTGCAAATTGCTTAGAACAGAATTCCATACCATTATCAGTGCGAAGTATTTTAACCATCTTTTTAGTTTTTCTTTCAATCATAATCTTCCACTCCTTAAATGCTGAGAATGCTTGCCATTTATGCTTCAAGAAATAAGGCCAAACTTTTCTTGAATAATCATCAATTATAGTCAGCATGTAACTAGCACCACCTAATGACTTCTTGCGAGATGCTCCCCATAAATTAGAATGCACATAATCAAGAATACCTTCAGTTGTATGAGTCGAAGTATTGAAATTCACCCTCTTGTGCTTGCCGAAGATACAATGCTCACAAAATTTCAACTTACTAGTTTCGTATCCTTTAATAAGACCTCTCTTATTTAACTCTGCCAAACCAAGTTCACTCATATGTCCAAGACGGATATGCCAAAGGTTAGCAGCATCACAATCAGAATTCTTTGAAATAACTAGAGTAGCATTACCTGAAACGGTAGAACCTCGAAGGTAATAAAGACCATTGGTCGAACTTAAGTCACCTTTCATCACAATAATGTAACCTATGGTGACCTTCAAAACACTATCTCCACCTGAATACTTGTACCCCTTTGCATCAAGGGCACTCACAGAGATAAGATTTCTCTTCATCTTCGGAATATACCAAACATCTGTCAAAGTTCTGATTGTGCCATCAAACATCTTTATTCGAACGGAACCTATGCCTTCAATCTTGCACGGTGAATTATCAAAACCCAAAACGGAACCAATAGCAGTAGTAGAATCAAAAGTAGTAAACCAATCTCTATGCGGGCACATATGAAAAGTACATGCAGTGTCAAGTACCCACTCATCATTGGTATCAGCACATCCAGCAATAACGACAAGAGCATCCTCGGAACCATCATCACGAGCAACGTTAGCAGAATTTTCACCTTGTTTGTTACCTTTCCTCTTTTCTTTATTCTGCAACTTGAAACACTCAAAGATGTCATGCCCGTCTCTCTTGCAATATCTGCGATACTTCTTATCTCTGGATTGCGACCGCCCCTGTGGCCATTCTTACTTTTGCCTCTGTTTCCATTATTGGAGTTCTTCTCCTTTCTCCTTGTAATGCCCAGTATGTGGCTATGCCTCCCACGTGTCGAGGCACGACTTAAAGGCATAATCACATACTAGAATGATCTCAAGTATGGTATCTTTGCATAACTCATATAAAAGAGGGGATGAAAATGTAAAAGAGTAGTTGGCTTACACTCGCCATGTCACACAATGTAATACATTAACATACATCATCCAAATAACATCAGAGTCCGACTACGAACGAAGATCCAAATGAAAGATACCATAAATAAAGCAACACAAGGTCCCGATCATCCTAGTAAGAGCCCTACTGATCCTCGGGGTAAGACACGTAGTATCGCCCACGCTCTTCATTGAACTCCCAATACAACTCTGAACCACCAGCTGTGTAGTTCTGTAACATCCCCAGTTTCTCACCACAGTGATCACCTCTTAATCAGGCCATGTCATGTTCATTTGCAAAGCTAATGACAGTGGTTAAACAAGTCAACTCAATTTTGCCCCTAAAAATTCAAATCCAAATCCAAGTGCAAAATGAAGTTGTTCCAAAAACTATGGAAAAATGTCCATGTTGTTGCAAATATTTCAAAACAAATGTTGTTAGTAAAAACAACATCACCATTAACTCCAAAGTGGGCTAGAGCATTTAAACAGTGTTATAACAGCACTATTAAATGCCTTTTTAATTTTTGAAATTCCAAAAGTGTTCCAACATTGCCCAATCAAATTTTTGGTGGCAAGGAATATTGCAAAGTACTTCTAGGACCAACTCCCACATTTTTTGCAAAAGGGTATGGTGGCCTAATCTATTCCTTTTCCTCTCTGTAATTTAATTAAAGAAAACAGAAGAGGGTAAAGCTTATCTGTCGCCTGGGCGTGGCCCAACCGGCCAGGCCCATTTCCCTCCCTCTCCTCCTCACCTGCTCCCCCAACCCGTGTCAGCGCCGCCGCGGCCGCAGCTCATCACACCGCCCGCAGCTCGCCACCGCTGCGGAGCAGGTGGCTGGGAGGATAAGGGCGACGCCGAGCCCTCCCCCCTGGTCGCCCTCCTCCATTTCCCCCTCTTCCCCACGCTCGCACGTCTCTCCTCCCCTCTCTGCCACATCTGCCGAGCGCCATCGCCGCCGCAGTTCCAACGCCACAGCGGCAATCGCCACCGCCTCGACTCGTCGCGATGCCGTAGATGCTCGTCGTCATCCTCCACGTCGTCTGGTGCCCTCAGACGGGGCCGGGAGCCCCTGCAGACGCCGCACGCCATCGCCCCCTTCAGCTTCGGCCACCGTCGAGCGCCAGCGACCTCGACCGTCCCCTGCGCTCCTGTTCACCCAAGGGCCTTTCTTGAGCCGCTAGGTGAGCTCCACCTTCCCCTGTTCTCTTTCTCCGCTCTCTTGCGCGCCTCCGTCAAGCTGCCGCCATGCCTGTGCTCTGATCGCCGCCGCATTCGCCATTAACGCGCTCCCGAGCTCCTGCAGCTCGAACCAGCGACGCCAATGTGTTTCTAGAGAGCCGCAGTCGCCCCCTAGCTAATTTGCGCGCAAGGAAAACCACCGTAGCCACGGTTCCGTTCTGGTCCAAGCCGCACCGCCGCCACGGCTCGACGCCGGCGGCTCTGCCGGCCTCCCCTGGCCGCTCCGACCCCGTAGTTCGACGCGCGAGCGTGTGGCCGTTCGAACGCAGTTGGAATCACGCGAAACGGCGCAGTACAACGCGTTTCCGATCGGTTTCGGCGAGAGCGCCGACGCGGGAGGCTCGCCGGCGTGATTCCGGCGGCCCCGCCGAGCTGGCACATGTGGGGTCCACCCCGTAGCCACTGCCAGTGGGCCCCTGGACCCACTTTGACCCAGTAGACCGTGGTCAACTACGGTCGCTGTTCACCTAAGCCACTGACGTGTGGGCCCCTGAACTTAATTAGGCTAATTAAGTTTTTTAACTAATGTGCTAATTAGTATAGACACTGACACCTGGGACCCACACCCCTAATTAGTTCTGTTAGTTTAGTTTAATCGCTATTAAACCCAGAGAGGCTGACAGGTGGGTCCCACCTGTCAGTTTGATCAGTCAGCAGCTCAGTTGACTGGCTGATGCAGTGCTGACCTCATCCTGACGCAATATATCTTTTTTCTGTTAATTTAAATAAAATTCAGAAAATCATTTAAACTTTAGAAAAATCATATCTTTTAATCCGTAACTCCGATGAAAATAATTTATATATGAAAGTTGCTCAGAATTTCGATACGAATCTAGAAACGCCCTCCGTATTCCCGTCAGATGCCCCTAGCTAGTTGAACATGGAACTTTCGGCCTGTTTTCGATAAATGAATAGTGCTCAACTTTAATAAAATAAATCCAAACAAATTCCTAAAATAGCTAAATGACTTAGACATGTCTTTAAGCAATCCTGCACTGCACCCTAGCCGTCACCTGCCTCTAACACCGTAAACCTGCAACCGTCCCCCTCCGGTTCATCTGTCTGACAGACGTCCGGAACCGGGAATACTTTCTCGGATGGGTTCCCCTTCTTCGTTATCGGTAGCACTGCGTTAGTTTGTCACGCTTGGTAATTACTTTTGTTACCGTGTATTTATATTGTTTCCTCTCCCCCTTTCTTCCCGGTAGACCCCGAGACCGCCGACGATGCCCTGGTGATCGACTACTTCACCGCCGTTGTTCCTTTTCATTTGCCGAGCAACCAGGCAAGCAACCCCCCCTTGAGCATTTCCGATATCGCCTATGTCTATTCTCTCTTATTCATGCATTAGAAATGCTGCTATTGCTACTGCTCCTATTACTGTTGCATAGCCTGTTTTTGTTAAAATTGTTGATACCTGTCTTTATTCATAAACTGCTTAGTATAGGTTGGGTAGCACTGCTATGGTCCCACACTCTCGTAGTTGCCTCGCATAGTACCCTTGCCTCGATCAACCGATCGAGCCCCTTTCCCCCTGACCTTCTTCACATCACCGCACACCCCCCCTAATATGCTCGACTCCGCAGAGTTAACATCGGGTGACGAGGGTGATACCTCCGAACTCACTTTCGATGTTGTCCCTGTAGTATAGCTAGCTCGTTGTGGGTTACCGAGGGTGATTCCTCTTCCCACTTCCGACTTAGCTTTTGTCGTGCATCCGCTATGGTGATTACCGCCGAGGGTGATTCCTCCGGTATCACCTTAACGGGACTTGTCGTATAGGGGTCCAACGAGGGTGATTCCTCGGATTCCTTATCGGCATGAAAACCACACGGATGCCCTGTTTCACCATACCGTGTTTAAAGACGTATCGATCCCCGAGGCCGGACGTCGCCAGGAACAAAGGCGTGCGGCCAGAGGTATCGTGCGTCTGATGACACTTTGAAGTTACTACTGCACATGTTGGATGGAGGCGGGTTGACCCAGAGGGGTACCCGCGAGTGCCTTTGAGGCGTGAGCTGTGGAGTCGGGTGACCAGAGAGGGTACCCGCGAGATAACTACGAGGCGTGGCCGGTCTTTCCCAGTCCTTGTCACAAGTCCTCGAGACGGGACGACGGGGCCAACAGTATCGTAGGCTCTGCTCGTTACCGCGCGCTCCCAATACACTAAGCGATTTGGATATTTGATCCGAGGGGCCTCCGGGTCCGATAGCACTAACCACCACGTGGGTGTGAGTGGGTGCTCTGCGTCGTATACATCAGCCGGAGTCGTCACGACGTCAGCGATTGAGCGGCCCGTTCGGATTGGACTTAGGATGCAACTGCGCTTGTATAAGGGGTTGCTAGGTCTGCTACCGAACGGCCACGTAACGTGCAGGAGCGTCCGGGGCGATGGCCAAGACCCCTGGGGGCATAGGTTAGTCCGACGTGCTTGATCCTCTCTGGCGGTATCCGGTCGGGTTGCGTCGTATTGTTTAGCCGAGGCCGGGCAGGACCCAGCAAGTGTGTCCGGCCGGAGTTAAGCGAGCGTGGTGGGTAACTTGGTGCACCCCTGCAGGGAAGAAACAATCTATCGATAGCCTGTCCTACGGTAACGGACACTCGGAGTTGTATCCACTTCGGTACAACTAGAACTGGTGACTTGAGATATGAGGTTGATGTTGCTGCAAACACTATACATTATTATGATGAAACTATTCTGTTCCCTTCTCATTGCTGCAAGACTCTGAAGATGCTAGTCTTCGTCAGGACTAGGCTTTTCACCTCTCTACTCTGGCTTTCTGCAGTCTAGTCCACCCACATAAAGCCTCCTTTGAAAATAATGCATTGCTAGTATAGATCTGATGTAAGTCTTGCTGAGTACTTTGGATGAGTACTCACGGTTGCTTTGCTTCCTCTTTTGTCCTACCCGCATGATAAACCAGACGACGGAGCCATGGTGCCCGCAGCCCCTGTTGACGACTACTACTACCAGCCCGAGGCTGGCTACTACTACTACCCGGCCGGCGAGTACTTCTACGAGGAGCCGGCGGACGACGACCAGGAGTAGGATCGGAGGTCCCAGGCAGGAGGCCTGCGCCTTTTCGATCGTAGCTTTTCTTTTGCCCCGCCTCGTATGAGGCCTATCTGAACTTGTGTACTATGTCTGTACCCAGACATCTAATGCTTCCGCTGACTATGTGTGAGACATCATGTTATGTATTCGAGCCCTCGAGGCCCCTGGCTTGTAATATATGACTTGTATGTATTTATTTATGTTTTAGAGTTGTGCTGTGATTCCTTCACGTGAGTCCTTAGGCTTGATCGTGTGCATTTGCGTGTATGATTAGTGCACGGTCGGGCCGGGGTCGTCACAGGTTGGTATCAGAGCCGACTGCCTGTAGGAACCCCCTTTCCAACTCCTTGGTCGAAGTCGAGTCTAGAGGTCCAAAAATGTTTTACTAACTTGGCTGTGTGGCTTATGGCCCCACGTCGCCAACTGGGTGGTATTAGGATCTTTTATTCCTCGTCTTTACTCCGGGACTCTGAATCTCTCTTCTATTCGGGTTAAATGATTTTACTAACTCCGACACTAGGTTCTCGTAACCGCTTCTCCCGGTGAGCCCCCTCACTCCAGAAAATGGCATGTCATCATCAGAAGACTCCGGAGATACTCCTCGAAATTAAACGAGACCCTGTGCCCCTGCCTTGCAGTTCCTGTCCGCCAACAAAACCCCGTTGATAACTACCCATCCTTGCCGTTTGTACCTTCTTTCCCAGTTACTGTTGTTATCACCAAATACTCTATAATACTCCCAGTTGTTCAAGTGTTCCGCAACATACTTCACAATGCCATTTGATCTTCCGAAAATCTTTTACAGCCTTTGGCTCCTAGCATTCTTGTCTGCTTGCAATATGGTTAGGTCCATACGTCTGATAATCTCCGTTGACCTCCCTTGTCTCCACTATTTTGAGTCCCCTGATTCAATTTGCTGCAAATGCACGCAATCATCAGTTGATTCTTAGAAATTAATTCTTCAACTCAGACGTCATTCTGGATCTGAGCTGGATCTCGGTAAATCAATCCTTGATTGATTGGCCATCAAATTCTATTCTACCTATCCATCTTTTGATCAGAGCCTTTGCTTCTGATCCTTCGTCTTGGAATTATAACTCCTTTGTACTAAAGCGTCGAATTATTTCGATGTTTCTATAATCCGATGCTTTTGCATCCTTTTTCTTCTGGTTGAGTACCGATACTCACATCAGATCCTTTGCCGATCACCTGATCTTTTGTTGGATTAATATCCGACACTGCCCTCCATATTCCGTAACCTTGTTAGTTTCCCCTGCTACCTAATACCTTTGGTAAATCGTATCCTCTGACCTGTCAACCATGCTCTACTATCGGACCTGAGTTATTTACTCCTAAAGTTTGTGGTATATGTTCTTAAGTTGCCCCGATGGGTTGAACATATGCTTTCTCTAGTCTGTGTGAATCAAAAGCTATGCGAGATATATCCACTCGCGTTCCGTCGAATAAATTTTCGACTCTACCAATTCTTCGAAGACGAGAAGTGAATGAAAGGTTATGCATTGAAGAAGTGGGAGTCGACCTTGGACCTTTGTGTTCATGCCCATGGACCCGATGTAGAACTTATCATGGACGCTGCTCGTAAAAAGAATTACCCCCTTGGTATAAGTTCATCTTGTATCAGGGATGTGATCTTTTGCAATCGCGGTTCCGACCACGATTGTTCTTCTTTGACCCCATTTCCGGACAAGTTAAGGCACTTGTCTTTTGCTAATCAATATGTCTGCTCAACCTCTACCTTGAAATTTACCTTCGAGTATTACCCCCTGGTATCTCGAGTATATCACAGGTGCCACATAACTTCGTATGTGTTCATCATCATCTACCATTGAGCCCCAATTACATTTTCCCCGGATTCTGAATTGTTCGTCGCTCGAGAACACCGATAAGTGAATCAATTTTGCACTCCGACTCAATAACTCTAAGTAACTCTTGTTGCTTACGAGTTTAGTAACCCTTCAATCTATTCCTAGCCTGATCAGCTATATCATTATCATGCTAAGTTATAATCGAGCTTCCGGGTCCTTCTTCCCGGAGCACCATTTCCGACGATAAGCTAAGCTTATGTTGATCTTCTTCCTCCTATCTTTTCACTTCGAACAACAAGCTTGATTTCGAGCTTGTGCCGTATCCGTGGCTCCATTAACTCTCTCGCTTCATCATTCCTTTTATCGATGCCGTCGCTGCTCGATGGCATCCTCGTGAAATCTCTCGACAAAATGTTTCTTGATCCATTATCCATACAACATCGTATGGGTAATATCAAGATTCTTCTCTCGTCCCTTTATCCAAATGTTTTTGAACTTGCTGCCCTATCATGTATATCATGCTCCGCTCTTTCTTGCGAAATGATATACCCCTAAAACTTGTGTGTAAACACATATTTCTTTCCATTGGCGTGATTAATCAATTAATCACATTTTCCTTTCCATTTGTCTGTTTAACCTTTCTTGAGATCATTAAGACATAAGCAGGAATAATTCCCTGCTTATGAAAATACCTCGGTCTGCGACTCAGTCAGTGAGACCCTGTTACTTCGTCGATGACATTCCGGTAACCACCGATGGACGAGAACCTTGCCTATTGGTCCGCCTCGTTCAACGAGCAGGAAAATGGTTCTCTTCGTCCCTCGCCCTTGGTACCGACGATGTTACCGACATAACTGACAGACTGCCCCCTGACATACCTTGTTGTCGTGACCGGTAAATTGTCACCGTTCTCCCTACTTTCGATCGTCCCTCGCCACGGTTCTACACGATCGGAGTCTGACCCTCCTGTACATCCTTGATTCCGAAGTACCCTATGCATTTGGCCTCGTATGTATTTCTACGAGCCATCTTCTCTAACATGATCTATTCCCGATGCTCTGAACCTTTTCAAACTCTGGTTCAAACTCTGTTCGGGTATCGATCGGATGTTCATCCATTTGAAACTCCTTATTGCACCTTCATGCGTTGCTCTCGATGTTTTGCCTAAGCTTCAACTCGAGAGATATTTCTACCACATTCCCTGAGATGTTCCACCAAATAGTCGACCCCACGAGGGTCAGTTCTCCCGAAGTTACTCCTTTTCTTCCCCACTTAAATCTCGG
Source organism: Secale cereale (assembly GCA_902687465.1). NCBI lineage: Eukaryota > Viridiplantae > Streptophyta > Magnoliopsida > Poales > Poaceae > Secale > Secale cereale. Next base: position 759,669,308 of record LR738710.1, read on the forward strand.
GGCGAGATTTCTTGTAGTGGCGGAGATTTGTAACATCCCCAGTTTCTCACCACAGTGATCACCTCTTAATCAGGCCATGTCATGTTCATTTGCAAAGCTAATGACAGTGGTTAAACAAGTCAACTCAATTTTGCCCCTAAAAATTCAAATCCAAATCCAAGTGCAAAATGAAGTTGTTCCAAAAACTATGGAAAAATGTCCATGTTGTTGCAAATATTTCAAAACAAATGTTGTTAGTAAAAACAACATCACCATTAACTCCAAAGTGGGCTAGAGCATTTAAACAGTGTTATAACAGCACTATTAAATGCCTTTTTAATTTTTGAAATTCCAAAAGTGTTCCAACATTGCCCAGTCAAATTTTTGGTGGCAAGGAATATTGCAAAGTACTTCTAGGACCAACTCCCACATTTTTTGCAAAAGGGTATGGTGGCCTAATCTATTCCTTTTCCTCTCTGTAATTTAATTAAAGAAAACAGAAGAGGGTAAAGCTTATCTGTCGCCTGGGCGTGGCCCAACCGGCCCGGCCCATTTCCCTCCCTCTCCTCCTCACCTGCTCCCCCAACCCGTGTCAGCGCCGCCGCGGCCGCAGCTCATCACACCGCCCGCAGCTCGCCACCGCTGCGGAGCAGGTGGCTGGGAGGATAAGGGCGACGCCGAGCCCTCCCCCCTGGTCGCCCTCCTCCATTTCCCCCTCTTCCCCACGCTCGCACGTCTCTCCTCCCCTCTCTGCCACATCTGCCGAGCGCCATCGCCGCCGCAGTTCCAACGCCACAGCGGCAATCGCCACCGCCTCGACTCGTCGCGATGCCGTAGATGCTCGTCGTCATCCTCCACGTCGTCTGGTGCCCTCAGACGGGGCCGGGAGCCCCTGCAGACGCCGCACGCCATCGCCCCCTTCAGCTTCGGCCACCGTCGAGCGCCAGCGACCTCGACCGTCCCCTGCGCTCCTGTTCACCCAAGGGCCTTTCTTGAGCCGCTAGGTGAGCTCCACCTTCCCCTGTTCTCTTTCTCCGCTCTCTTGCGCGCCTCCGTCAAGCTGCCGCCATGCCTGTGCTCTGATCGCCGCCGCATTCGCCATTAACGCGCTCCCGAGCTCCTGCAGCTCGAACCAGCGACGCCAATGTGTTTCTAGAGAGCCGCAGTCGCCCCCTAGCTAATTTGCGTGCAAGGAAAACCACCGTAGCCACGGTTCCGTTCTGGTCCAAGCCGCACCGCCGCCACGGCTCGACGCCGGCGGCTCTGCCGGCCTCCCCTGGCCGCTCCGACCCCGTAGTTCGACGCGCGAGCGTGTGGCCGTTCGAACGCAGTTGGAATCACGCGAAACGGCGCAGTACAACGCGTTTCCGATCGGTTTCGGCGAGAGCGCCGACGCGGGAGGCTCGCCGGCGTGATTCCGGCGGCCCCGCCGAGCTGGCACATGTGGGGTCCACCCCGTAGCCACTGCCAGTGGGCCCCTGGACCCACTTTGACCCAGTAGACCGTGGTCAACTACGGTCGCTGTTCACCTAAGCCACTGACGTGTGGGCCCCTGAACTTAATTAGGCTAATTAAGTTTTTTAACTAATGTGCTAATTAGTATAGACACTGACACCTGGGACCCACACCCCTAATTAGTTCTGTTAGTTTAGTTTAATCGCTATTAAACCCAGAGAGGCTGACAGGTGGGTCCCACCTGTCAGTTTGATCAGTCAACAGCTCAGTTGACTGGCTGATGCAGTGCTGACCTCATCCTGACGCAATATATCTTTTTTCTGTTAATTTAAATAAAATTCAGAAAATCATTTAAACTTTAGAAAAATCATATCTTTTAATCCGTAACTCCGATGAAAATAATTTATATATGAAAGTTGCTCAGAATTTCGATACGAATCTAGAAACGCCCTCCGTATTCCCGTCAGATGCCCCTAGCTAGTTGAACATGGAACTTTCGGCCTGTTTTCGATAAATGAATAGTGCTCAACTTTAATAAAATAAATCCAAACAAATTCCTAAAATAGCTAAATGACTTAGACATGTCTTTAAGCAATCCTGCACTGCACCCTAGCCGTCACCTGCCTCTAACACCGTAAACCTGCAACCGTCCCCCTCCGGTTCATCTGTCTGACAGACGTCCGGAACCGGGAATACTTTCCCGGATGGGTTCCCCTTCTTCGTTATCGGTAGCACTGCGTTAGTTTGTCACGCTTGGTAATTACTTTTGTTACCGTGTATTTATATTGTTTCCTCTCCCCCTTTCTTCCCGGTAGACCCCGAGACCGCCGACGATGCCCTGGTGATCGACTACTTCACCGCCGTTGTTCCTTTTCATTTGCCGAGCAACCAGGCAAGCAACCCCCCCTTGAGCATTTCCGATATCGCCTATGTCTATTCTCTCTTATTCATGCATTAGAAATGCTGCTATTGCTACTGCTCCTATTACTGTTGCATAGCCTGTTTTTGTTAAAATTGTTGATACCTGTCTTTATTCATAAACTGCTTAGTATAGGTTGGGTAGCACTGCTATGGTCCCACACTCTCGTAGTTGCCTCGCATAGTACCCTTGCCTCGATCAACCGATCGAGCCCCTTTCCCCCTGACCTTCTTCACATCACCGCACACCCCCCCCCTAATATGCTCGACTCCGCAGAGTTAACATCGGGTGACGAGGGTGATACCTCCGAACTCACTTTCGATGTTGTCCCTGTAGTATAGCTAGCTCGTTGTGGGTTACCGAGGGTGATTCCTCTTCCCACTTCCGACTTAGCTTTTGTCGTGCATCCGCTATGGTGATTACCGCCGAGGGTGATTCCTCCGGTATCACCTTAACGGGACTTGTCGTATAGGGGTCCAACGAGGGTGATTCCTCGGATTCCTTATCGGCATGAAAACCACACGGATGCCCTGTTTCACCATACCGTGTTTAAAGACGTATCGATCCCCGAGGCCGGACGTCGCCAGGAACAAAGGCGTGCGGCCAGAGGTATCGTGCGTCTGATGACACTTTGAAGTTACTACTGCACATGTTGGATGGAGGCGGGTTGACCCAGAGGGGTACCCGCGAGTGCCTTTGAGGCGTGAGCTGTGGAGTCGGGTGACCAGAGAGGGTACCCGCGAGATAACTACGAGGCGTGGCCGGTCTTTCCCAGTCCTTGTCACAAGTCCTCGAGACGGGACGACGGGGCCAACAGTATCGTAGGCTCTGCTCGTTACCGCGCGCTCCCAATACACTAAGCGATTTGGATATTTGATCCGAGGGGCCTCCGGGTCCGATAGCACTAACCACCACGTGGGTGTGAGTGGGTGCTCTGCGTCGTATACATCAGCCGGAGTCGTCACGACGTCAGCGATTGAGCGGCCCGTTCGGATTGGACTTAGGATGCAACTGCGCTTGTATAAGGGGTTGCTAGGTCTGCTACCGAACGGCCACGTAACGTGCAGGAGCGTCCGGGGCGATGGCCAAGACCCCTGGGGGCATAGGTTAGTCCGACGTGCTTGATCCTCTCTGGCGGTATCCGGTCGGGTTGCGTCGTATTGTTTAGCCGAGGCCGGGCAGGACCCAGCAAGTGTGTCCGGCCGGAGTTAAGCGAGCGTGGTGGGTAACTTGGTGCACCCCTGCAGGGAAGAAACAATCTATCGATAGCCTGTCCTACGGTAACGGACACTCGGAGTTGTATCCACTTCGGTACAACTAGAACTGGTGACTTGAGATATGAGGTTGATGTTGCTGCAAACACTATACATTATTATGATGAAACTATTCTGTTCCCTTCTCATTGCTGCAAGACTCTGAAGATGCTAGTCTTCGTCAGGACTAGGCTTTTCACCTCTCTACTCTGGCTTTCTGCAGTCTAGTCCACCCACATAAAGCCTCCTTTGAAAATAATGCATTGCTAGTATAGATCTGATGTAAGTCTTGCTGAGTACTTTGGATGAGTACTCACGGTTGCTTTGCTTCCTCTTTTGTCCTACCCGCATGATAAACCAGACGACGGAGCCATGGTGCCCGCAGCCCCTGTTGACGACTACTACTACCAGCCCGAGGCTGGCTACTACTACTACCCGGCCGGCGAGTACTTCTACGAGGAGCCGGCGGACGACGACCAGGAGTAGGATCGGAGGTCCCAGGCAGGAGGCCTGCGCCTTTTCGATCGTAGCTTTTCTTTTGCCCCGCCTCGTATGAGGCCTATCTGAACTTGTGTACTATGTCTGTACCCAGACATCTAATGCTTCCGCTGACTATGTGTGAGACATCATGTTATGTATTCGAGCCCTCGAGGCCCCTGGCTTGTAATATATGACTTGTATGTATTTATTTATGTTTTAGAGTTGTGCTGTGATTCCTTCACGTGAGTCCTTAGGCTTGATCGTGTGCATTTGCGTGTATGATTAGTGCACGGTCGGGCCGGGGTCGTCACAAGTTCTCAACGGTACCTGCATCTGGTATTGTGTATAATCTGTGAGCCACGGAGGACTCAGCAATCCCGTTCCCGGGTAGCAATACTATCAAAGCCTTAGGTGTGGAAAAGGCTTAAACAAGGTTGCAGCAGCACTAGCACTAACTTACGGGTTTAGAGCGAGAAGAGAAAAAGCCAACGATCGACAAAGTGATCACGAAGTGATCCTAACTAAACACATCAAACATAACCCCACCGTGTTCTCTTCCCGAACCCCTTCGGAAAGAGACCGTCACGGTTACTCACGCTGGTAGTGTATTATGAACATGGTGTCAAGTTATCTACAACCGGATATTAACAAATTCCCATCTGCCACATAACCGCGGGCACGGCTTTCGAAAGCTCAAACCCTGCAGGGGTGTCCCAACTTAGCCCATCACAAGCTCACGATCCACGGAGTCGTAACTCTAAGGTGGGAAGACCCGAGTATTCTCGGAATCACGTGCTCAAGATATTCCGACAGAGGTAAAACTAATCCAGCAAGACCTCCCGGCGTGCCGACACCCTGATAGTAGCCGCGCGTATCTCGTCTCAGGCCACAACCAGATGAGTCATCCTACAGGTTTTTACCAGCCCTTGAGTTTCCTCGAGGTGGCCCCGCAGTCTGCTCAGTTTGGACCAACACTCATGAGGAGCACTGGCCCAGGGTTCTTAATTAAGAACTCGGGTTTGCAACGCCCTATGCAAGTTTTAGTTATTAGGCAAATGTAAAACCAATGTTGGCCTTGCTGGAAAAGCTTTAGCGCTAAGCGGGTTATCGAGGGGGGCCCATAAACCCCAACCGTGTTAGGGACGCAAAATCAAGGAACATAACACCGGTTTAACGGTTCCTAGGGTGGCATGAGTGGAACAAAACACCAAGCAAGAAGCTTAGCCTTCCACCCATTACCAAATATATAGATGATTTAGTTTAACAGATTATATATTGTGATATCCCAACAATAACTTCGTCATGAAGCAAAATCTTCAAATCTTCACCTGCAACTAACAACGCTATAAGAGGGGCTGAGCGATGCTTACATAGCCAATCAATGGTTTGCTAGGTGGGTGGTTAGAGAGTTTCATGGCAACAATAGGAGGCTGACAAACAGACATAGGCATCGAGGCAATAATCTAAAGAGCGAGACATCTAGCATAGGCAAAGATAGTAGTGATATCTGGGTAAGGTCATCTTGCCTGTTGATTCCATGGAGGGATCGTAACCTTGCTCCTCACACTCAACCTCGGTAGGAACCTCGTACTCCGTATCATCACCGGGCTCTAATCAAACACAACAATGCAACAACGGAACACAATCAATCACAATGCAATGCTCAGGCACATGATGCATGAACATGATGAACAAGGACAAGAGTAGATATGATGCATGGCCTAGGGTCACAAGAGAGCAACATCATCAAAGCCAAACAAGAGCACTCACTAGAAAGAAAACAATCAAAAGAACAACTACCAAGTTTATGTAGGGTGATCAAACAAGCATCCTACAAGTTTTAAAGGAGTTGGTTAACATGGCAAGGTGCAACTAATATCACAGCAACATGCTAGCACATTTAAATGGGCTGGAAATAATAAACAACAATTTCCAGAAACTCCCATATTAATTTAAATGCATTTGGGACAGATCTGAAAAACTTATGGTATAAAGTTGTCAAACATGCTAAACAAACAGCACCAAAATATTCTACACATTTTTCTACCCCAAATGCATATAAAGTTTGTTAGATTTGGAGTTGTAGATATTTAGTTATGATTTTTACAAGTTTTAGCATATTTAAAACAAGATTAAATTCAAACAGCATTTTAAATGTTGTTAAACATGGCAACAAACAGCATATTCATAATCTACATATAATTCTAAGCACTTTTCATATAGGACTTATTTTCATCAGAAGTATATTTAAACAGTTATTAAATAAACAAGAAAAACAGAAAAAGAAAAAGAAAAACAGAAAACAGAAAAAAAACAGGCGCAAGGGCCAGAGTGACCCAGGGCTCAACTAGCCCAAGCTACTGATGAGGGGGCCTGGCCTCGCTGAGCTGGCGCCTGCGGGTGCGCGCGGGGGCTGGAGACGGCTGTGAGGCTAGCAGGTGGGGCCTACCTGTCAGCCACATGCGAAAATTAAAAAGGGGGTGAAATCCACTGCCCCGTCTTGATAACCCACAAGTGTAGTGGATCAGTTGTAGCCTCTTTCGATAAGTCAGAGTGTCGAACCCAATTTGGAGCTAAAGGCAGAACAAATATTCCCTCAAGTTCTATCGACCACCGATACAACTCTACGCACGCTTGACGTTTACTTTACCTAGAACAAGTATGAAACTAGAAGTACTTTGTAGTTTTTGTGGGATAGGTTTGCAAGAATATAAAGAGCACGCAAATATAACTAGGGGCTGTTAAGATAAAGTTAATGATAGCGAGTGTGGAAAAGTGGTGGTAAGAGTTGCAAAATTGCCCCTAAGCAATTGACTACGTTACTAGACCGATAGCAAGTTTTATGTGGGAGAGGCCACTGCTAGCATGTCATCCCTTACTTGGAATTCTATGCACTTATGATTGGAACTATTAGCAAGCATCCGCAACTACTAACGTTCATTAAGGTAAAACCCAACCATAGCATTAAGATATATTGGTCCACCTTCAATCCCGTATGCATCAATTTCTACGCTAGGTTGAAGCTTCTGTCTCTCTTGCCCTCCAATATGTAGTCCTATCAACATACAACTAACCCTATGGTGCGATCCACGCGCGCGCTCATATGGTGGGAACCAAAGGACAGCAACATAACCATAAGCAATTTAAATCAATCATAGCAATTCACCAATCACCGATAGGATAACGATAATCTACTCAGACATCCTAGGATGGCAACACATCATTGGATAATAATATGAAGCATAAAGCACCATGTTCAAGTAGAGGGTACAGCGGGTTGTGGGAGAGTAGACCGCTATAGATAGATGGGGGAAGGTGATGGAGATGTTGGTGAAGATGACGGAGGTGTTGGTGTAGATCGCCGTCACACGATGATGGCCCCGGTGCCACTCCGGTGCCACCGGAAGCGAGGGGGAGAGCCCCCCTCCTTCTTCTTCTTCCTTGAACTTCTCCCTAGGTGGGAGAAGGGTTTACCCTCTGGTCCATGGCCTCCATGGCAGCGGAGGGGTGAGAGCCCCTCCGAGATTGGATATGTCTCTCTGTCTCTCTCTGTTTCTGCGTTCTCAGATTCTGGCCCTTCACCGTTTCTTAAATTCCCGAAGATCCGTAACTCCGATTGGGCTCATCTTTGGACACGATTTTTATCCAGAAATTAGCTTTCTTGCGGCGAAAGAAGGGCGTCAACCGCCTTACGGTGTGGGCTCGAGGGCCCAGGGCGCGCCCTGGGCAGGGGGGCACACCCCCACCCTCGAGCCCACTCGAGCATCATCTCGTGTTAGTTTTGCTTCCCAAAATTCACATATATTCCAAAAAAATCTCCGTTTGTTTTTATTCCGTTTGGACTCCGTTTGATATGGATATTCTGCGAAACAAAAAACATGCAACAAACAGGAACTGGCACTGGGCACTGGATCAATATGTTAGTCCCAAAAAATAGTATAAAAAGTTGCCAAAAGTATATGAAAGTTGTAGAATATTGGCATGGAACAATAAAAAATTATAGATACGACGGAGACGTATCACCCCGCACCGGATTCAAACACATGACCCGGTGCTTATCTGACAAAGATACAACCACTACGCTAACACTCGAACCTTGACAGATAACATGATCGATATGTGAAGACTAAACTGAAGAAGCAGAGCATAGGGGAAACGCAGGGCTCGTCGGAGCTGCTCCGGCGACCAAACGAGGCGGCGGAGGTGTTCAGGATGCTCCTGGAGGAGTTCCGCACCTACTCGAGGCACTAGCAGCACCTAATGAGCACTACAGCGCTGGCGGCGAGCAACGACAGAACGGCGCCGACGGAGCAACGATGAGATGATGTAGAGGCCTAGGCGGAATGACGACTGCACAGGCAGCTCCTACACGATGCGCTGAAGCGAACAGACAGCAAAGCACGACCTAGAGGGGTCGCAACACTCGCCGGCGATGAGGCCCGACGGCGATGAGCTCGGGCGCTCGAGGAACTAGGACCTAGAGGGCGCGCAGGAAGGGGAAAAAGGCACGGGGAGAAAGAGGAGCTCACCACAAGCATGGAGATGTGCTCGGTTGGCCCAGACGTGGACGGAGTCGATGGCGGCGGGTCTCGAACAGGTACGGGCGCCGGAGACGAAGAAGAGGAAGAAGACGTCGGCGTGAAGGCAATCGGCTCCGCGTAGATGACATAGTCGAAGTAGTCGACGACGAGGAAGCAGTTGGACACCGTTGGCGAGGCAGAGGTCGACGAGGGGCTCGCTGTCGACGAGGTGGCGCTCTCAGATGCGTGCGGGTATCGACTGGAGCGGCGGATCTGGTGGTGCTTGGCTCTCCAGGCGGCGAGAAGAGGAAGGGGAACCCTAGAGAGAGGGGCTCGACAAGCTGCGGGTTTAAATGGATGGCTCGGATCATGAGACCTCGACGTCCGTGATCACGGCACGACGGCGAGCGCGTGCTCTGCTCTGCTTTGCGTGACGGAGGAAGACAATGACTCGGGGCTGAGAGGCAGACAGGTGGGGCCAGGCGCGAGGGGAGAGACGGCGCGGCTGCGAGCGCTCTGCGGGCCTGCGGGAGAGATATGTTGGGCCGCGCTGCGAGGGGAAAGGCTGGGCCTGGGGGGAGGAGAAGAAGGAGGAGGCCCAGGCCACTATGCTAGCTACTGTAGTCTTTTCTTTCCCATTTTTCTTCAGCCAGATAAGAAAATAAAAGCACAGACTAAAATGAGAAGAGTTAGGGGAAAAGAAAAATATCCCCATGCTCAGAGATTTATGCCCTATTTAATAAAATTGACTTGGACATTTTTGGAGGCAGAAAAATAAAAGGAGTTTGAGGTTCAAACTCTTGTCATTTTAAAACCCAACCAAATCATTTACAAATGGGGTGATATTTGGCAGAGAGGTTGTAGACATGGTGCAAGGTTTTTTAGGAAAAGAAAGAACACCCATGGGCTTGGCTAGGTGACTTGCACAAAGGAGTAAAGAAAGGACAGAAAGAAAAAGAAAGAAGAAGAAGAAGAGTGAAACAAGGAGGGGGTTTTGGGTTTAAGCAAGGCAAGGCTAGAACCACACACACAACATCACAAGACCTCACACACACTCATCATAATAAGAAGTAAACTAGATGCCATGATGCCATGATGATGAAGCAATGCAAGGATGCAAAAATAAAATAAATGACATGGCAATGCAAAGAAAATATGAGCTCAAATGACAAGAACCCCCAAGGATAAGGACAAGGATCAAATTGAGAAGCTTTATTGCCATAATAGGAAAGTGTTACATATGGGGTGTTACAAACTCTCCTACACTACAAAAAGATCTCGTCCCGAGATCTAGGACTGGAAGAAGGAAGGATACTCGGAACGAAGGTGATCTTCTCGTTCCCACGTAGCTTCTCGGTCGGTATGGTGTGACCACTTAACTTTCAAGAACTTGATGGACTTGTTGCGGGTTTTGCGCTTAGTTTCCTCAAGAATAGCAACAGGGTGCTCACGATAAGACAAGTCTTGTTGAAGATCAATCTCCTCGAACGGAATGGTGCGTTCAGGTGTCTTGAAGCACTTGCGGAGTTGAGACACGTGAAACACATCATGAACATTCGCAAAGTTGGAGGGAAGCTTGAGTTGGTAGGCTAGATCGCCTCTTTTGCCAAGAATCTTGAAAGGGCCCACGTATCTCGGAGCAAGCTTTCCTTTGATACTGAATCTTTGGGTTCCTTTCATAGGAGAAACACGGAGATAGACATGATCTCCAATGTCGAAAGCCAAATCACGATGCTTGCTGTCATAGTAACTCTTTTGACACGATTGAGCGGCTTTGAGATTCTCATGTATGACTTTGCACATTTCTTCGGCTTCTGAGATCAAATCATTGCCAATAAGTTGACGTTCACCAGTCTCGGACCAGTTGAGCGGGGTACAACACTTTCTGCCATAGAGGATTTCAAAAGGAGCTTTGCCGACACTTGCTTGGAAGCTGTTGTTGTATGAGAATTCAGCAAACGGGATACAATCTTCCCACTTCGTACCGAAAGAGATGACACAAGATCTCAGCATGCCTTCGAGGATCTGGTTCACTCTTTCGACTTGACCACTAGTCTGAGGGTGAAACGCAGTGCTGAAGCGAATCTTAGTGCCCATGGCTGACTGAAAGGAGTCCCAGAACTTGGATGTGAACAAACTTCCACGGTCTGAGGAGGTGACTTGAGGAATGCCAAGCAACAAAACAATTCTGGAAGTGTACAGCTCTGCCAGCTGAGCTGCGTTGATGGATTCTTTGACGGGAAGGAAATGAGCTTCTTTAGTTAGCTTGTCAATCACTACAAAGATAGCATCATTCCCCTTCTTGGACTTAGGAAACCCAGTGACGAAATCCATTTCAATGTGATCGAATTTCCACTCGGGAATAGGTAGAGGTTGAAGGAGACCGGCTAGACGTTGATGCTCTGCCTTCACTCTTCTACAGACATCACATTCATTCACGAATTGGGCAATCTCCCTTTTCATGCGAGTCCACCAATATGATTGCTTGAGGTCATGATACATCTTGGAGCTTACTGGATGTATCGAGAGAAGTGAGTCATGTGCTTCGTTCATTATGAGCTTTCTGAGGTCACCTTTGGGAACCACAATCCTGTCATCAAAGAACAAGGTGTCTTTCTCATCAACGCGATAGCACTTGTACTTGGGAGTACCCTTAGCAATACCATGTTTCACTTTCTACACCATAGCATCATTGAGTTGGGCCTCACGGATTTGATCTTCCAAGGTAGGAGCAACTTGAAGGTTTGCAAGAAAGCCTTGCGGAACAACTTGGGGGTTGAGCTTCCTGAATGATTCACAAAGTTCAGGCTGGAATGGTTTGAGAAGGAGACTGTTGCAATACGCCTTTCTGATCAAGGCATCTGCAATGACATTGGCCTTGCCAGCAGTATACTCAATGCTTGGATCGTACTCTTGAATCATCTCAACCCGACGTGTCTGGCGAAGGTTAAGGTTTGGCTGTGTGAAGATGTACTTCAAGCTCTTGTGATCGGTGAAGATGTCCACTTTTCTGCCCAACAGAAGGTGTCTCCATGTGATCAAGGCATGAACAACCGCTGCTAGCTCAAGATCATGTGTGGGGTAATTCTTCTCATTTGGTTTCAGCTGACGAGAAGTGTATGCCACAATCTTCTTGTCTTGCATGAGAACACCACCAAGACCTTGCAATGAAGCATCACAAAAGACTTCATAAGGCTTGGACTCATCCGGAGGAGTAAGGACCGGAGCAGAAATGAGCTTCTCTTTGAGTGTCTTGAATGCCACATCACAATCAGGAGTCCAGGAGTACTTGACATTCTTCTGCAACAGGTTGGAAAGAGGCTTGGCAATCTTGGAGAAGTTCTCAACGAACCTTCTGCAATAGCTAGCGAGACCAAGGAAACTTTGGAGTCGCTTGACATTCTGCGGGGGTTCCCAGTTGACAAAAGCTTCAACTTTCTCGGGGTTCACAGAAATGCCCTCGGCAGAGATAATATGGCCAAGGTATAAGACTTTATCCAGCCAGAATTCACATTTGGAGAACTTCGCATAGAACTTGTGTTCACGGAGCCTGTCCAGGACCAAACAGAGGTGCTTGGCATGGTCTTCTTCATTCTTGGAGAATACCAAGATGTCATCCAGATAGACGAGAACAAATTCATTTGTGTAGGGGTTGAATATGAAGTGCATCATCCTCGAGAAGGTGGGTGGAGCATTTGCGAGGCCGAAAGACATGACCGTCTATTCATAAGAGCCAAAACTCATTCTGAATGCGGTCTGGGGAATATCTTCTTCACGGATACGGATCTGGTGGTAACCCATCCGGAGATCGAGCTTTGAGAACACTTTTGCTCCTTTGAGCTGCTCGAACAATTCATTGATATTGGGGAGCGGATACTTGTTCTTTATTGTCTTCTTGTTCAATGGCCGGTAATCAACACAAAGGCATCCCGTGCCATCCTTCTTTTTGAAAAATAGAACACCACATCCCCAAGGAGAAGTACTAGGCCTGATTAGACCCATACGTTCTTGCTCATCGAGTTGTTTCTTCAGCTCCTTCAACTCATCAGGGGAAAGCTTGTACGGACGCCGACATGCTGGCTCAGTACCGGGCTCGAGTTCAATGACGAATTCAACTTGACGATGGGGTGGCATGCCTGGAAGCTCTTCAGGGAAAACATCTTCATATTCATTGACCACCAGAATCTGAGAGATGGCATTAATCTCGCCCTTATCATTGAGAAAGAATAGCATGATTGTGTTATCTCGAGAGGCGAAGATAATCACGTCTTCGTCAGGATGAGTAAGCTTGACTTCCTTATTTTCGCAATCAATGTTTGCATCATGCTTGGAAAGCCAAACCATCCCAAGAATAAGATCAATGTCGGAGTTGCCGAGAACAACCGGAGAAACCAGAAAGCGGTAATCACCCATATGAATAGATACATCCGGAGCCATCAAGTTAGAAGTCATGTTTTTGCCCGGAGAAATAATTTGCAACTTCTTATCTAGAAATGCCGAAGTGAAATTATGCTTGGTAAAGAATGGTCTTCATATGAAACTGAGAGATGCACCAGAATCAAACAATACTTTTGCAGGAATAGAGTTAACTGGAAGGTTACCAAGTATCACATCTGAAGAATTCTCTGCTTGAGCTGCATTCATCAGATTCACTCTTGCTGCCTTGGGGTTGTGCTTGACAATAGTAGTGCTGACTGGTGGAGGAGGCAGAAGGCGCCTCTGGTTGGGACACTTGTTAGCATAGTGACCCTTCTGAGTACACTTGTTGCAAACCACTTCTGAGAGAGGACGGTGATAAAGACCACTTGATCTTGAAGCTTGAAACTGAGGCTTGGACTGATTGCTTGGGTTGGGTGGGTGGGAGAAACCACGTCCACCTGAGTGCTTGTTGTTGTTTGGAGGATGGAGCACTGGAGGAGGCGGTAGCCAGAACTTCTGCTGCTTTGCAACCACTTGGGAAGAAGAGGAGGAGTGAACAGCATCTCTAATCCTCTTTTTGGAAGCTTCAATCTTGAGCTGGGCTGCCTCTTGCTTAAGAGCCATATTGTAGAATTGGTCAAATTCATCCGGCTCGAACAAGGTGAGAGTTAGTTGGAGTTCATCCTTCAGACCACCACGGAACTGATAAATCTTGCTCTTGGCATCTGGGATGTCTTGCTTGGCATAGCGAGCGAGATTCTGGAACTTGACATTGTATTGATAGACGAACATGGTGCCTTGCTTCAGGTTGCAGAATTGCTCAAACATGCCTTCAATGACACTGGTTGGAATGTGGTGAGAGCGGAAATCCTTGCAGAAGTCAGTCCACGAGATCTCACGTCCACCTCTGGAATCTTTGTACTATTGCCACCAATCAGCAGCTTAGTCTTTGAGTTGGAAAGTGGCAAACTTGACATAATCCTCAGGTCTCACGTTACTGCATTCAAAGTGCTTTTTGATGTCTGTGATCCAGTCTTCAGCACCTAGCGGATCCACACAGTAACTGAAAGACTTCGGTTGGTTTGCCAGGAACTGATTGAGGGTTGCAAAGTGAGGTTGATTGAACAGATTGCCTTGGCCTTGTTTCCCATCACCACCTTGATTTGCTTGGTTGGCTTGAATGTTCTGCATCATTTGCATAAGCATCTGGGTGTTCTGGTTGGTCGCTTGCATAATTGCTCTCCAGTCCTCCTCCGTCTGAGGAGGGGAAGGAGGACGTTCAGGAACACGCTCTTCTTCACCCTCTGGGTTAGCATTGGGAACCCTTTTAGGAGCCATCCCGAATGAGATGACAACTATTAGCCATTGATTGAAAATATATAAGCTGAATCAACGGCTAGAAATTGCAACATAAGTCTTCACAAGAACATACGAACAAAATGAACGAATGCAATCCACAGTTTAATGGTACAACAATCTTCTCGAGAAGCCACTTGGGAGATCAAAAGGTAAATAAAAAACAACAAGGACCAGATAGAACAAATACAAGATAGAAGCTTCGTTCCACATGTCCGTGCTAAAAGCTCATGGAACATGTTACAAAAGGGTTTTGCAATCCCCGGATCAACATAGCCAAGGACCCTTTAAGATGCACTCGTTGGAAGAATGCCTACGAGCTACTAGAAAAACCCACCTATTAATTTCCGAAGGTTTCCGGTTATGCAATCGGGTGTTGGGGATACAGGGGAAGCACCGCGCACTCAACTCTAATCCTACATCCAGCTGTATCCATCCTTCAACACATAACCAGTCATCCTCGAAAACTGTTTACCTCGGACCTTCGAAACACATCTGCTATACAAGCTGTGGCAATACTCCCGAACTACCTCCCCAGTACTGGGTGATGTCGGGGTTATCTCACCACTAACCGCATAGAAGAGTTTTCGATGTCGGCCGTCTTAAGTATTCTAGAACCGCTGCTATACATTTGTGACAACAACACCTCAGAGCTCAACTCCCCGGGACACTGTCACAACCCCTAAATGACAGGAGGCATCGAGAACAATGTTCTCGTCACAAAGATATCGGAACAATCCAAACAATACTCGCGTGATCCTAAAAAATAGTGAATTTTTGAGAGTAGAAGAGACAGAACATCGTCAGGAGTCCTCACCAGAGTGATAAAGGGATGAGGAGTAAAAAGAAATCCTACTCTCCGATATATATATATATATATATATATATATATATATATATATATATATATATATATATATATATATATATATATATATATATAGGACTCAAAACATTTTCTGTGTGTGCCTAGACTCAACCATCAATGATTCGATCAATCAGGGGGGCTCCTAGGTCGGAGAAGGCTCTGATTACCAACTTGTAATGCCCAGTATGTGGCTATGCCTCCCACGTGTCGAGGCACGACTTAAAGGCATAATCACATACTAGAATGATCTCAAGTATGGTATCTTTGCACAACTCATGTAAAAGAGGGGATGAAAATGTAAAAGAGTAGTTGGCTTACACTCGCCACGTCACACAATGTAATACATTAACATACATCATCCAAATAACATCAGAGTCATACTACGGACGAAGATCCAAATGAAAGATATCATAAATAAAGCAACACAAGGTCCATATCATCCTAGTAAGAGCCCTACTGATCCTCGGGGTAAGACACGTAGTATCGCCCGCGCTCTTCGTTGAACTCGCAATACAACTCTGAACCACCAGCTGTGTAGTTCTCAACGGTACCTGCATCTGGTGTTGTGTAGAATCTATGAGCCACGGAGGACTCGGCAATCCCGTTCCCGGGTAGCAATACTATCAAAGCCTTAGGTGTGGAAAAGGCTTAAACAAGGTTGCAACAGCACTAGCACTAACTTACGGGTTTAGAGCGAGAAGAGAAAAAGCCAATGATCGACAAAGTGATCACGAAGTGATCCTAACTAAACACGTCAAACATAACCTCACCGTGTTCACTTCCCGAACCCCTTCGGAAAGAGACCGTCACGGTTACTCATGCTGGTAGTGTATTATGAACATGGTGTCAAGTTATCTAGAACCGGATATTAACAAATTCCCATCTGCCACATAACCACGGGCACGACTTTTGAAAGATCAAACCCTGCAGGGGTGTCCCAACTTAGCCCATCACAAGCTCACGATCCGCGGAGTCGCAACTCCAAGGTGGGAAGACCCGAGTATTCTCGGAATCACATGCTCAAGATATTCCGACATAGGTAAAACTAATCCAGCAAGACCTCCCGGCGTGCCGACACCATGATAGTAGCCGCGTGTATCTCATCTCGGGCCACTACCGGATGAGTCATCCTACAGGTTTTTACCAGCCCTTGAGTTTCCTCGAGGTGGCCCTGCAGTCTGCTCAGTTTGGACCAACACTCGTGAGGAGCACTGGCCCAGGGTTATTAATTAAGAACTCGGGTTTGCAACGCCTTTGCAAGTTTTAGTTATTAGGCAAATGTAAAACCAATGTTGGGCCTTGCTGGAAAAGCTTTAGCGCTAAGCGGGTTATCGAGGGGGGCCCATAAACCCCAACCATGTTAGGGACGCAAAATCAAGGAACATAACACCGGTTTAACGGTTCCTAGGGTGGCATGAGTGGAACAAAACACCAAACAAGAGGCTTAGCCTTCCGCCCATTACCAAATATATAGATGATTTAGTTTAACAGATTATATATTGTGATATCCCAACAATAACTTCATCATGAAGCAAAGTCTTCAAATCTTCACCTGCAACTAACAACGCTATAAGAGGGGCTGAGCGATGCTTACGTAGCCAATCCATGGTTTGCTAGGTGGGTGGTTAGAGAATTTCATGGCAACAATAGGAGGCTGACAAACAGACATAGGCATCGAGGCAATAATCTAAAGAGCGAGACATCTAGCATAGGCAAAGATAGTAGTGATATCTGGGTAAGGTCATCTTGCCTGTTGATTCCATGGAGGGATCGTAACCTTGCTCCTCACACTCAACCTCGGTAGGAACCTTGTACTCCGTATCATCACCGGGCTCTAATCAAACACAACAATGCAACAACGGAACACAATCAATCACAATGCAATGCTCGGGCACATGATGCATGAACATGATGAACAAGGACAAAAGTAGATATGATGCATGGCCTAGGGTCACAAGAGAGCAACATCATCAAAGCCAAACAAGAGCACTCACTAGAAAGAAAACAATCAAAAGAACAACTACCAAGTTTATGTAGGGTGATCAAACAAGCATCCTACAAGTTTTAAAGGAGTTGGTTAACATGGCAAGGTGCAACTAATATCACAGCAACATGCTAGCACATTTAAATGGGCTGGAAATAATAAACAACAATTTCCAGAAACTCCCATATTAATTTAAATGCATTTGGGACAGATCTGAAAAACTTATGGTATAAAGTTGTCAAACATGCTAAACAACAGCACCAAAATATTCTACACATTTTTCTACCCCAGATGCATATAAAGTTTGTTAGATTTGGAGTTGTAGATATTTAGTTATGATTTTTACAAGTTTTAGCATATTTAAAACAAGATTAAATTCAAACAGCATTTAAATGTTGTTAAACATGGAAACAAATAACATATTCATAATCTACATATAATTCTAAGCACTTTTCATATAGGACTTATTTTCATCAGAAGTATATTTCAACAGTTATTAAATAAACAAGAAAAACACAAAAAGAAAAACACAAAACAGAAAAAAAAACAGGCGCAAGGGCCAGAGTGACCCAAGGCTCAACTAGACCAAGCTAGTGACGAGGGGGCCCGGCCTCGCTGAGCTGGCGCTAGTAGGTGCGCGCGGGGGCTGGAGACGGCTGTGAGGCGGGCAGGTGGGGCCTACCTGTCAGCCACACGTGAAAATTAAAAAGGGGGCGAAATCCGATGCCCCGCACCGGATTAGAACACACAACCCAGTGTTGGGGATCGTAGCAGAAAATCAAAAAAATTCCTACGCATCACCAAGATCTATCTATGGAGTAATCTAGCAACGAGGGAGAAGGAGAGTGGAGTGCATCTACATACCCTTGTAGATCGCAATGCGGAAGCGTTACAAGAACGCAGATGAAGGAGTCGTACTCGTTGCGATTCAGATCGCGGTTGATTCCGATCTAAGCGCCGAACAACGGCGCCTCCGCGTTCAACACACGTGCAGCCCGGTGACGTCTCCCACGCCTTGATCCAGCAAGGAGAGAGGGAGAGGTTGGGGAAGACTCCATCCAGCAGCAGCACGACAGCATGGTGGTGGTGGAGGAGCGTGGCAATCCTGCAGGGCTTCGTCAAGCACCGCGGGAGAGGAGAAGGACTTGGGAGAGGGGGAGGGCTGCGCCAGAACTTGTGGTGCGGCTGCCCTCCCACCCCCCCCACATATATATAGGGGCAAGGGAGAGGGAGGCCGGCCCCCTCAGATCCAATCTGAGGAGGGGGCGGCGGCCAGGGGGGTTGCCTTGCCCCCCAAGGCAAGGGGGCGCCCCCTTTAGGGTTCCCCCCACAACCCTAGGCGCATGGGCCCTAGGGAGGGAGGCGCCCAGCCCACTAAGGGGCTGGTCCCTCTCCACATACAGCCCATAGGGCCCTCCGGGGCAGGTGGACCCTCCTGGTGGACCCCCGGAACCCCTTCGGTGGTCCCGGTACATTACCGGTAACCCCCCGAATTATTCCGGTGACCGTATGATGACTTCCCATATATAAATCTTTACCTCCGGACCATTCCGGAACTCCTCGTGACGTCCGGGATCTCATCCGGGACTCCGAACAACATTCGGTAACCACGTACATCTATTCCCTATAACCCTAGCGTCATCGAACCTTAAGTGTGTAGACCCTACGGGCTCGGGAACCATGTAGACATGACCGAGACAACTCTCCGGTCAATAACCAACAGCGGGATCTAGATACCCATGTTGGTTCCCACATGTTCCACGATGATCTCATCGGATGAACCACGATGTCAAGGATTCAATCAATCCCGTATACAATTCCCTTTGTCCATCGGTATAGCACTTGCCCGAGATTCGATCGTCGGTATACCGATACCTTGTTCATTATGGTTACCGGCAAGTCTCTTTACTCGTTCCGTAACACATCATCCCGTGATCAACTCCTTGATCACATATTGTGCACATTATGATGATGTCCTACCGAGTGGGCCCAGAGATACCCCTCCGTCATACGGAGTGACAAATCCCAGTCTCGATTCGTGCCAACCCAACAAACACTTTCGGAGATACCTGTAGTGCACTTTTATAGCCACCCAGTTACGTTGTGACTTTTGGTACACCCAAAGCATTCCTACGGTATCCGGGAGTTGCACAATCTCATGGTCTAAGGAAAAGATACTTGACATATATAAAAGCATTAGCATACGAACTACACGATCTGTGCTAGGCTTAGGATTGGGTCTCGTCCATCACATCATTCTCCTAATGATGTGATCCCGTTATCAACGACATCCAATGTCCATGGTACCATAACCATCTATTGATCAACGAGCTAGTCATCTAGAGGCTCACTAAGGACATGGTGTTTGTCTATGTATCCACACATGTATCTGAGTTTCCTATCAATACAATTCTAGCATGGATAATAAACGGTTATCATGAACAAGGAAATATAATAATAACCAATTTATTATTGCCTCTAGGGCATATTTCCAACAGTCTCCCACTTGCACTAGAGTCAATAATCTAGTTCACATCGCCATGTGATTAACACTCACAGGTCACATCGCCATGTGACCAACATCCAAAGAGTTTACTAGAGTCAGTAATCTAGTTCACATCAATATGTGAATAACACTCAATGAGTTCTAGGTTTGATCATGTTATGCTTGTGAGAGAGGTTGTAGTCAACGGGTCTGCAACATTCAGATCCCTATGTACTTCGCAAAACTTTATGTCATATCGTAGATGCTGCTACCACGTTCCACTTGGAGCTATTCCAAACTATTGCTCCATTATATGTATCCGGTATCTCTACTCAGAGTTATCCGGATAGGTGTTAAGCTTGCATCGACGTAACTCTTTACGTCGAACTCTTTATCACCTCCATAACCGAGAAACATTTCCTTATCACTCTAAGGATAATTTTGACCACTATCTAGTGATCTACTCCTGGATCACCTTTGCACCCACTTGCCAGACATGTGGCAAGGCACACATCAGGTGCGGTACTCAGCATGGCATACCGTATAGAGCCTATGACAAAAGCATAGGGGACGACCTTCGTCCTTCCTCTTTCTTCTGCCGTGGTCAAGCTTTGAGTCTTACTCAACTTCACACCTTACAACTCGGGTAAGAAATCCTTCTTTGACTGATCCTTATTGAACTCCTTCAAAATCATGTCAAAGGTGTGTGTTCTATAGATCTTGATACCCAATTATATAAGCAGCTTTATCCAGGTCTTCCTTTGAAAAACTCCTTTCAAACAACCCTTTATGCTTTCCAAAAATTCTACATCATTTCAGATCTATAATATGTCATTCACATATACTTATCAGAAATGTTGTAGTGCTCCCACTCACTTTATTGTAAATACAAGTTTCTAACAAACTTTGTATACCCAAAAACTTTGATCACTCCATCAAAGCGTATATTCCGACTCCGAGATGCTTGCTCCAGTCCATGGAAGGATCGCTGGAGCTAGCATACCTTTTAGCATCCTTAGGATCGACAAAACCTTTCTGATTGTATCACATACAACCTTTCCTTACGAAAACTGGTAAGGAAACTTGTTTTGTCATCCATCTGCCAGATTTCATAAATGCAGCTAATGCTAACATGATTCCGACGGACTTAAGCATCGCTACGGGTGAGAAAATCTCATCGTAGTCAACTCCTTGAACTTGTGAAAAACTCTTTGCCACAAGTCGAGGTTCATAGACGGTGACATTACCGTCCACGTCCGTCTTCTTCTTAAAGATCCATTTATCTCAATGGCTTGCCAATCATCGGGCAAGTCCACCGAAGTCCATACTTTGTTTTGATACATGGATCCTATCTCGGATTTCTCAGCTTCTAACCATTTGTCGGAATACGGGCCCACCATCGCTTCTCCATAGTTCGTAGGTTCATCGTTGTCCAACAACATGACCTCTAAGACAGGATCACCGTACCACTCAGGAGCAGTACATATCCTTGTCTACCTACGAGGTTCGATAGCAACTTGATTCGAAGCTTCATGATCACTATCATTAGTTTCCTCTTCAACAGTCGTAGGTTCCACAGAAACATCTTTCTGTGTTGCACTACTCTCCGGTTGAAGTGAGGGTTCGACAACCTCATCAAGTTCCATCTTCCTCCCACTCAATTCTTTCGAGAGAAACACCTTCTCGAGAAAGGACCCGTTCTCAGCGACGAACATTTTTGTCCTTGGATCTGAGATAGAAGGTATACCCAACTGTTACCTTTGGGTATTCTATGAAGATGTATTTGTCCGCTTTGGGTTCGAGCTTTTTCCGGCTGAAGCCATAAGCATCGCAGCCCCAAACATTAAGAAATGACAACTTTGGTTTCTTGCCAAACCATAGTTCATACGGCGTCGTCTCAACAGACTTAGATGGTGCCCTATCTAAAGTGAGTGCAACTGTCTCTAATGCATAACCTTAAAATAATAGCGGTAGATCGGTAAGAGACATCACAGATCGCACCATATCTCATAAGGTTCGATTATGACGTCCAGACACACCATTACGCTGTGGTGTTCCAGGTGGCTTCAACTGCGAAACAATTCCACAATGTCTTAAGTGATTGCCAAACTCACAACTCAGAAAATATCCCCTTGATCAGATCGTAGGAACATGATCTTCTTGTTATGATGATTCTTAACTTCACTCTGAAATTGCTTGAACTTTTCAAACGTTTCAGACTTTTACTTCATTAAGTAAATATACCCATATCTACTCAAATCGTCAGTGAAGATGAGAAAATAATGATATCCACCACACGCTTCAATTCTCATTGGATCACACACATCAGCATGTATGATTTCCGACAAGTCACTTGCCCGTTTCATTGTACCTGAAAATGGGATCTTAGTCATTCTGCCCATGAGGCATGGCTTGCATATGTCAAGCGATTCAAAATCAAGTGACTCCAAACATCCATCAACATGGAGTTTCTTCATGCATTTTATGCCAAAATGACCTAAGCGGCAGTGCCACAAGAAAGTGGTACTATCATCATTAACTCTACATCTTTTGGCATTAATATTATCATCATGTGTATTACTATGATCGAGATTCAACGAACCATTGGGTGCATGACCATAAAGGTATTATTCATGTAAACAGAATAACCATTATTCTCTAACTTAAATGAATAACCGTATTGCAATGAACATGATCTAATCATATTCATGCTCAACGTAGACACCTGATAACATTTATCTAGGTTCAACACTAATCCCGAAAGTAGAGGGAGCGTGCGATGGTGATCTTATCAACCTTGGAAACACTTCCAACACACATCGTCACCTCGCCCTTAGCTAGTCTCCGTTCAGTCCGTAGCTTTTGCTTCAAGTCACTAATAATAGCAACTGAACCGGTGTCCAATACCCAAGTGCTACAAGGAGTACTAGTAAGGTACACATCAATAACACGTATATCAAATATACTTTGTTGAAGTTTCCAGCTATCATATGTACCATGTATTTGGGGTAGTTCCGCTACCATGTGACCGTTCCCCTTACAATAGAAGCACTTAGTCTCGAGGTTTGGGTTCAACCATGGGTTCCTTCATCAGAGCGACAACAGGTTTGCCCTTCATGAAGTTTCCCTTCTAGCCCTTGCCCTTTTGAAACTAGTGGTCTTGTTAAACCATCAACACTTGATGCTCCTTCTTGATTTCTACTTTTGCGGTCTTAAGAACCGCTAATAACTTTGGGATCATCTCCATCCTTTGCATGTCATAGTTCATCACGAAGTTCTAGCAGCTTGGTGATAGTGTCTAGAGAATTCCGTCAACCACTATCTCATCTGGAAGATTAACTCCCATTTGGTTCAAGTGATTTTAGCACCCAGACATTCTGAGCACATGCTCACAAGTTGAGCTATTCTCCTCCATCCTTTTGGCAAAAGAACTTGTCAGAGGTCTCATGCCTCTCAACACGGGCATGAGCCTGAAATCCCAATTTCAGCTCTTAGAACATCTCATATGTTCTATGGTGTTCAAAACGTCATTGGAATCCCGATTCTAAGCCGTAAAGTATGGTGCACTAAACTATCAAGTAGTCATCAGGACGTGTCTGTCGGGTGTTCACAACATCCACAGACAACGTTGTAGGGGTTTGCACATCGAGCGGTGCATCAAAGACGTAAGCTTTCTGTGTAGCAGTGAGGACACTCCTCAGACTACGGACCCAGTCCGCATCATTGCTTACAATATCTTTCAACTTAGTCTTTCTCTAGGATCGTATTAAACAGGGAGCTACAACGCAGTTATTGGTCTACAACATAATTTGCGAAGACAACTTAGACTATTGTTCATGACAATTAAGTTCATCTAATGAACTCCCACTCAGATAGACATCTCTCTAGTCATCTAAGTGATACATGATCCGAATCAACTAGGCCGTGTCCGATCATCACGTGAGACGGACTAGTCATCAACGGTGAACATCTTCATGTTGATCGTATCTTCTATACGACTCATGTTCGACCTTTTGGTCTTCCGTGTTCCGAGGCCATGTCGGTACATGCTAGGCTCGTCAAGTCAACCCTAAGTGTATCGCGTGTGTAAATCTGGCTTACACCCGTTGTATGCGAACGTTAGAACCTATCACACCCGATCATCACGTGGTGCTTCGGAACAACAAACCTTAGCAACGGTGCACAGTTAGGGGGAACACAATTCTTGAAATTTTAGCGAGAGATCATCTTATTCACTACCGTCGTTCTAGGCAAATAAGATGTAAAACATGATAAACATCACATGCAATCAAACAGTGACATGATATGGCCAATATCATCTTGCTCCTTTGATCTCCATGATCATTATCGTCACCGGCATGACACCATGATCTCCATCATCATGATCTCCATCATCGTGTCTTCATGAAGTCGTCTCGCCAAACATTACTTCTACTACTATGGCTAACGTTTAGCAATAAAGTAAAGTAATTACATGGCGTTATTCAGTGACACGCAGGTCATACAATAAATAAGACAACTCCTATGGCTCCTACCGGTTGTCATTCTCATCGACATGCAAGTCGTGATTCCTATTACAAGAACATGATCAATCTCATACATCACATATATATCATTCATCACATCCTTTTGGCCATATCACATCACACGGCAGATGCTGCAAGAACAAGTTAGACGTCCTCTAATTGTTGTTGCAAGTTTTTACGTGGCTGCTATAGGTTTCTAGCAAGAACGTTTCTTACCTACGCAAAAACCACAACGTGATATGCCAATTTCTATTTACCCTTCATAAGGACCCTTTTCATCGAATCCGATCCGACTAAAGTGGGAGAGACAGACACCCGCTAGCCACCTTATGCAACTAGTGCATGTCAGTCGGTGGAACCTGTCTCACGTAAAAGTACGTGTAAGGTCGGTCCGGGCCGCTTCATCCCACGATGCCGCCGAATCAAGATAAGACTAGTAACGGCGAGTAAATTGACAAATCCACGCCCACAACTACTTTGTGTTCTACTCATGCAAGAAACTACGCATAGACCTAGCTCTGATACCACTGTTGGGGATCGTAGCAGAAAATCAAAAAATTTCCTACGCATCACCAAGATCTATCTATGGAGTAATCTAGCAACGAGGGAGAAGGAGAATGGAGTGCATCTACATACCCTTGTAGATCACAATGCGGAAGCGTTACAAGAACGCGAATGAAGGAGTCGTAGTTGCTGCGATTCAGATCGCGGTTGATTCCGATCTAAGCGCCGAACAACGGCGCCTCCGCGTTCAACACACGTGCAGCCCGGTGACGTCTCCCACGCCTTGATCCAGCAAGGAGAGAGGGAGAGGTTGGGGAAGACTCCATCCAGCAGCAGCACGACGGCATGGTGGTGGTGGAGGAGCGTGGCAATCCTGCAGGGCTTCACCAAGCACCGCGGGAGAGGAGAAGTACTTGGGAGAGGGGGAGGGCTGCGCCAGAACTTGTGGTGCGGCTGCCCTCCCACCCCCCACATATATATAGGGGCAAGGGAGAGGGAGGCCGGCCCACTCAGATCTAATCTGAGGAGGGGGCGGCGGCCAGGGGGGTTGCCTTGCCCCCCAAGGCAAGGGGGGCGGCCCCTTTAGGGTCCCCCCCACAACCCTAGGCGCATGGGCCCTAGGGGGGAGGCGCCCAGCCCACTAAGGGGCTGGTCCCTCTCCACATACAGCCCATAGGGCCCTCCGGGGCAGGTGGACCCTCCCGGTGGACCCCCGGAACCCCTTCGGTGGTCCCGGTACATTACCGGTAACCCCCCGAATTATTCTGGTGACCGTATGATGACTTCCCATATATAAATCTTTACCTCCGGACCATTCCGGAACTCCTCGTGACGTCCGGGATCTCATTCGGGACTCCGAACAACATTCGGTAACCACGTACATCTATTCCCTATAACCCTAGTGTCATCGAACCTTAAGTGTGTAGACCCTACGGGCTCGGGAACCATGTAGACATGACCGAGACAACTCTCCGGTCAATAACCAACATCGGGATCTAGATACCCATGTTGGTTCCCACATGTTCCACGATGATCTCATCGGATGAACCACGATGTCAAGGATTCAATCAATCCCGTATACAATTCCCTTTGTCCATCGGTATAGCACTTGCCCGAGATTCGATCGTCGGTATACCGATACCTTGTTCAATATGGTTACCGGCAAGTCTCTTTACTCGTTCTGTAACACATCATCCCGTGATCAACTCCTTGATCACATATTGTGCACATTATGATGATGTCCTACCGAGTGGGCCCAGAGATACCTCTCCGTCATACGGAGTGACAAATCCCAGTCTCGATTCGTGCCAACCCAACAAACACTTTCGGAGATACCTGTAGTGCACCTTTATAGCCACCCAGTTACGTTGTGACGTTTGGTACACCCAAAGCATTCCTACGGTATCCGGGAGTTGCACAATCTCATGGTCTAAGGAAAAGATACTTGACATATAGAAAAGCATTAGCATACGAACTACACGATCTGTGCTAGGCTTAGGATTGGGTCTCGTCCATCACATCATTCTCCTAATGATGTGATCCCGTTATCAACGACATCCAATGTCCATGGTCAGGAAACCATAACCATCTATTGATCAACGAGCTAGTCATCTAGAGGCTCACTAGGGACATGGTGTTTGTCTATGTATCCACACATGTATCTGAGTTTCCTATCAATACAATTCTAGCATGGATAATAAACGGTTATCATGAACAAGGAAATATAATAATAACCAATTTATTATTGCCTCTAGGGCATATTTCCAACACCCGGCGCTTATCTGACGGAGACACAACCATAGCGCTATTTCTCGAACCTTGACAGATAACAGGATCGATATCTGAAGACTAAACTGAAGAAGCAGAGCACAAGGGAAACACAGGGCTCGTCGGAGTTGCTCCGGTGACCAAACGAGGCGGCGGATGTGTGCGGGACGCTCCTGGAGGAGTTCCGCACCTACTCGAGGCACTAGCAGCACCTAATGAGCACTACAGCGCCGACGGCGAGCAAAGATAGAACGGCGGCGATGGAGCAACGACGAGATGATGCAGAGGCCTAGGCGGAACGGCGACTGCATAGGCAGCTCCTACACGATGCGCTGAAGCGAACGGACAGCAAAGCACGGCCTAGAGGGGTCGGAACACTTGCCGGCGACGAGGCCCGACGGCGATGAGCTCGGGCGCTCAAGGAACTAGGACCTAGAGGGCGCGCAAGAAGGGGAAAAATGCATGGGGAGAAAGAGGAGCTCACCACGAGCATGGAGATGTGCTCGGCTGGCCCAGACGTGGATGGAGTCGACGACGGCGGGTCTCGAACAGGTACGGGCGCCGGAGACAAAGAAGAGGAAGAAGACGTCGGCGTAAAGGCGATCGGCTCCGCGTAGATGACATAGTCGAAGTAGTCGACGACGAGGAAGCAGCTGTACACTGTTGGCGAGGCAGAGGTCGACGAGGGGCTCGCTGACGACGAGGAGGTGCTCTCAGATGTGTGCGGGTATCGACTGGAGCGGCGGATCTGGTGGTGCTTGGCTCTCCAGGCGGCGAGAGGAGGAAGGGGGACCCTAGAGAGAGGGGCTGGACAAGCTGCGGGTTTAAATGGATGGCTCGGATCACGAGACCTCGACGTCCGTGATCATGACGCGACGGCGAGCGCGCGCTCTGATCTGCTTTGCGTGACGGAGGAAGACGGCGACTCGGGGCTAAGAGGTAGACAAGTGGGGCCAGGCGCGAGGGGAGAGACGGCGCGATTGCGAGTGCTCTGCGGGCCTGCGGGAGAGAGATGTTGGGCCGCGCTGCGAGAGGAAAGGTTGGGCCTAGGGGAGGAAAAGAAGGAGGAGGCCCAGGCCACTGTGCTAGCTGTTGTAGTCTTTTCTTTTCCATTTTTCTTTAGCCAGATAAGAAAAGAAAAGCACAGACTAAAATGAGAAGAGTTAGGGGAAAAGAAAAATATCCCCATGCTCAGATATTTATGCCCTATTTAATAAAATTGACTTGGACATTTTTGGAGGCAGAAAAATAAAAGGAGTTTGAATATGGTTCAAACTCTTGTCATTTTAAAACCCAACCAAATCATTTACAAATGGGATGATATTTGGCAGAGAGGTTGTAGACATGGTGCAAGGTTTTTTAGGAAAAGAAAGAACACCCATGGGCTTGGCTAGGTTTCTTGCACAAAGGAGTAAAGAAAGGACAGAAAGAAAAAGAAAGAAGAAGAAGAAGAAGAAGAAGAAGAAGAAGAGTGAAACAAGGAGGGGGTTTTGGGTTTAAGCAAGGCAAGGCTAGAACCACACACACAACATCACAAGACCTCACACACATTCATCATAACAAGAAGTAAACTAGATGCCATGATGCCATGATGATGAAGCAATGCAAGGATGCAAAAATAAAATAAATGACATGACAATGCAAAAAAAAGAGCTCAAATGACAAGAACCCCCAAGTATAAGGACAAGGATCAAATTGAGAAGCTTTATTGCCATAATAGGAAAGTGTTAGATATGGGGTGTTACAGTCCTGCCACGAACAGATAATCCCTCGACTTGGGATGAACTCGAACCATCATGAGGCACCATTAATTTCATCTTCTTCTTAGAGTTCAAAGCTTCATAAACTTCATTAAGTGTGAGAGTATCACGACTATATAATATGGTGTCTCCAAAATTGGTATAAGAACTTGGCAGTGAACAAAGTAACATTAAAGCAGTATCTTCCTCTTCATACTTAACCTCCATTGCAGCCAGATCGGATATGATCTCTTTAAATTCTGAAATATGATTCAAAACATTACCTCCCTCGGGTAACCTGTGCAGGAATAATTTTTGCTTCAGATGCATCTTGCTGGTCAGATCTTTTGTCATGCAAATCCCTTCCAGCTTTAACCATAGAGCGAGGTCAGTTTTCTCGCTCAAAACTTCCTGCAAAATATTATTATGCAAATGGAGTTGAATTTGTGACAAAGCCTTATGATCCCTTCTTTTCTCCTCATCAGTCCAGTCCTGAATTCGGTTCTTCCCAAAACTGTCCAGTGCATCATCATAATCGGCTTGTGCCAACAACGTCCACATCTTGACTTGCCATAGGGTAAACCTTGTGTCACAGTCCAGCAGCGGAAGATCGTACTTCATGGATGTCATGAGTAGATAAATCTGTGTACACAAAGTAGTACAAGCCGGTAGAAAAATTCTTGATAGAATTAATACGCGGAGCAAAGAACTAAAATAATAGCACCTGGTAGTTGTCTCAGATGGGTGGACGTAGCAGTTGAACAGAGAACAATAAAACAGTCTGAACTATAGATGAGCCTTGTCCTCTCGTGGAAAATACTAGTACTAGTGATCGGGTTGAAGCAAAGTACCAGCAGCAACGAAGCCACGTGAGTAGTACTGACCTCCTAGGGACTTGAAACCTCGATTTTCTTTCACGCGTAGAAGAACCGCCACGCGTACGGAATGCCTTAGATTGATGGAGATGCAGCAGAAAATCAATGCCGAACACGAACGAACAGCAGATGATCTAATCGGTCTCGGCAACTATGCGACCGCTTCATAGGGCGGCGCAGTAGCGGAAATCAATAGCTTGTCAGTCTCGGTTGCAACGCTGCTGATAAATCACCCGTGCAGGAGACCTCGTCTCGGACTCGGTGGAACAAGCGGACACGCCGGCGCACTGAACCCTAATCTTCTCTATATCAAATCTGGTATATGAACCTCAGCTCTGCTACCACTTGTTAGATAATAACGAGAATAAACGAGACACGAGAGACACATATTTAACGTGGAAACCCTTGCGGGAGAAAACCACGGACGCACGAAGGCGCAATCACTATGAGGAGGAGTATTACAAGCACGAGACGACAGGTCATCTTAGGTGCGACTACATGGAGTATATATGAGGGCAATACATGAGAGTCCTTGGAGGACAAGTAAACGAGTTGTACTCGTAAGCGTCGGTACCAACGCAAAGGCCCACACCATATGTACTACGTCTAGTCCAATACGGTATAATTTGGATCACAATTTAACAGGGGTCAGTCGGCATGGGATTGGCTATGTAATTGATTAATCAGTTAGGCTGTCAGGCTATCGGGAGACGACGTAGCCAATTAGGGGGACATGTTGGTAGGCGATCATTGGGTCATCTGAGCGATTGTGGAAACATGCATGTGATTGCTAACCAGAACTAACCGTGGCAATTTAGGGCCTCTTCGGGAGCACTCAAGCTCTCGGCTCCGCCAACTCAGCTGGCGGAGCTGGACCGAACGAGCATACTCTGTGGAGTCAAGAATGAGAAGTTGGCGGTGGTCGCAGTGCAAATTTGGAGTTGGGAGAGAGTTAGTTATTCCACGATCTTAGAAATCGAAGGAGATGGAGTTGACCAAAATTATGGACAAATGCCATCGTGAAGTGGATAGAACAGTTTGAATATTTGATCCCTCTACAACAAAAACCTAGCTTCCATGTGGGGCACTTGAAGATAGCATTGTTGCCACTCGCACCACCTCCCTCACCATCGTCGTATCTCACTACCCGCATCTGTTGCTGCCCTCGCTACCAAACGCTCCATTTTCACCCATCGTCGCCCTCACCCTACGTCGTTGCTGATACGTCCATTTTGCATCATCCTTTTATGTTGATATTTATTGCACTATGGGTTGTTATTACACGTTATATCACAATACTTATGCCTTTTCTCTCTTATTTTACAAGGTTTACATGAAGAGGGAGAATGCCGGCAGCTGGAATTCTGGGCTGGAAAAGAAGCAAACTTTGGAAACCTATTATGAACAACTCAAAAAGCTCCGAAACTCCACGGGACACTGTTTCAGAAAATATAAAAAATATCTGGCAAAAGAGAATCACCAGGGGGGACACCACCTGTCCACGAGGGTGGGGGGCACGCCCCTGTCTCGTGGGCCACCAGATGGCCCGCCGATGCCCATCTTCTCCTATATGAGGTGTTTTGACCTGGAAAAAATAAGAAGAAGGCTTTCGGGACTAGACGCCGCCGTCTCGAGACGGAACATTGGCGGAAACCAATCTAGGGCTCCGGTAGAGCTGTTCTGCCGGGGATACTTCCCTCCGGGAGGGGGAAATCGTCACCGCCGTCATCACCAACAACTCTCCCATCTTGGGGAGGGTTATCTTCATCAACATCTTCACCAGCACCATCTCCTCTCAAACCCTAGTTCATCTCTTGTATCCAATCTTTGTACCCAAACCTCATATTGGTACCTGTGGGTTGCTAGTAGTGTTGATTACTCTTTGTAGTTGATGCTAGTTTGTTTACTTGGTGGAAGATCATATGTTCATATCTATTATGCATATTAATACCCCTCTGATCATGAACAATATTACGTCTTGTGAGTAGTTACTTTTGTTCCTGAGGACATGGGAGAAGTATTGCTATAAGTAGTCATGTGAATTTGGTATTCGTTCGATATTTTCATGAGATGTATGTTGTCTCTCCTCTAGTGGTGTCATGTGAACGTCGACTACATGACACTTCACCATTATTTGGGCCTAGAGAAAGGCATTGGGAAGTAATAAGTATATGATGGGTTGCTAGAGTGACAGAAGCTTAAACCCTAGTTTATGTGTTGCTTCATAAGGGGCTGATTTGGATCCACTTGTTTCATGCTATGGTTAGGTTTACCTTAGTACTTCTTTTGTAGTTGCGGATGCTTGCATTAGAGGTTAATCATAAGTAGGAGGCTTGTCCATGTAAGGACAACCCAAGCACTGGTCCACCCACATACCAAATTATCAAAGTACCGAACATGAATCAGATGATCGTGATGAAAACTAGCTTGACGATAATTCCCATGTGTCCTCGGAGCGCTTTCCTTCATATAAGAGTTTGTCCAGGCTTGTCCTTTGCTACAAAAAGTATTGGGCCATCTTTTTGCACCTTATTTACTTTACCTTTTGTTACTTGCTACCAATTACCTTATCACAAAACTATCTGTTACCGATAATTTCAGTGCTTGCAGAAAATACCTTACTGAAAACTGCCTATCATTTCCTTCTGCTCCTCGTTGGGTTCGACACTCTTACTTATCGAAAGTACTACGATAGATCCCCTACACTTGTGAGTCATCAAGTCTCTTTTCTGGCGCGCCTTTGGTAAGTGGAATTTCGTAAGGAAAAATTTATATAGTGTGCTGAAATTTACTATCACTTGTTACTATGGCTCATCATCCTTTGAGGGGCTTGTTCGGGGTATCTTCACCCCGACCAGAAGAGCAAAGAGCTGCTCGTCAACCTACTGCACCTACTGAAAATGTTTGTTTTGAAATTCCTTCGGGTATGATAGAGAAACTGCTAGATAATCCTTTTACAGAAGACGGAACACTGCATCCCGATTTGCATCTAATATATGTGGATGAAGTTTGTGGATTATTTAAGCTTGCAGGTATGCTGTTATCAAGAAGAAGGTCTTCCCTTTATCTTTGAAGGGAGATGCATTGACATGGTTTAGGCTATGTGATGATATTGGATCATGGAACTATAATCGACTGAAGTTGGAATTTCATCAGAAGTTCTACCCTATGCATCCGGTTCATCGTGATCGTAATTATATTTATAATTTTTGGCCTCGCGAATGAGAAAGCATAGCTCAAGCTTGGGGGAGGCTTAAGTCAATGTTATATTCATGCCCCAATCATGAGCTCTCAGGAAAAATGATCATTCAAAAATTTTACGCCCTGCTTTCTCTCAATAATCGCACCATGCTCGATAATTCTTGTTATGTCTCTTTTATGATGAAGACTGTTGAATTAAAATTGGATTTATTGGAAATAATTAAACGCAACTCTGAAGATTGGGATCTCGACGAGGTTAAGGAGTCAGGTATGACCCCTAAGTTTGATTGTGTTAAAGCTTTTATGGATACCGATGTTTTCCGTGAGTTTAGCACTAAATATGGACTTGACTCTGAGATAGTAGCTTCTTTCTGTGAATCATTTGCTACTCATGTTGATCTTCCCAAGGAGAAGTGGTTTAAATACCATCCTCCCATTGAAGTGAAAGTAGTTGAACCTGTTAAAGTTGAAGAGAAGACTATCACTTATAATGTTGATCATGTTGTTCCTACTGCTTATATTGAGAAACCACCTTTCCCTGTTAGAATAAAGGATCATGCTAAAGCTTCAACTGTGGTTCATAAGAGTAGTACTAGAACACCTACACCCTCTAAGCAAATTAAAGTTGAACCTAGTGTTGCTATGGTTAAAGATCTCTTGGTTGAAAATTTAGATGGACATGTTATTTACCTCCAAGAGGAAGCTGCTAGAATAGCCAAACCCGATGCTAGGAATAAACATAGACATGTTGTAGGCTTGCCTGACATCTCTGTTAAAATAGGAGATCATTGCTATCATGGTTTATGTGACGTAGGTGCTAGTGCAAGTATAATCCCTCATTCCCTATATCAAGAAATTATGCATGTTATTGCACCTGTTGAGTTGGAAGGGATTGATGTTACTATTAAGCTTGCTAACAGAGACACTATTTCACCAGTAGGGATTGTTAGAGATGTTAAAGTCCTGTGTGGGAAAGTTAAATACCCTACTGATTTTCTTATTCTTAGTTCCTCACAAGATGATTTTTGTCCCATTATATTTGGTAGACCCTTCTTGAATACTGTTAATGCTAAGATAGACTGCGTGAAAGATATTGTTACTGTTGGTTTAGGGGATATGTCTCATGATTTCAACTTTGTTAAATTTCGTAGACAACCCCATGATAAAGAATTACCTAGTAAGGATGAA
Organism: Secale cereale; assembly: GCA_902687465.1. Classification (NCBI taxonomy): domain Eukaryota; kingdom Viridiplantae; phylum Streptophyta; class Magnoliopsida; order Poales; family Poaceae; genus Secale; species Secale cereale. Next base: position 759,702,826 of record LR738710.1, read on the forward strand.
ATTATTGGTCTTGCTTCTATTGCTGTGCCTCCTAATGATCCCTTGGAACAATATCTGCTAGACCATGAAAATGATATGTATATGAATGAGAGAAGGGAAATAGATGAAATATTCTTTAAGCAGGGACCCGTCTTAAAAAACAACTTGCCAGTTGAAATCCTAGGGGATCCTCCTCCACCCAAGGGTGATCCCATGTTTGAACTTAAACCGTTACCTGATAATCTTAAGTATGTTTATCTTGATGAAAAGAGGATATATCCTGTTATTATTAGTGCTAACCTTTCAGAGCAGGAAGAAGAAAAATTATTGAAAACTCTGAAGAAGAACCGTGCTGCTATTGGATATACTCTGGATGATCTTTAGGGCATTAGTCCCACTTTATGCCAACACAAGATACAATTGGAAGAGGACGCTAAACCGGTTATTGATCATCAACGACGGTTAAATCCTAAGATGAAAGAAGTGGTAAGGAAGGAAATGCTAAAGCTTCTAGAGGCAGGTATTATCTATCCAGTTGCTGATAGCCAGTGGGTATGTCCTGTCCATTGTGTCCCTAAGAAGAGGGGTATGACTGTTGTTCCTAATGATAAAGATGAATTGATCCCACAAAGAATTGTTACAGGTTATAGGATGGTAATTTATTTCCACAAATTAAATAAAGCTACTAAGAAAGATCATCACCCTTTGCCTTTTATTGATCAAATGCTAGAAAGGTTATTGCTACTTCTCGAGCTTGCTTGTATTCCCTCGAAGAGGAAAGGGTGATGCAACACAGTAGTGTAAGTATTTCCCTCAGTTTTTGAGAACCAAGGTATCAATCCAGTAGGAGACCACGCGCGAGTCCCTCGCACCTGCACAAACAAATAAGAACTTCGCAGCCAATGCGATAAGGGGTTGTCAATCCCTTTACGGTCACCTACGAAAGTGAGATCTGATAGAGATGATAGTTAGATATTTTTGGATATAAGAACAGAAAGTAAAAGCGGAAAAGTAAAGTAGATTGTAGATTGATATGTTGAGAATAGACCCGGGGGCCATAGTGTTCTCTAGTGGCTTCTCTCATGATAGCGATATTCTACGGCGGGTAAACAAATTACTGTCGAGCAATTGATAGAAAATTGAATAATTATGAGACTATCTAGGCATGATCATTATATATAGGCATCACGTACAAGAAAAGTAGACCGAAACGATTATGCATCTACTACTATTATGTAACACCCCATATGTGATACCTTCCATATATGGCAATAAAGCATTTATCAATTTGATCCTTGTCTTTTCCTTGGGGTTTGTTTGCATTTATGCATTCTTATTGTATTGCGTTGTCATGTTATTTTCCTTTTGCATGCATGCATTACTTCATCATCACCATGGCATCCTGATCATCATAGTATTCTTACTTGTGTTGTGTTGGTCCTTATCCTAGCTTGTCATGTGAGTACCTAGTTCTTGTGTGTTGGTGTTAGTGAGGTCATGGCCTTGCTATACCCAAACCCCCTCCTTCTTTTACACCACTTCTTCTTCCTCCTTTTCTTTCTTTCTCATTCTTTAATCCTTTTTGCAAGTGACTTAGCCTCTTCTTTTAATGTTCATCTCCTCCCCACTTCCTTGTTGCCTTGTCATGAGTCACATTGCAAAGCTACACCTCTGTTGGAATTTTTTGGTTAGGTTTTAAAATGGCTCAAGTTTGAATTATTTTCAAACTTGAATTATTTTACTTCCTCTAAAAATGCCCAGGACAATTTTATAAAATAGTGTGTAATTCCACGAGCTTGAGGATATTTTTATATCTATCAAACTCATCACCTGGCCCCATGTACATTTCTTTTAAGCAGCTGTTTATCATTTAAACAGAATTGGAAGAAATGGAAAAGGGAGCAGCAGCCCAGCAGTGCAGCCAGCAGCAGCCCAGCAGCGCAGCCATCTGGCCCAATTCGTCGCCGCGGCCCAGCCAGCTCCTTCACGCGCGCAGTCGCGCCGTGACCCCCCTCTCGTCCGGGCCCACCTGCCAGCATCTCTCCCTTCCCTGCTCCGTCTTCCTCCGTCGCTCGCGTCCAGAGATAGAGCACGCCCATGCCATCGTGTCGTGATCTCACGGACGTCGAGGCCAGCGCGTCGACCGCCCCTTTTAAACCCGAGCAACGCCTCCTAGGGTTTCCCCCTCTCTCCCTTTCTCCCTCCGCGCCGCGCATCTCCACGCATCCTCCTCGTACGCTGTCGCCGACGCCATGGCCGACCCAAGCCGCAGCTCGCCGCCGGCATAGCTCGCCCTGGTCTTCCTCCTCGACGTCCTCTGGACCCGCCGCGTTGCCGCGGATCTGTTCGGGCGAAAGGCCGAGCCAAAGATCTCCTTCCACGACATCCTCGTCGTCGTCTTCTTCTCGATCAGAAGCTCGCCGAGCTTCCTCACCGTCGTCGCCATCGTTCTGCTACGAGCCCGGCCCCGTCTGCACATCCTAGGTAAACTACGTATATCCAGCCCTTTCCCTACTCCTTCCCGTCCTTTCTAGTGCACCAGCGCGGTCGCCAGAACCATGTCATCCCCGCGCTCCCCGTGCTCCGGTGGTTCTCTGGACTTTTTAGTGAACGCTCGCAGTCCGCGCGCCCGCGTCCCCAGAAGCTCCGCGTTCGCGTCGCGCGCACCTGCACACACTCGGCAGCAGATCTGCGACCCTACTTCGCCCTGCCGCCGCATGCTGCATGCCCACACCGAGCCGTGCTCGCGCACGAGCCCGGCCTCTGCCTCTGCTGCGTCATGCGCTCCCTCGCCTCGAAGCCGAGATCCACGCGCACTCCCACACCCTCTTGCAGGTTCCGCACGCCTGCCAGCACCTGTAGTGCCTCGCCGTCGCCGTTGACGCTCGCCGTCGACGAGCCTCTCTGATGCAGGAAGATGAGGACCTGCACTGGCGTCATATCACCTCAAGAGGACCGGACCTCCTCTTCTGTCAGCTGCACGCGCTCAACCCAGTGGTCTGAATTTCGCCCTCGCTACCAGGAGATCCTGGGTTCGATCCCCCACACGGCCAGTAGTTTAGGCCCTTTTTGTTTTATTTTATCCCACTGACGAGCCGACCCCACCTCGCAGCCTCACAACACCTCCTACCCACTCTCACACCCGCTGGTGCCACCTCAGCGCCTCTGGACCCACGGGTCAGTGGCAAGAGCTAGGTCCAGACCGTGTCAGTTCAGTTCTTTTCCCTTTTTCTGTTTTGTTTTAATTTCTTTTCTGCATTTTCTTTGCATAATTCATATCTTATATTATATGCATCTGATGGAAATGTTTCATATATGAAAACTGCCTAGTTTTTCATGTAGAATATTAATATGCAGTTTGTTGCCATGTTTAAAAACATTTAAATTGTTGTTTGAATTGATTTGTGTTTAAATATGCTTAAACTTGTAAAAATCATAACTAAATATCTACAACTCCAATTTTGACAAACTTTATATGTATTTGGGGTGGAAAAATGTGTAGATTAATGTGGTGCTATTGTTTTGCATGTTTAACAACTTTAAAATATGACTATCTCTGTTCTGTCCCGAATGAATTGATATGAATATAGGAGTTTCCGGAAATTGTTGTTTGTTCTTTCCGGCCCATTTAAAATGCTAGCATGTTGCTGTTAGTCCTAGATGCACCCATTGCCATGTTAAACAACTTTTAAAACTTGTTGGGTGCTTGTTTAAATAATCTACATAACCACTTGTGGCCATGTTAGTCTTGTTCCTTTTTGGCTTGTGTTCCACATGTGTGTGATCTTGTTATTGCCATGTTGCTTGTGCACTCTTCTTGTCCGTAGGAGTTGCATCATATCCTACCCATGTTCATATGCATCATATTCATGCATCCTGTGTTTGAGCATTGCATGATGATTGATTGTTGTTTCGGTGTTTGCATTGTTGTGTTGGTTAGAGCCAGGTGACAATTCGGAGTTCGAGGTTCCTTTCGAGGCTGAGTTTGAGGAGCAAGGTTACGATCCCTCCGTGGACTCAACAGGCAAGATGACCATTCCCAGATATCACTTCTATCTTTGCCTATGCTAGATGTCTCGCTCTTTAGATATTGCCTCGATGCCTATTCCTGTTTGTCAGCCCCCTATTGTTGCCATGAAACACTCTAACCGCCTTCCTAGCAAACCGTTGTTTGGCTAAGTACGCATCGCTTAGCCCCTCTTATAGCGTTGTTAGTTGCAGGTGAAGTTTTGAAGATTGCTCCATGACGAAGTTGTTGGGATAACACAATATATTAATACCCGTTAAACTAAATCACCTATATATTGGTAATGGGTGGAAGGCTAAGCCTTCTGCTTGGTGTTTTGTTGCACTCATGCCACCTTAGGAACCGATAAACTGGTGTTATGTTCCTTGATTTTGCGTTCCTAACACGGTTGGGGTTTATGGGCCCCCCTTGATAATTCGCTCTGTTTAAAGCTTTTCCAGCAAGGCCCAACATTGGTTTTACATTCGCCTAATAACTAAAACTTGCATAGGGCGTTGCAAACCCGAGTTCTTAATTAACAACCCAGGCCAGTGCTCCTCATGAGTGTTGGTCCAAACTGGGTAGACTGCAGGGCCACCACGGGGAAACCCGAGGTCTGGTATACACCTGTAGGATATCCCATCCGGTCGTGGCCTGAGACGAGATACGCGCGGCTACTATCAGGGTGTTGATACGCCGGGAGGTCTTGCTAGATTAGTTTTACCTTTGTCGAAATATCTTGAGCACGGGATTCCGAGAATACTCGGGTCTTCCCACTTTGGAGTTGCGACTCCGTGGATCGTGAGCTTGTGATGGGCTAAGTTGGGACACCCCTGCAGGGTTTGATCTTTCGAAAGCCGTGCCCGCGGTTATGTGGCAGATGGGAATTTGTTAATATCCGGTTGTAGATAACTTGAAACCTTATTCATGAATACACTACCTGCGTGAGTAACCGTGATGGTCTCTTTCCGAAGGGCTTCGGGAAGTGAACACAGTGGGGTTATGTTTGATCGTGAGTAGTTAGGATCACTTCTTGATCAACTTGGCGATCGTTGGCATTTGTTCTCTTCTCGCTCTAAACTCGTAAGCTAGTGCTTAGTGCTTGCTGCAACCTTGTTTATAGCCTTTCCACACCTAAGGCTTTGGTAGTTTTGATACGCGGGAACGGGATTGCTGAGTCCTCTGTGGCTCACAGATTCAACCTACAACAGATGCAGGTACCTTTGAGAACTATGCAGGAGATGGTTCAGAGCTTCACTGGGAGTTCGATGAAGAGCGTGGACGTTACTATGTTTCGTATCCCGACGATCAGTAGTGGTTCTTACTAGGAGGATCCGGGCTTGTGTTTTGGTATCTTTCTCATTTGGATTTTCGTCCGTAGTCGGACCCTGATGTTCTTTGGATGATGTATGCTAATGTATTCTTTGTGTGACGTGGCGAGTGTAAGCCAACTATCATTTTACAATTTCATTCCTGAATTTTACATGAGATGTGCAAAGATACCATACTTGAGATCATTCTAGTATGCGTTTATGTCCTTAAGTCGTGCCTCGACACGTGGGGGGACATATCCGCATACTGGGCATTACAAGTTGGTATTCAGAGCCTTCTCCGACCTAGGAGCCCCCCTGATTGATCGAATCGCTGACGGTTGAGTCTAGGCACACACACAAAATGTTTTGAGTCCTATATATATATATATAGGGTGGGTCTATTCTCATAACACCCCTTAAGACCTTATTCTCCTAACAACGGACTTATTCTCATAACACCTACCCACCTACCTCCCGCTCGAATCCACGTCCAGAAGCCCGCACCCGAACGCCACTGCCCCTCCCCTCCGCACCTTCTACCGCGGGAGCGGCTGGAGTGCCGCCTCCCCTCCCCTCCCTGCCTCCTCCCGGCCGGCGCCGCCCTCCCTCCTCCCAGCCCGCGCCGCCCCGCCTCCTGCTCCTCCCGGCTGGCGCCGCCCCGCCTCCTTCCCATCCCGGCCGGCGCCGTCCT